>CM064882.1:9677048-9761366 GCA_003313485.2 Penstemon barbatus
TGAATTGTAATGTGAACTATTAGAAACTTAAGAAATAGAAACGAATCATTTCTAAAGATCAGAGAAAGGTATAATATGCCAAGTTCAAGAGCCTTGAAGCTTGTTTTGTTCCTTAATCATAACCCAAAAAATGGAGGCCATTGGAGTTCAACCAAAGGATCTGAGAAATCATATAGTTTAGGACATACACCAACCACTACCTCAATTGCACTATTTAATTAACACTATGAAAGGAATAAACATTCTTAAAGAATCCATCCCATTTCTCGAATTCAGACTTATAATTCAAATCGGTTACAATAACATAAAATAAAGCTTGTGCTCTGGACCAAGATTTTTTAAAAAAGATGAAGCAAGAACAAAATGAACTGTTAAAACTTTTGATTCCAATAATTATAATGGCATGTGATACCGATTTGTCTCGTACATAGAATCCATCACAAATGGAGTTAGAATGTGCGAAAAACAAGTGAGCTGTGTCAAATGACCTTCTTCATCTATCCCTTCCCAATAAAACTTGAATTTCAGAACGACCTGCTAATGTTTCTAATTCTCCGTGGAGAGCTAAGAGTTTGGCGTGGTGCTATCCCTGATTTAATTTAGTCATATCATCAATACTTGTAAATGTAACTACCTCTTCTTTTGAAAATGTCAAGCTAGGGGATGCCCTCACATATATCTATCTATGGAATGTTCATTATTTTGCATGTGAGTCATTCTTAATGACAAGTTTCCATAATTTATATATCATCTCGGGTTTTTTTATTAAGACGAGTACTAGTGTTTCCTTGGCAATGCTTGATTGGAACATTTATTTGATCTCAATAATTTCCTCTTTGAGCACACCTAATAGTAAAACCAAAAACCAAAAACCAAATCCCACCCTATTGGTTGGACTTAAAAAACAAGCTAAAAATGAAAATATTGCTAGAGAACTCACAATTTAGTGCACCATTTTTCTCCAAATTTGAAGCTTTTCTGCAAAACTTAACGCAATGCATAGTTATTGTTAGCAATACATCCCAACAACCAATCTCTTAGCATTATATCCAATCACTCGTAAAAATCAGCATACTATTACATGTATATTGTTTTGGTAACAACTAGGGTAAGTACGTAGTGATAGAAATAGTGTCCTCCAAGCCAGCTGTATGGCTAGTATTTATTGTAATAAATGCGGAACTATTCAATTTCGATTAATAAATGCACTTTATTAAATGGTCATCTTTATCTTATGTAATAATTATCTACGCATAAGGATAGAAGTCCTTAGATCACAGGGCTATGGGACAACCCGTGGACTGATCTCCAAGGCCGTGATCTAGAACATATTCAAGAGTCGTAGAATCCAATCGAGATAGGACATCGTTGGATTCGGTTAGACTCTCACTGTTGTGTGTACTCCGATGAACTGGAGGACGCTGGGGTCCACGAGCGTGACTGGGATAGTCGACACACATAAGTGGGTGGCTTGCTGGGATGGCAAGCGCACTGAATACCCCAATTAGGAAATAACTCACCATGGAAGCGGTAGTCGTATATTGGGGTTGAAGTTATTCCGTATTTATAATAGTATACGAGGAACGATCCCTAACTACTTGAGATGATAGGGTTTATCTGGTGCGAGAACGTCTATACTTTGATATGAGTTCCGACTGACTGGGGATCGCCAGAAAGTCTCTGTGGATTCATGTTGGGTATAGGGGAACTCGTATGCAGATTCATATCATCAACAAAGGATCCATTGACCCGACTTGATAGGTTGGGAAATTCTCCTATGAATTTCTGTGAGAAATTAATTCTGGTAAAATCCTTGGCCAAGGTATCTGACGACTTTATGTAAGTAGCTAATAAAGATTGAGTCAAAGAGAATTTATTTCGAGACCAGAGTACATAAGGTCAAGACAAAAGAAAACGGAATCCGATGAAAGACCATACCCTTAAGTCTCGACTGGGAGATTGATCGATGGAGAGATTATGTCGTATATGGAAATTATAAATGATAAAAGGTTCACTGAATTAATTCACCAGTGATTGGGCTCCATGGGCTTGTGGCTGGACATCGACCGTGGAGTGTGGGAGAATTCCCAAATTGGCAGGGGTGCTAATTTTGGAATGGTCAATCGACAGAGTATTCGATTGATTTAGAGTAAGTCTTACTCGAATAATTAAATAATATTTAATTATAACTCACGGCCAATTATGTGGTGAACCTACGGGGGCATACACAATACACAAGTAGCGAAAGCGAGGAAATAAGAACGACCGAGTCGACTGGGTCGACTGGGTGAAAAATCGACTGGGTCGATTATATTGGGTGGGTCGACAATTGGAACAAAATGGGATCCAATTGGAATTGGATCAGGATCATAAATTAAATTGGAATTTAATTTTTGGATTAATTAATTAAGTTGGATTTAATTAATTAAAAGGATTTTAATTAAATGGGCTTAGAGTCTGATTTAATTAAATGGGAGATTAAGTTAATTAATTGGGCTATTTAATTGGGAGATTAAATTAGGCCTGGTCAAATTAATTAACTGGGCCATGAATTAATTAGGAGACTAGGTCTTCTAATTAAAGAGGGCTATGGCCCATGTAGGAGAGAGAAGACCTAGTCCTAATAGGACTAGGTTAGGGAGATAACTATAAGTAGCTATCTTATAGTTATTTTTCACACAACTCCTTAAGCAAAAATTGAGCAAGAGCAAAAATTCTCTCCCCTCTCCCAAGCTATAGTCGACCGAACCCATACTTCTCTGTGGAAGAATTTTTCGTTTTTCGACCTTGTTCCAAATCGTTCCTAATTCCTAGTCTATAATATATCTTGTGTTCAAGCTGATCAAGATATTTTATTTTCGTGATATTGTGGTGTATCAACTCGTAGAGGCGCAACACGTGGGGTGCTCCTGAGAAGCCTGGATCGATTTTGCTGGAGCAGAATTCAGAGCTTGTTTTGCTAGCCGAGGATTTGCAAGGAGACAGGTATAAACGAGAAAACTTATACTGTCATTTATTTATATTCATATATATATACAACTAGAGAATATCCTGGCAAGATTCCTTAAGAGGCCCTAAAAAAATTTTATATTCCGCTGTGCCTAGGGCTGTTTATCTTACCGAATCCCAACAGTGGTATCAGAGCCAACTCTAGGCTTTGTATATATATGAATTTGCAAATTCTGTGTTTATTAAATCATATGTTTGATTTATGTGGCTAGTTCTTTAACTTTGCATGTTTTAGGACGTATGTTTAATTAACTTGGAGTTAATGTTTAATTTTGAATTCGAAAATTTTATCATGTTAGTTTTATTTTTGGATTGGGATTTAATTGACTGGGTTTGTTTAATTAAATCATAAGTAATCGAAGAAACAAAAAAAAAATTTTTTTTATTGGATCCAACCGCGGTGGCACGCGGCGGTGCGCGGCAGCGCACCGCGGCTGGGCGGCCACCGCGTGCTGCTGCCCACGGTAGCGTGCGAATAGCACGCTGGCTGCGCGAGCAGCGCACGGCAGCAGCCTACGGGCTGCCAGCCGTGTGCTGTCACGCGCAGCCACGCGCTGCCACACGCTGTCACGCGCAGCAGCGGCTGCCGCGAACAGCCACGCGCGGACTTCGTGTCCGCGCGTATGTTGTCCACGTGGCAGTCTTCGATTGGCCTCGTCTGGTTGATTTTTGGTTGGACTCTAATTCTGCCTATTTTGAAAGTCCTGAAAATCTTGGAGAATTTTGGAAGATTAGGAAACTTAGAGTTTTTGGATAAGGTAGTTATCTTGTTAGATGTGAACACTACCTTAATTAAACTAATCTAGTCAAAATATGATTATCTTGAGAATCTTGGAGATTTGGGAATTTTGGGAAACTTAGAGTTTTGGATAAGGTAAGAATCTTAGAGATTTAGATTACCTTAATTAACCAATTTAATCAAGATAAGAATTATAGATTACTTAGAGCTCAAGTAAGAGCTAATTAACCTTAGAGGTTAATTGTTAATTCAAAATTAATTAACTTGGATGAATTTTTGCGAATTAAAATTAATGAAGCCGGTAAATTTACATTTATGCCCTTATGTGAATTTATGCATGTTCTTGAGTGAATTTGTGGATTGATCGATTTTGCCCTTAAGCCCTGTGTAGTTTTTGGTTTATTTATTTTTTGGGTTGTAATTAAATGGGCCTGATTGGTGCCCTTGCTTGCGCAAACGAATGTAATAGAATAGGACCATTTAAATTATGTAAGCTAGGCTTAGATTAGGCTTGGAGCCAAGAAGACCTCATGAAGACTTGGAGATCCGCATGGAGGCCCATTTACCTTGGAGGACATGGAGGCCCAATTCATTACATGGAGGCCCAATCAAGTTGGATATTACAAGAAGGCCCATGATGTATGGGTTTGAAAATTGTAATAGTTTAGGACATTTAATTTCCACCCTAGACTGACCAATTGATTCATCACTTGGCTCGTGATGAATCGCATAAGATGGGCAATCGATCAATCATATCCTGCTAGGTGTTGTATGTTTACTTATATTCTTTGATGTATGTTATGCATGCTTAGAATAAATCACGTAAACAAGATAAAGCATAATCTGATGAGACCTCGCACAAGAAAACTTTAAAACCTCCAATTGAATTTAAAATTCAATTATAATATTAAATCGAATAACGCGCGCATATGAATGGAGTCTATGGTCCGAGCCTATCCAATTACTAGGTCTTAGGCATATTGTACGAATATATCTCGATGTCTCACGAGTCGTGGGTCGAGCTATAGGAAGATGATATGTCTATTGCCTCGATGCACGAGTTTAGTGCCAAGGGAGGGGATAGCAAGGTTTTAGGCGATGTCTCACGAGTCGTGGGGCGTCTAGGATTGAACTATTTCTCTCCACGAGTATTGGACATGATTTAACGCTAGTAAGTATGGATGTCTCACGAGTCGTGGGTCCATATCGAAAACCGAGGCTAAATGAACTTAAGGGTTAGCTGCGATGGTTAACCGTCGACGTATTCGACCACCAAGTGAATCAAATAGTATGGCCAACGAGTCGTGGGTACTAGGAGATTGCATTTGGGCCTTAAGCCCGCTAGGATATTTTAAATTCCCGAAACTAATGTGGGGGCATAAGATTTTGATTAAAATAGTGGGAGTAATTTACAAATAAAAATCATGTTTGTAAATTGTGCATTTTAAATTAATCTTTCGCGTATTCATTTCTTCTATTGTCGTTTTGTAGATATAATGTCTAAGAATCCAATTTCCATCATACTTGAACAAAACAAATTAACTGGACCCAACTTCCATGACTGGGTCAGGAACCTTAAGATCATTCTCGCTTCTGAAAAGCGAGGTTTTGTCCTTGATGGGCCCCCTCCCGAACTTGCTAAGGATGCCGATGATACTGAGAAAGAAGCCGTGGATTTATGGCTTGACGATGACTTGCAGTCACGTTGTCTCATGTTGGCATCCATGACGAATGAGCTTCAAAAGCAGCACGAGCATATGAAGTCTTCTTTTGAAATCTACACGCACCTGAATGGTTTATTTGGGGTGCAAAGTAGATATGAGCGGTATGAAACTGCTAAGACTTTGCAACAAACGAGGATGGCTGAAGGTGCTGATGTTCGATCTCACGGCATCAAGATGATTGGGCTTATTGAAAAGCTTGGTCATCTTGACGTAAAGATGGACATGACCTACTGCCAGGATATAATCCTCCCGTCGTTGCCAAGATCATTCGAGCAATTCGTAGTGAATTACAACATGCACAAGATGAATGTTGAACTTCACGAGTTGGCTAATATGCTCGCCACTGCCGAGGCTTCCATGAGAAAAGAGAAGCCAGTGATGGTTGCTACCTCGACCCAATCCAAGTCCAAAAGGACAAAGAAAGGAAAGGGGAAGGGAAATGCTTCTTCAAGCAAAGGAAAAGCACCATCTGGGCCCATAGGGAAGGGAAAGAAGCATAAATCTTCGTCTGGTGAACAGAAATGTTTCTACTGCAAGAAACCTGGACACTGGAAGAGGAACTGCAAAGAGTTCTTGGAGAGCTCGAAAGGTATATTCCTTGTTGAAGTTAATTTATCAATTAACTGTGCATCATGGGTGCTAGACACTGCCTGTGGTTCTCATCTTTGTAATGATTTACAGGTGATGGAAGCAACAAGGCCACTTAGGCCAGGGGATTGGATCCTAAGATTTGGCAATGGAGCTAGAGCTGCTGCCGAGGCCATAGGCGAAGTGGAGTTAGATTTAGGTGGTAATAAATTAGTCATTAGGAACGTTCTTTATGTACCTGGTTCGGTGAAAAACATTATTTCAATTCCTGTTTTGGATAATGAAGGTTTTAATTTTACTATTAATAAAGGTTCCTTTTCGTTATTCATGAATGATAATATATTTTTCACTGGTACATTAAAAGATGGACTATATACCATTGAACCACCTAAGTTAGTGATGCACGTACAACAAAACAAAATGAAGCAAGATAATGAAATATCTGCCCAATTATGGCACGCTAGACTTGGACATATATCTAAGTCAAGGATTCAAAAGTTAGCATCATCAGGCGCGATTGAAATCAATCGCATTGATGAAATGCCAACATGTGAACCATGCTTAAAGGGTAAAATGGCTAAGTTGCCGTTTAAGGGAAACCCTGAGCGAGCCAAGCAAACATTGGACTTAATACATACTGACGTATGTGGACCACTAAGAAAAAGCGCCCGAGGTGGCTATGACTACTTCATCACTTTCACTGACGACTTTAGTCGTTATGGATATGTGTTCTTGTTGAAACACAAGTCTGAAGCCTTTGAGCAATTCAAAGAATTCAAGATGGAAGTAGAGAATCAACTTGGTCATACGATAAAGGCTCTTCGTTCTGACCGAGGTGGAGAATTTCTTAGTAACGAATTTCTAAATTATCTTGTTGAGCATGGAATATTATCGCTGTGGACTCCTCCTGCAACACCCCAATTAAAAGGAGTAGCAGAGAGAAGGAATCGAACTTTGATGGATATGCTTCGATCAATGATGAGTGCCACTGACTTACCTCTTTCATTTTGGGGACATGCCCTCCTCACGGCAACGAAGATACTAAACATAGTACCTTCTAAATCCGTAGAAAAGACACCATACGAACTATGGTTTGGCAAGGCACCCTCATACGCATTCATGCGCATATGGGGATCTCCTGCTTACGTTAAAAAGCTAGTGGGAGATAAATTGGAAACTAAATCCACTTTGTGCAAATTCGTGGGGTATCCAGAAAACTCAATAGGATACGAGTTCTACGATCCTACAAGACAAACAACGTTTGTCTCGAGGAACACTCACTTCTTGGAGAAGGATTTCTTGGTGGACAAGAAGGAAAATAACGTAGAACTGGATGAGGTCACTGAAGCTGAAAAGGCCGAAGAGGTCGATCGAGCTGACCCGTCACCACAGGCAGTGGGAGAACATGAGCATGAAAGTGCACCAGAAAGTACACCGATACTTCGTAGGTCAGAAAGACAACGTAGAGAACCCGAGAGGTACTACAGTCTGCTGCATGAGACTAGACAGTCTCTAACCGACCCAAGGGCTTACGAAGAGGCTATGCTAGACATAGACTCGGGAAAGTGGCGCGAAGCCATGGAATCCGAATTGGACTCCATGCACTCAAACAAGGTCTGGGCCTTGGTAGATCCACCAGTGGGAGTGGCTCCCGTGGGTTGCAAGTGGATCTATAAGCGAAAGCTTGGAGTGAACAGAGAGGTGATTACCTACAAAGCGCGACTAGTGGCAAAAGGATACACTCAAAGACCAGGTATCGACTTTGAGGAGACCTTCTCGCCCGTCGCAATGCCCAAATCCATTCGGATCTTGCTGGCCATAGCTGCGTGGTATAACTACGAGATATGGCAGATGGATGTAAAGACTGCCTTTCTCAATGGGGACATTGATAAGGAGATCTACATGGAGCAACCAAAAGGATATGCATCCAAAGGAGATGAACACAAGGTGTGCAAACTCCAGAGGTCCATTTATGGACCTTAACAAAGCTTCTCGAAGTTGGAAGATTCGTTTCGATGAGACAATCCAAACTTTTGGATTCATCTAAAACATGTTCGAACCTTGCGTGTACAAGAAGATCAGTGGGAGTACAGTTGAATTTTTGGTGCTTTACGTTGACGAAATTCTTCTCATTGGAAACAATGTGAAAGCATTGTCCGAAACTAAAGCATGGTTATCTACACAATTCTCGATGAAGGATATGGGAGAAGCATCCTTTGTACTAGGTATAAGGATCTATCGAGATAGATCAAAAGGACTGCTGGGCCTCTCCCAATCCCAGTACATAGACAAAATCTTGAAAAGATTTAGTATGGAAGAATCCAAGAGAGGATTGCTTCCAATGAGACATGGGATTGCACTCTCTAAGTCTATTGCCCCAAAGACGCCAGAAGAGAGAAGCAATATGTCTCGAGTACCATATGCATCCGCGATAGGAAGCATAATGTATGGTATGTTATGTACAAGACCAGACGTAGCGTACGCTTTAAGCGTTACAAGTCGCTACCAGTCTGATCCAGGTGAGCAGCACTGGATAGCCGTAAAGGCAATTCTGAAGTACCTGAGAAGGACTAAGGAATTGTTCTTGGTATACGGTGGAGGAGAATTGAAATTGGAAGGCTATACAGACTCGAGCATCCAATGTGATGTAGACGACTTCAAGTCGACATCAGGATACGTATTCTGCCTCAATGGTGGTGCGGTTAGCTGGAAGAGCTCCAAGCAGGAAACAACCGCGGATTCGACCACCGAAGCAGAGTACATTGCTGCGAGTGATGCAGCAAAGGAAGGTGTTTGGATGAGAACTTCATCCAGGAATTGGATGTGATACCTAGCATCGCTGAGCCCATTACTATCTTCTGTGATAACAATGGGGCAGTAGCGCAAGCGAAGGAGCCGAGATCTCATCAGAAATCCAAGCACGTACAGAGACGATACCATGTGATAAGAGATATCATTGGTAGAGGAGACATTAAGATGGAACGTGTCGACTCAGAAGATAATACGGCCGACCCGCTAACGAAGCCTCTGCCTCAAAAGGCATTTGAGAAACATCTACATAAGATGGGACTCAAGAACATAAAAGACTGACTTTAGGACAAGTGGGAGATTGATAGAAATAGTGTCCTGCAAGCCAGCTGTATGGCTAGTATTTATTGTAATAAATGCGGAACTATTCAATTTCGATTAATAAAAGCACTTTATTAAATGGTCATCTTTATCTTATGTAATAATTATCTACGCATAAGGATAGAAGTCCTTAGATCACAGGGCTATGGAACAACCCGTGGACTGATCTCCAAGGCCGTGATCTAGAACATATTCAAGAGTCGTAGAATCCAATCGAGATAGGACATCGTTGGATTCGGTTAGACTCTCACTGTTGTGTATACTCCGATGAACTGGAGGGCGCTGGGGTCCACGAGCGTGACTGGAATAGTCGATACACATAAGTGGGTGGCTTGCTGGGATGGCAAGCGCACTGAATACCCCAATTAGGAAATAACTCACCATGGAAGCGGTAGTCGCATATCAGGGTTGAAGTTATTCCATATTTATAATAGTATACGAGGAACAATCCCTAACTACTTGAGATGATAGGGTTTATCTGGTGCGAGAACGTCTATACTTTGATATGAGTTTCGACTGACTGGGGATCGCCAGAAAGTCTCTGTGGATTCATGTTGGGTATAGAGGAACTCGTATGCAGATTCATATCATCAACAAAGGATCCATTGGCCCGACTTGATAGGTTGGGAAATTCTCCTATGAATTTCTGTGAGAAATTAATTCTGGTAAAATCCTTGGCCAAGGTATCTGACGACTTTATGTAAGTAGCTCATAAAGATTGAGTCAAAGAGAATTTATTTCGAGACCAGAGTACATAAGGTCAAGACAAAAGAAAAGGAAATCCGATGAAAGACCATACCCTTAAGTCTCGACTGGGAGATTGATCGATGGAGAGATTATGTCGTATATGGAAATTATAAATGATAAAAGGTTCACTGAATTAATTCACCAGTGATTGGGCTCCATGGGCTTGTGGCTGGACATCGACCGTGGAGTGTGGGAGAATTCCCAAATTGGCAGGGGTGCTAATTTTGGAATGGTCAATCGACAGAGTGTTAGATTGATTTAGAGTAAGTCTTACTCGAATAATTAAATAATATTTAATTATAACCCACGGCCAATTATGTGGTGAACCTACGGGGGCATACACAATACACAAGTAGCGAAAGCGAGGAAATAAGAACGACCGAGTCGACTGGGTGAAAAAAATCGACTGGGTCTATTATATTGGGTGGGTCGACTGGGTCGACCCAATTGGAACAAAATGGGATCCAATTGGAATTGGATCAGGATCATAAATTAAATTGGAATTTAATTTGTGGATTAATTAATTAAGTTGGATTTAATTAATTAAAAGGATTTTAATTAAATGGGCTTAGAGTCTGATTTAATTAAATGGGAGATTAAGTTAATTAATTGGGCTATTTAATTGGGAGATTAAATTAGGCCTGGTCAAATTAATTAACTGGGCCATGAATTAATTAGGAGACTAGGTCTTCTAATTAAAGAGGGCCATGGCCCATGTAGGAGAGAGAAGACCTAGTCCTAATAGGACTAGGTTAGGGAGATAACTATAAGTAGGTATCTTATAGTTATTTTTCACACAACTCCTTAAGCAAAAATCAAGCAAGAGCAAAAATTCTCTCCCCTCTCCCAAGCTATAGTCGACCGAACCCATTCTTCTCTGTGGAAGAATTTTTCGTTTTTCGACCTTGTTCCAAATCGTTCCTAATTCCTAGTCTATAATATATCTTGTGTTCTAGCTGATCAAGATATATTATTTTCGTGATATTGTGGTGTATCAACTCGTAGAGGCGCAACACGTGGGGCGCTCCTGAGAAGCCTGGATCGATTTTGCTGGAGCAGAATTCAGAGCTCGCTTTGCTAGCCGAGGATTTGCAAGGAGACAGGTATAAACGAGAAAACTTATACTGTCGTTTATTTATATTCATATATATACAACTAGAGAATATCCTGGCAAGATTCCTTAAGAGGCCCTAAAAAAATTTTATATTCCGCTGTGCCTAGGGCTGTTTATCTTACCGAATCCCAACAGTAACTTAAAGCAGCTCATTAAATAGGACGAGACCGCTTGAATCACTGCCTTGATCATGATCTCTTTTCCGGCTTTGGATAGTGTACGTGTCCTCAAACTTTGGAGTCGAGACCAAACCCGTTCCCGGATGTAATCGAACACTTCTCTTTTAGACTTTCCTATGGAAAGAGGAAGGCCAAGATATCGGTCATGCTTCGATTCCCTACGAATGGGGATCTTATTGGTGTTTAATGAGCCTATTCTTGGCATGAATTTTTGAACAAAAATTTGGATTGCTATTTTCGGTAAAATGCTCCAAGAAATCAAATCATATATTATTGATTGATTTTGAAATATTCTTGACAAATTTTAGTGAGCCTATTCTCGGAAGATTATTTTGAAAAACTTAATCAAATCATTGATTTAATTCTCTTTTCAAATCTCTTTGTAATCTTTCCTTCCTAGAGGTTAAAAGCTAGGCTATTTAAACCCCATAGCTATTGTTCATTCAATCATCAAAATATTTTCAAGAAAAAGCTTACACTTGCATATTACTCTTTAAACACTCTTGAAATTCCGAGCCTTAAATTTGTTACAATCTATAAATCTTTTCTCCTTTGCTCTTACCTGAATTTCTTTGAAAGAAAAAGAGAGATATCATAGTTCTTATATTGCCTTAGTTTAGCTCTTTGAGAGAGTATTGAGCAGTTCTAATTGTAATTAAGAGTTCTATTAAAAGCATAAAGATCGAAGGATCTAGGGAGCTTTTGAGTATTGTAACAGATACAAGAACGAAGGATCTTGTGGGCTTGTTTGATAAGTGCAAAAAGACGTCAGACTTTGTAAGCACGACCATAATATAGTGAAGACCAAGAACTACTTGAAGAGTGGACTAAGAATTTGCCGAACCACTATAAACGATGGTGTTATTTATTTTTAGTCTTTAATTCTCATATCTTACATTTGCTATTTCATTGACTAAATAATTTCTCAAACAAAATATTTTATATAAAGGTAATTTTAATTAAAATTTTAAAACAACCTAATTCGCCCACTTCTTATGCAGTTATTTCTTCTTCAATTGGCATCAGAGCCTCGTGCTAGTTTTTTTTTTTTTTTTGTTCAACTAACCTGAGTATTAACGATCATATGGCTTTTAGAGGTGAAATTTTTGCAGAAGGTCAATCCTACAATAAGCCACCACTTTTCGATGGTACATTCTATTTCATTTGGAAGAACCGAATGCAAGAGTTCCTAATTGCAATAGATTGCGACTTGTGGACAATTGTGATGAAAGGCCATCCATCCCCATTAAAGATGTAAAAGGTGAAAAAGTTCCCAAAGAATGGAAAGAACTCACCCTTGATGATAAACGGTTGGTGTCAATGAACTCCAAGGCTAAAAACATCATATCTTGTTCACTCACCAAATAAGAGTACAATCGTGTCTGCTCATGCCCTACTGCAAAGGACATGTGGGACATGTTACAAGTCACCCATGAAGGCACCTCTCAAGTTAAAGAGGAAAGAATAACATTTTTGGTCCACCAATATGAATTATTTTCCATGAAACCCGATGAAAACATAATACAAATGTACGCCCGCTTTATGAAAATCATGAACCCTATGACCGCGCTTGGCAAAACTTACCCCCAAACTGAACAAGTCAAAAAAATTCTAAGATCGTTACCTCGTGAGTGGACACCAAAGGTCGCAGCCATTCAAGAAGCAAAAGATCTCAACAAAATGACCATGGCTGAGCTCATTGGATCTCTAACCTCCCACAAAATCACAATCCTTGCAAAAGATGAGGTACATTTAAATAATGAAAGAAAGTCCTTAGCATTTAATACTAACATTTTGCAGGGACAAGAAAGCGGAGACGAGGACTTGGATGAAGAAGACAAAAATGAGGAAGTCGCTCTTATCTCTCGAAGGTTAAATTATTTTATGAACAAAAAGAAAAAGATTTCCCAAAATTTTTCAAAAACCCAAAGGAGGCCCCCACGAAATGATTTGGAGATCAAATGTTATGGATGTCAAAGACCAAAACATATCAAGCCGGATTGTCCCGAACTTAAGAAAATTGATAAATTTACAAGGAGGCCCAAACACAAAGGAATGAGTGCCACGTGATATGATCAAGAATCCGAGGAAGAACAATTTGAAGATGAATCTGGAAACATGTGCTTCGTGGCAAAAAAGGAGGTAACTTATTCTGAATTTGATAATTTTGATGATCTGAATAATTTTGATGATTTGGATGAATAGGACTTAGACTTAGAAGAATGTAAAATGGACTTAAAAAATTTGGCTGACCAAAATAAATTTTTATCAAATAAAATTGACCTTATTTCTAAAGAGAAAGAAGATTTGAAATATAAAGTAGAATTTTATAAGCGAAAAGTATATTCACTTGATCAAAATAATTTGAAACTAATTGATGAAAAAGAATCCTTGGAAGAAAAAATTAGTGACTTAACCAACTGTCTTAAAAAATTTACGAAAGGTAAAGATAATCTTGATAAATTACTTGGCATGCAAAATGTATCTTTAGATAAAGCTGGTATTAGTTATGGATCCTCTTTTGATAAATTAAGTAAATTATCAAATGCTTCATCTTTAATTCATTATACTTGTAATTATTGCTGTAAAATTGGCCATAAATCCTTTAATTGCAATTTTAAGAAAGGTTCAACCACTAAATTTAAGTGGGTGCCTATATATCGTGCTACTAACTAGCAAGGACCCAAAAGCATTTGGGTACCTAAATAGCAAAAGTGATTTTTTTTCTTCACAGGTATCAAGAAGCTCCACAAAAAAAGAACAAATGGTTTATGGATAGCGGTTGCTCAAGGCATATGACCGATGATATGTCCAAATTCATTAACTTCAATAAGTGTGATGGAGGATTTGTAACCTTCGCAGATAATACTAAAGGCAAGATGATCGGTGTTGGTAAGGTCGGTAAGAACTCTACAACTTGTATTAATGATGTGTGGTATGTTGAAAATCTTAAATATAACTTATTAAGCATTAGTCAATTTTGTGATAGGATTCCAAGTAAATTTCGAACCATCCAAATGCATAGTTAAAAAAAATAGTGAAATTATTTTTGAAGCTTTTAGAGATGGAAATATCTACTGCATTGATTTTCAAGATTTATCGTATCAAAATGTTGAATGTTTAGCTGTGCATGATAATTCTGCCTGGACTTGGCATAGAAGGTTAGGACATGCTAATATGGAACTTATTTCTCAAATAACTAAACAAGGACTTGTAAAAGGCATTCCTAGATTAAACTTTTCAAAAGATAAGTTATGTGGACCTTCTCAAAAGGGAAAACAAACAAAAAGCTCTTTCAAAGCAAAAAAGGTTTTATCAACTGTTAGACCACTTGATCTTTTGCACTTAGACTTATTTGGACCAATGAAAACTAGTACTATGGCTGGAAAGAAATATGTTTTTGTTATTGTTGATGATCATTACACTATATTTTTCGTGGGTTTTATTTCTTGCATATAAGAATGATGCCTTAAATGTTTTTATCCCTCTCACAAAAAAAATTACAAAATGAAAAAGTGTACTTTATTCGAAAAATAAGAAACGACCATGGAACTGAATTCGATAAAAAAATATTTGCTTCATTCTGTGATGAAAATGGCTATACACATAATTTTTCTGCACCTAGAACTCCACAACCAAATGGTGTGGTACAAAGAAAAAATCGATTACTACAAGAAATGGCCACAACCATGTTAAATGAGTATAACTTGCCTAAATCTTTTTGGGGATAAGCTGTTAATAACGCTTGTTATGTTAGTAATAGAGTATATCTTAGGCCCATCTTAAAAAAGACCTCATATGAACTTTGGCATGATAGAGTTCCTAATGTATCCTACTTTAAAGTATTTGGTTGCAAGTGTTTTATATTGAATGATCGTGAATACCTCGCAAAATTTGACTCTAAAGTTGATGAAGGGATTTTTGTTGGATATTTTGTGCATAGTAAGGCTTATAGAGTTTATAATTCTAGAAAAAGAATCTTTCAAGAATCTATGCATGTTACATTTGATGAAACTGACCCTTCAGTTACCAAGGATTCCTTGAGTAGCGACTTTTCAGATTCGGATGAACAACTAAATATCGAGATTGGAGTTAACTCAAACCTTACAAAATCTCCAGTCAAACAACAGCCGGAACCAAAAATCATAAACGTAAGTTTTGAAGAACACCCTAGAATGGAAATTGGGACATCAAGTTCTACTGGAACATAAATCGTTCAAAGAAAGTTCAATCATGCTTCAAGTCATCCCACCACCCAAATAATTGGTAATGTAAGTGACAAAATTGTTACTAGAGCTTCATTGAAAGAAAATAATGGTGAGCAAGCTAATCATGCATTTATATCTCATATTGAACCAAAAAATATACATGATGCCTTAAAAGATGAGTTTTGGGTAGTTGCTATGAAAGATGAATTAACCCAATTTGATAAAAATGAAGTTTGGATCTTAGTAGAAAGACCAAAGAACCATTCGATCATAGGAACTAAATGGGTTTTTCGAAATAAGCTTAATGAAAATGGTAAAGTGACTCGTAATAAAGCTAGATTAGTAGCTAAAGGATATAGTCAAGAAGAAGGTATTGATTACGATGAGACGTATGCTCCTGTTGCTAGATTAGAGTCTATTCGCATGCTTCTTGCCTTCGCATCTTTCAAAAAATTTACTTTATTTCAAATGGATGTAAAAAGTGTTTTTTTAAATGGATTTATTAATGAAGAAGTATATGTGGAACAACCCCTGGTTTTGAAAATGAATCTTTCCCAAATCATGTATTTAAATTATCAAAAGCACTTTATGGTTTGAAACAAACTCCAAGAGCATGGTATGATAGACTTAGCAAATTTCTTTTGAAAAATTGATTTTCTATGGGAAAAATTGATACGACTCTATTTATAAAAACAAACAAAAATGAACTACTTTTGGTTCAAATCTACGTTGACGACATTACATTTGGTTCCACTAATGATCTTCTTTGCCAAGAGTTTGCTAAGTTATGCAGGAAGAATTCCAAATGAGCCTCATGGGCGAGTTAGCCTACTTCCTTGGACTACAAGTCAAGCAATCTGAAAAGGGGACTTTCATCTGCCAAAGCAAGTACACAAATGATCTTATCAAGAAATTTGGCATGGAATGTTGTAAAGAAATGCCAACTCCAATGAGCCCTTCAACCAAACTTGACAAAGACGAGAAAGGTAAATCTGTAGATGAATCAAAATATCGAGGTATGATAGATAGCTTATGTTATAGCCTGATATTATGTTTGCTACATGTTATTGCGCGAGGTTTCAATTTGATTCAAAAGAGTCTCATTTAATGGCTGTAAAAAGAATTTTTCGTTATTTAAAAGGAACCATTAATTTTGGTCTGTGGTATCCAAATTGCATAACTTTTGATCTCATTGGGTACTCTGATGCGGACTTTGCTGGTTGTCGGCTAGATCGCAAAAGTACTAGTGGAACATGTCAAATCTTGGGAAATAGTCTAGTTGCATGGCATAGTAGAAAGCAAAATTTTGTTTCACTTTCCATGACTGAAGCTGAATATGTTGCACTAGGAAATTGTTGTGCTCAATTGTTATGGATGAAACAAACCCTACGTGACTATGGCTTACTATATGAGAATATTGAAATTTGGTGTGATAATACTAGCTATAATTCTATCTCAAAAAATCATGTACATCATTCACGTATTAAGCACATCCAAGTTAGACATCATTTTAGACGTGATCATGTTCAAAAAAGCGATATATGCGTTAAGTTTGTAAACACCGATGATCAATTAGCAGATGTTTTTACTAAAGCATTGACAGAGGAACTATTTTGCATGATTCGAACGAATATGGGAATTCTAAGCTTAAATGATATATAATAATTTAAATTCCGCTGCACAATAAAGCTTGATGATGACAAAGGGGGAGAAAAAGAGATGCTCACTTTCCATGGATATTTAATGCTTACTTCATTAATACTTTAGATGCTATTCCATGGATATTTAATGCTTACTTCATTAATACTTTAGATGTTATTCATATGGATGTTTGTTGTTTCATGCTTCATTCAAAATTTTAAAAAAAAAATTCATTAAATTGAAATTTAAATTTTTTGAAAAATGTTTTCATAAGTTCATGGTCTAAGAGACTTAACAAATAATGCTAAATTCTCTTACATTTCCCAAGAAACATTTTTACTATCTCATTACAAAAACGAGGGGGAGATATTGATTGAAAGGATTGCATATATTGAGGGGGAGCTCCATAGACGATTTTTGGTAATATTTCGATTTTTACTTTTTGCTCTGATCTTTAAATTTTTATATTTCATTTGAGCATCAATTATTTATCATCATCAAGGAGGAGAATGTTGGCCTTAAGTTCACATCTTATTTATGATGATAACTAATAATTGTTTTGGACTAATGTTTTATTTTGAGCCTATTAATTGTTAGATAATTTATGAAGAAGGCCCAATATAAATTAGCATATTCAACTCCAAGGAAAGAAAGGAGATGTATTCATAGGAGACCCAATTAATTTTTGGAGGGCTTAATTTCTATAAAGGAAGGGAAATTATGGCTCAAGCTCAAGATCAAGTCCAAGATGCTTCAAGACTTTTATCTCTTGAAATTAAAGGTTAAAGAGCAAAACCTTAAACTTTTTAAGGAAAAAAAATATTTTTGAAACCA
The DNA here is from genome assembly GCA_003313485.2 of Penstemon barbatus. Classification (NCBI taxonomy): domain Eukaryota; kingdom Viridiplantae; phylum Streptophyta; class Magnoliopsida; order Lamiales; family Plantaginaceae; genus Penstemon; species Penstemon barbatus. Next base: position 9,694,961 of record CM064882.1, read on the forward strand.
AAATCCTTACCTTATGAATTGAAATTAATTCATTGCATTAAAATAATATTTTCTCCATGCCTCACTTTTGTGTCTTGATTCACGGATTCAAATCAAACATTTTTCCAAATCTTTCCTTTATCAAATTAAATCAAAACCTTTGCATATTCACCAAAGGTAATATATTCATCTTTGAAAACAAATTGATATGATTAAAATCTGATTTCTTGGTTCTAGTCGGCAGACTTGATCAAAGCAATCAAGGTAGATTTTTATCAAATTCTTATTGGTGTTTAATGAGCCTATTCTTGCATTAATTTTTGAACAAAAATTTGGATTGCTATTTTCGGTAAAATGCTCCAAGAAATCAAATCATATATTATTGATTGATATTGAAATATTCTTGACAAATTTTAGTGAGCCTATTCTCGGAAGATTATTTTGAAAACATAATCAAATCATTGATTTAATTCTCTTTCCAAATCTCTTTGTAATCTTTCCTTTTTAGAGGTTAAAAGCTAAGCTATTTAAAGTTTTAAACCCCCTAGCTATTGACCTATTGTTTATTCAATCATCAAAATATTTTCAAGAAAAAGCTTACACTTGAAATTCCGAGCTTTAAATTTGTTACAATCTATAAATCTTTTCTCCTTTGCTTTTACCTGAATTTCTTTGAGAGAAAAAGAGAGATATCATAGTTCTTGTATTGCCGTAGTTTAGCTCTTTGAGAGAGTATTGAGCAGTTCTTATTGTAATTAAGAGCTCTATTAAAAGCATAAAGATCGAAGGATCTAGGGAGCTTTTGAGTATTGTAACAGATACAAGAACAAAGGATCTTGTGGGCTTGTTTGAGAAGTGCAAAAAGACGTCAGACTTTGTAAGCACGACCATAATATAGTGAAGACAAAGAACTACTTGAAGAGTGGACTAAGCATTTGCCGAACCACTATAAACGACGGTGTTATTTATTTTTCAGTCAGTAATTCTCATATCTTACATTTGCTATTTCATTGAATAAATAATTTGTTAAACAAAATATTTTATATAAAGGTTATTTTAATTAAAATTTTAAAACAACCTAATTCACTCTCCCTCTTAGACAGTTATTTTTTCTTCAGATTGGACTCGGGTCATATCAGACTTAGCAAACAGAACAGAGTTGCTGAAAGGAGAAACAGAACTCTGAAAGAAGCTACCAGAACCATGATAGCTGAAACTAAGTTGCGTCAAAGATTTTGGGCAGAAGCAACAAATACAGCATGCTTTACCCAAAACAGATGCATGATCAACAAACACCAAAAAAAGACTCCATATAAAGTTTGGAACAACAGGAAGCCAAACATTCATTACTTTAGAATTTTTGGTTGTAAATGCTTTGTTTTAAATAATGGGAAAAATCACCTTACTGCTTTTGTAGAAAAGGTTGATGAAGCAGTATTTCTAGGATACTCTACTGTTAGTAAAACTTATAGGGCTTATTTGGATAGGTTTTGGCTCGATTTCGTGAGTCTCGTTTTAGAAAAATTGGTTTGGGTGGTTTCGATGAAACCTTTGAGACTTCATTTGGATGGGTTTTGACTCTTGGATTTTGTGGTTTGAATAAGTTGAAACCCCACTTGTATTGGGTTTGGATGTTGGGGTTTAGGGAAAAAAGTAGGTGATAGGTGTCAAATCAATGTTTTTTTAGTGAGATTTGGGGAAAAAAATAGGTGGTAGGTGTCAAATCAATGTTTTATAGGTTTGAAGAGTTTGAGTGTGAGTTTTTGAATAGGTTTTTGATGGTTTTATGGGTTTGGCGAAAACTCATTTGGAAGGGTTTTGGCTCGGTCTCGCGAGACCCGCGAGACCGGGCCAAAACCCATCCACACACCCTTATAGAGTCTTTAACAAAAGAACTTTACTCGTAGAAGAATCCATTCATGTAGTATTTGATGAACCTAATCAATCTTCTGAAAAGAATCAAAGTCCTGATCAAAACCTGTCTACTGATTTTCAGAAATTGATCGTTGAAAGAAACGAAGAGTATATACCCATCATACTACCTGATCTCAACTCAGTTGCTAACTCAAGTGCTGTTCAGAATCACACTGCTGATTATCTAACAGAAGAGTTGCAAACAGCTGACAGACCAGAAACTGTTCAACAGACAACTGTTGTTCAACAGACTACTGCTGGAACTCCAACAGTAGTGTTGCAAGATCAAAACAGAGGACAACATTCAGATTTGCAACCTGATCTTAAATGGCTCAAGAATCCTCCACCAGAGCTGGTGATTGGTGATCCTTTGGATAGAGTAAAGACAAGGAGAGCTGCTGCAAGTAATGCAATGTTCGTCAGCTTCCTATCTCAAATAGAGCCTAAACAGATTGAAGAAGCTCTTAATGATTCAAACTGGATTGAAGCTATGCAAGAAGAGCTAAATCAATTTGAAAGGAATGAAGTCTGGTACTTAGTTCCTAGACCAAGTCATCAAAGGGTAATTAGCACTAAATGGGTATTCAGGAATAAAATGAATGAAGATGGTGTTGTCACCAGAAACAAAGCAAGATTAGATGGCAAGGGTTATTGCCAAGAAGAATGTATTGACTTTGATGAAACATTTGCACCAGTAGCAAGATTGGAGGCAATCGGATTGTTTCTCGCCTATGCTACTCATAAAAATTTCACAGTCTATCAAATGGATGTGAAATCAGCTTTTCTCAATGGAGAATTGCAAGAAGAAGTATATGTTGAACAACCACCTGGATTTGAAGCTTATAATGAAGGAGACAAGGTGTATCGTCTGAAGAAAGCCCTCTATGGACTGAAACAGGCTCATAGAGCATGGTATGATACCCTATCTGATTTTCTTTTAATTAAAGGATTTCGCAAAGGTAAGGTAGATAAGACCTTGTTCACTATCGAATGGGAAGAACATATATTGCTTGTGCAAATATATGTGGACGATATTATTTTCGGTTCAACAAATCAACAAATGTGTGATAAGTTCTCAAAGCTGATGCAGAACAAGTTTGAAATGAGCATGATGGGAGAACTTAATTATTTTCTTGGTTTGCAAGTAAGATAGTTGCCTGATGGAATATTCATCAACCAAGCAAAATACACAAAGGATCTATTTAAGAAATTTGGTATGGAAACTAGCTCGTCTGTTAGTGTTCCTATGTCTACTGGACTTCGTTTGGATAAAGATGAAGATGACAAATCAGTGGATATTACCAAATACAGAGGAATTATTGGGTCATTGCTATACTTAACAGCTAGCAGACCTGATATCATGTACTATGTTGGGGTTTGTGCGAGATATCAATCAAATCCTAAGGAATCTCATCTCCTAGCTGCCAAAAGGATACTTAAATGTCTCAAAGGCACTCAGGAATTGGGATTGTGGTACCCTAGAGAATCTGGACTTGAACTTATTGGCTATTCAAATTCTGACCTTGCTGGCTGCAAGATTGATAGAAAAAGCACAATAGGTGTCTGTTAATTCTTAGGTAGCTGCCTGATCTCATGGATGAGTAAGAAACATACTTCAGTACCCATATCAACTGCGGAAGCTGAGTACATAGCTGCTGGAGCTTGTTGTGCACAAATATTATGGTTGAAGCATCAACTAGAAGATTACAACATCAAAATTGGTGGAATACCTATCTACTGTGACAATACCTGTACAATATCTCTTACTCAGAACACTACAAGTCATTCAAGGACTAAGCATATAGATATCAGACATCACTTCATAAGAGATCATGTGGAAAAAAGAAATGTCATAATAGAACATGTTAATACTTATAATCAGATCGCTGACATCTTCACGAAACCTCTAAGTGATGCAAGGTTTTCGACTTTAAGAGTTGAACTAGGTCTACTAAATTTGGATGCATAAGCTGAGGGGAAACTCATCAGAAGACTGAAGTTCAGCAGCTTACTCATCTTATTATCTTCAAGGTTAACATTCAACAGACTAGTTAACTTATGAATTCTTAAAGTCAGGGGGAATGTGTAAGACTAGCGGTACTTCTGACTAAAAGATGAAATTTGTTGATGAAAGTTAGTTGAAGTTATGTTTTCATCAGAAGATCTAAGGTTTGAAGATTGAAGATTAATTAACTAGCTGGATTGACAAACAGCCGAGGAAGGTTATCAGTTATTGGCTTGCACTAACAGTCTGTCATCAGGACACTAGTCCCATCAGATAAGTATTTAAATTTACTCGTCTGATCAGCTATGTAAAAGATTTATTTTTTAAAAACGTAATATTCAAAAACGCGCTTTTACAAATATACTGAGGCGGATCGCATTCCCGCATGACATTTAATGCTTTTTGAATTTTGAATCGCGTAACTGACGCCCCACAATCAGAACTGACACAAAACATATCTAACGATTAGCGTGTATCACGGAAACCGAAATACCCTAACTCTATAAAATCAGATCTGATCAGCCCAGTCACTCTTTACGCATCCAAAACTATTCAAAGGCATTTGTGTGAAATTCTGCTTTCAACTTTGCAAAATTTCTTGTGTTTTCTCTAACTCTTCACAGAATCAAAATGACTCCTCAACAAGAAGCTAAGGCTGATGGCATGTACCTGGTTTATGACACTTATCATTATTCTGGTACACCCGTCATGAAGGAAATCTTTGAAAAGTTCAAAGCTGCTACTCTTGTGAAATTCATGGAAGCCCATGAAGAAATGGTCTGGAAAGACCAAGTGCTGGAATTCTACAACACTGAGAAGGCTGTCAACTTTTAAAAAATGGGAAATTAAAGCTACTGTCGGAGTACAAGAAGTAGTCATTACTACTCCTGCTCTATTACACGAGCAGTTTGGGCTTTCAAATCAAGGAAGGACTGACGTAACTTCGATGGCTGAAGACAAGATTCAAGAATTCTGGGCAATCTGTGCCAAGGACGGAGAAGTAATGTCTGGAAATTTAAAGAAGAAACAGTTGAAGGATGAATATCAGCGCATGGCTGATATGGTGTCCAAGCTGATCAAGAACTGCACATTCTCGTTGAATAGTGTCACAATGAAGAGTTACTGCATTATGTTACCTGTTTACTATGGTATTGAAGTAAATTGGTTAGTTGTGATCTGGTACATCTTGGCAAATTTCCACGAGAAGAAGCAAACGAATCACAGGATAACTTTAAGTTCCATGTTCTACAACTTGGGCTGTGGATTGACTGGAGGAAAAGAAATCCACAACGCCAAGGCCATGGCTACCTATCAGACCGTCAAGGCCGGAAACAAGAAGAGAGAGAATGAGGATGAACAAGAAAAAGCTGAGGAACCTAAGGACAAGGTTCCTGCAAAGAAGCAAAGGAAGTCTGTTCAAACAGCAAAGCCTGCTGTTCAAGCCAGAACAGACAGAAAGAAGCAAGCGGCTGATGAGACAAGGAAAGTGGCTCCCAATAAGAAGTCCAAGGCATCTGTTCAAACAGCTGAGCCAGCTGTTGAAGCCAGAACAGATGAAGTTGTTGCAAAGGATGTTGCTGATGAAGTAATCAATCAGACAACAAGGGAGATAAAGGAAATGCCCCCTGCTTCACCTTCCATGACAATATCTGCTGAACCTGGAGAAGTTGTTGCTCATAGACCAAGGAGTCACGTAAAGGACCCAACAACTTCTCATCCTGATCCAGTAGGAAGGGCAAGGAGTACAGTAAGGAAAAAGATGACTTTTATTGACTCCCCTACTGAACTGTCTGACTTAGTCAGAGAAAGTCCTCAATCAGCAGAGAGGCCTGCTGGAGCTGAAGAAGAGTCTGCTAAGGAGAAGCAAGCTGCTGATCAAACTGCCCCATAGACTACTTCAACCGCACCAACAGCTGAGGTTGCTCAACCTCATGATGATCCTGAAGTGCAGATCATCGAACCTATTGCAGTTGCACCACTTGCATCTGCTGGTCCTGAATCTTATGCTACCCAAGAAGCACAGACAGATGACAAGAAGAAAGGGAAGATAAAGATTGTCATAAAAAGGAAGAAAGTCTCTGCTGCTGATAAAAGAAAGAGGGAAGAAGCAGAGCAGAGGAAGAGGGATGAACAAGAAGAGCAAAGATTCATCGAACTTAGCAAAATTGAGACTGAAAAGGATAAGCAAAGAAGAAAAACGTCTGAGGCTGAACGCAAAGTTACTGAAGATGCAGAATTAGCACTTGTGCTTGAGCTCAGCAAGAAAGACGCTCATTGTCCTAACGTAGCTGGTGGCATTAAAATTGGAGAATCAAGGAACGCAAAGAAGAAAATGCCTGCTAGTGAAATTCTTGAAAAGAAAAGGTTTGAAGTCAGGAAAGCATTTGATATTGTTAATACTAACTCTGTTGTTTTCAATAGATTTGAAGCCGCCTTGGCTGATATTGATCAGAAGCTGCAGCGCAAAACATTGTTCATCCAAGAAAAGAAAAGATACATCAGATGGAGAGATTTTAGGAAGAACAAGTTTGTTGAAGAGGTCCGGAGCTGGAGAGAGTTTGCTGATGAGGAGAAGTGGGTCCTCAGCTGGTTGCAAACTTCTTCAATCACTAAAGCACTGTATCCTAATTATGTCAGAGATGTGATGCACAAATATGCACAAGAGTATGCCACTGCAGAAGCTAAGACCATCTCTGATGCTTTGCCAACCAAGAGAAGAAAGCAAAATGACCCCATCAAACGGGCTGTGCAAATTGCTGTTCATACTGCCTTGGAGAAATGGGCTGTCAAATCAAGATATGAACAAGGATCTCCAAGTGATCTGCCAAGTCTACCCAGTGTACAGCAGATCACATTTGGCAAGGAAATGAAAAGTTATCAAGAGTTGCCTATGGTGAAGACAACTGCTCCAAATCGTCTGCCTGTTGTGAGGAAGATCTGTCAGACAACTGTTTTCACTGATGATGGCAAAATTGTTAACAAGATCTTTGAAAATTTCACATATCAGACTGATGCTGCAAAAGAGCCCTTAGCTATTGAGTGGACTGATAAGGGAAAGCCTGAAGAAGAAGCTGATCTGAAAGACACAGGAAGAAGATCAAACTGCATCAACTCCTATTCCAACAGTTGATATGTACTCATCACTGATGGAAGCCTTCCAATTGATGCTTGAAAACTCCTTGAAGCAAATGGAAGAGAGGAACAGACTGCAGTTGGAGCAAATGCAGAAAGAAAATGCAAAAATGGTTAAGGATGTCATTGACAACTTCCCTTTACCAGAAGACAATACTCTGAGGATGACGCATAGTATCTTGGACATGAACAAAAGTATTGAAGATGTCAATCCTGATGTTGGACATCTTCATGCTGCCTTGAAGAGAAATGAAGATAATATTGCTCATCTGACAAACACATTCTTCAAATTTGCTGATGAGGAGACGACTAAGAATTATTTGTTGGTAGAAGAAGTTCACAAATCTGCCACCAAGATTGATGAGGAAATCTCCACTTTACAACTCAACATTGACTGCATCAATGATCAATCTGACAACATCACTACTGCTCTTAATCATCTCAGCTCAAGCCAAGAATTTGATAGAAATAGTGTCCTGCAAGCCAGCTGTATGGCTAGTATTTATTGTAATAAATGCGGAACTATTCAATTTAGATTAATAAATGCACTTTATTAAATGGTCAACTTTATCTTATGTAACAATTGTCTACGCATAAGGATAGAAGTCCTTAGATCACAGGGCTATGGGACAACCCGTGGACTGATCCCCAAGGCCGTGATCTAGAACATATTCAAGAGTCGTAGAATCCAATCGAGATAGGACATCGTTGGATTCGGTTAGACTCTCACTGTTGTGTGTACTCCGATGAACTTGAGAACGCTGGGGTCCACGAGCGTGACTGGGATAGTCGACACAAATAAGTGGGTGGCTTGCTGGAATGGCAAGCGCACTGAATACCCCAATAGGAAATAACTCACCATGGAAGCGGTAGTCGCATATCGGGATTGAAGTTATTCCATATTTATAATAGTATACGAGGAACAATCCCTAACTACTTGAGATGATAGGGTTTATCTGGTGCGAGAACGTCTATACTTTGATATGAGTTCCGACTGACTTGGGATCACCAGAAAGTCTCTGTGGGCTCATGTTGGGTATAGAGGAACTCGTATGCAGATTCATATCATCAACAAAGGATCCATTGACCCGACTTGATAGGTTGGGAAATTCTCCTATGGATTTCTGTGAGAAATTAATTCTGGTAAAATCCTTGGCCAAGGTATCTGACGACTTTATCTGAGTAGCTCATAAAGATTAAGTCAAAGAGAATTTATTTCGAGACCAGAGTACATAAGGTCAAGACAAAAGAAAAGGGAATCCGATGAAAGACCATACCCTTAAGTCTCGACTGGGAGATTGATCAATGGAGAGATTATGTCGTATATGGAAATTGTAAATGATAAAAGGTTCACTGAATTAATTCACCAGTGATTGGGCTCCATGGGCTTGTGACTGGACTCGACCGTGGAGTGTGGGAGAATTCCCAAATTAGCAGGGGTGCTAATTTTGGAATGATTAATCGACAGAGTGTTCGATTAATTTAGAGTAATTAATTGCTCGAGTAATTAAATAATATTTAATTACAACCCGCGGCCAATTATGTGGTGAACCTACGGGGGCATACACAATACACATGAAGCGAAAGCGAGGAAACAAGAACGAACGAGTCGACTGGGTCGACTGAGTCAAAATCGACTGGGTCAATTAAATGGGTGGGTCGACTGGGTCGACCCATGTGGAACGAAATTGGATCCAATTGGAATTGGATCAAGATTATAAATTAAATTGGAATTTAATTTATGAGTAAATTAATTAATTAGGATTTAATTAATTAATGGAATAATTAATTAATTAGACTTGGAGTTTAATTAATTAATTGGGAGATAATTTAATTAATTGGGCTATTTAATTGGGAGATTAAATAAAGCCCTGAAAGATTAATTAATATGGGCCATGAATTAATTAGAAGACTTGGTCTTCTAATTAAAGAGGGCCATGGCCCATGTAGGAGAATTAGTATCCTAATCCTAGTAGGATTAGGTTATGAGAGATATCTATAAATAAGAGACTAGGTCTCATATCTCACACACTAACTCTACAAGAAAATCAAGAAAAGCAAAAATTCTCTCCCTCTCCCTCTTGTGATCGGCCGAACTATACTTCCACTTTGGAAGAATTTTCGTCTTCGATTCTTCGTTCCAAAGTTGTTCTAAAACCTAGATATTAATATACCCTATGTTCCAGTTGATTAGGATATATTAATTTTCGTGATATTGTGGTGTATCAACTCGTAGAGGCGCAACACGTGGGGCGCTAAAATCAAAGGTGTGGGTCGATCTTACCGGGGCAGAATTCAGAGCTTGTCTTGCTAGCCGAGGATTTGCAAGGAGACAGGTATAAACGAGAAAACTTATACTGTCATTTATTTATATTCATATGTATACAACTAGAGAATATCCTGGCAAGATTCTTTAAGAAGCCTTAGAAAAATTTTATATTCCGCTGTGCCTAGGGCTGTTTTTCTTACCGAAAACAACAGTGGTATCAGAGCCAACTCTAGGCTTTTTATATATATGAATTTGCGAATTCTGTGTTTATTAAATCATATGTTTGATTTATGTGGATATTTCTTTAACTATGAATGTTTTAGGACTTTATTGTTAACTTAGAGTTAATGGGTAATTTTAGATTCGTATTTTTATCATGTTATTTTTAATTTTGGATTGTGATTTAATTGGGACTGTTTTAATTAAATCATAAAAGTAATCAAAACAAAAAAAAAAATTTTTAGACCCAACCCTGCGGTGGCACGCGGCGGTGCGCGGCAGCGCACCGCGGCTGGGCGACCACCGCAAGCCGCGGCATGCGGCGGCGTGCGGACAGCACGCTGTCCGCGCACGCTGCGCACAGCAGCAGCTCAAGGGCTGCTGTTCGCGCGCTGCTGTGCGCGGCAGCAGGCTGCCGCGTGCTGTCACGCGCCGCGGCTGCTGCCCGTGGCAGCTCACGCGCTCCTACGGGGTCGCGCGTGGGTTGTCCACGTGGCAGCTCCTGATTGGTTTCGACTGGTCAAATTTTGGTTGGACTCTAATTCTGCCTATTTTGAAAATTCTGGAAATTTAGAATTTTGGGAAGATTAGGAAACTTGGAGTTTTGGGATAAGGTAGTTATCTTGTTAGATTTGAACACTACCTTAATTAAACTAATCTAAACAAAATAGGATAATCTTGAGAATCTTGGAGATTTGGGAATATTGGGAAACTTAGAGTTTTGGATAAGGTAAGAATCTTAGAGATTTAGATTACCTTAATTAACCAATCTTAATCAAGATAGGATTTGTAGATTACTTGGAGCTCAAGTAAGAGCTAATTAATCTTAGAGGTTAATTGTTAATTCAAAATTAATTAACTTGGATAAATTTTATGAATTAAAATTAAAGGAGCCGGTAAATTTACATTTTTGCCCTTATGTGAATTTATGAATGTTCTTGAGTGAATATGTGGATTGGTCGATTTTTGCCCTTAAGCCCTGTGTTGTTTTTTGTTTATTTATTTTTGGGTTGTAATTAAATGGGCCTGATTGGTGCCCTTGCTTGCGCAAACAAATGTAATAGAATAGGACCATTTAAATTATGTAAGCTAGGCTTAGATTAGGCTTGGAGCCGAGAAGACCTCATGAAGACTTGGACATCCACATGGAGGCCCATTTACCTTGGAGGACATGGAGGCCCAATTCATTACATGGAGGCTCAATCAAGCTGGATATTACAAGAAGGCCCATGATGTATGGGTTTGAAAATTGTAATAGTTAGGACATTTAATTTTCACCCTAGACTGACCAATTGATTCATCACGTGGCTCGTGATGGATCGCATAGGATGGGCAATCGTCCAATCATATCTTGCTAGGTGATGAATGTTTACTTTTTCGCACATTATTCTTTGATGTATGAGATGCATGCTTAGGATAGAAAACATAAACAAGATAAGCATAATCTGATGAGACCTCACACACTTAGAAACCTCCAATTGAACTTAAAATTCAATTAGAATATTAAATCGAATAACGGGCGCATATGAATAGTATCTATGGTCCGAGCCTATCCAATTACTAGGTTTTGGGCATATTATACGAATATATCTCGATGTCTCACGAGTCGTGGGTCGAGCTATAGGAAGATGATATGTCTATTGCCTCGATGCACGAGTTTAGTGCCAAGGGAGGGGATAGCAAGGTTTTAGGCGCTGTCTCACGAGTCGTGGGGCGTCTAGGATTGAACTATTTCTCTCCACGAGTATTGGACATGATTTAACGCTAGTAAGTATGGATGTCTCACGAGTCGTGGGTACATATCGAAAACCGAGGCTAAATGAACTTAAGGGTTAGCTGCGATGGTTAACCGTCGACGTATTCGACCACCAAGTGGATCAAATAGTATGGCCAACGAGTCGTGGGTACTAGGAGATTGCATTTGGGCCTTAAGCCCGCTAGGATATTTTAAATTCCCGAAACTTATGTGGGGGCATAAGATTTTGATTAAAATAGTGGGAGTAATTTACAAATAAAAACCATGTTTGTAAATTGTGCATTTTAAATTAATCTTTCGCGTATTTATTTCTTCTCTCGTCGTTTTGTAGATATAATGTCTAAGAATCCGATTTCCATCATACTTGAACAAAACAAATTAACTGGACCCAACTTCCATGACTGGGTCAGGAACCTTAAGATCATTCTCGCTTCTGAAAAGCAAGGTTTTGTCCTTGATGGGCCCCCTCCCGAACTTGCTAAGGATGCCGATGATACTGAGAAAGAAGCCGTGGATCTGTGGCTTGACGATGACTTGCAGTCACGTTGTCTCATGTTGGCATCCATGACGAATGAGCTTCAAAAGCAGCACGAGCATATGAAGTCTTCTTTTGAAATCTACACGCACCTGAATGGCTTATTTGGGGTGCAAAGTAGATATGAGCGGTATGAAACTGCTAAGACTTTGCAACAAACGAGGATGGCTGAAGGTGCTGATGTTCGATCTCACTGCATCAAAATGATTGGGCTTATTGAAAAGCTTGGTCATCTTGAAGTAAAGATGGACAAGACCTACTGCCAGGATATAATCCTCTAGTCGTTGCCAAGATCATTCGAGCAATTCGTAGTGAACTACAACATGCACAAGATGAATGTTCAACTTCACGAGTTGGCTAATATGCTCGCCACTGCCGAGGCTTCCATGAAAAGAGAGAAGCCAGTGATGGTTGCTACCTCGACCCAATCCAAGTCCAAAAGGACAAAGAAAGGGAAGGGGAAGGGAAATGCTTCTTCAAGCAAAGGAAAAGAACCATCTAGGCCCATAGGGAAGGGAAAGAAGCGTAAAGCTTCGTCTGGTGAACAGAAATGTTTCTACTGCAAGAAACCTGGACACTGGAAGAGGAACTGCAAAGAGTTCTTGGAGAGCTCGAAAGTTATATTCCTTGTTGAAGTTAATTTATCAATTAACTGTGCATCATGGGTGCTAGACACTGCTTGTGGTTCTCATCTTTGTAATGATTTACAGGTGATGGGAGCAACAAGGCCACTTAGGCCAGGGGATTGGATCCTGAGATTTGGCAATGGAGCTAGAGCTGCTGCCGAGGCCATAGGCGAAGTGGAGTTAGATTTAGGTGGTAATAAATTAGTCCTTAGGAAAGTTCTTTATGTACCTGGTTTGGTGAAAAACATTATTTCAATTCCTGTTTTGGATAATGAAGGTTTTAATTTTACTATTAATAAAGGTTCCTTTTCGTTATTTATGAATGATAATATGTTTTTCACTGGTACATTAAAAGATGGACTATATACCATTGAACCACCTAAGTTAGTGATGCATGTACAACAAAACAAAAGGAAACAAGATAATGAAATATCTGCCCAATTATGGCACGCTAGACTTGGACATATATCTAAGTCAAGGATTCAAAAGTTAGCATCATCTGGCGCGATTGAAATCAATCGCATTGATGAAATGCCAACATGTGAACCATGTTTAAAGGGTAAAATGGCTAAGTTGCCGTTTAAGGGAAACCCTGAGCGAGCCAAGCAAACATTGGACTTGATACATACTGACGTATGTGGACCACTGAGAAAAAGTGCCCGAGGTGGCTATGACTACTTCATCACTTTCACTGACGACTTTAGTCGTTATGGATATGTGTTCTTGTTGAAACACAAGTCTGAAGCCTTTGAGCGATTCAAAGAATTCAAGATGGAAGTAGAGAATCAACTTGGTAATACGATAAAGGCTCTTCGTTCTGACCGAGGTGGAGAATTTCTTAGTAAAGAATTTCTAAATTATCTTGTAGAGCATGGAATATTATCGCAGTGGACTCCTCCTGCAACACCCCAATTAAATGGAGTAGCAGAGAGAAGGAATCGAACCTTGATGGACATGGTTCGATCCATGATGAGTGCCACTGACCTCCCTCTTTCATTTTGGGGACATGCCCTCCTCACGGCAACGAAGATACTGAATATGGTACCTTCGAAATCCGTAGAAAAGACACCATACGAACTATGGTTTGGCAAGGCACCCTCATACGCATTCATGCGCATATTGGGATCTCTCGCTTACGTTAAAAAGCTAGTGGGAGATAATTGGAAACTAAATCCACTTTGTGCAAATTCGTGGGGTATCCAGAAAACTCAATAGGATACGAGTTCTACGATCCTACAAGACAAACAACGTTTGTCTCGAGGAACGCTCACTTCTTGGAGAAGGATTTCTTGGTGGACAAGAAAGAAAATAACGTAGAACTAGATGAGGTCACTGAAGCTGAAAAGGCCTTAGAGGTCGATCGAGCTGACCCGTCACCACAGGCAGTGGGAGAACATGAGCATGAAAGTGCACCAGAAAGTACACCGATACTTCGTAGGTCAGAAAGACAACGTAGAGAACCCGAGAGGTACTACGGTCTGCTGCATGAGACAGGACAGTCTCTTACCGACCCAAGGACTTACGAAGAGGCTATGCTAGACATAGACTCGGGAAAGTGGCGCGAAGCCATGGAATCCGAACTGGACTCCATGCACTCAAACAAGGTCTGGGCCTTGGTAGATCCACCAGTGGGAGTGGCTCCCGTGGGTTGCAAGTGGATCTATAAGCGAAAGCTTGGAGTGAACGGAGAGGTGATTACCTACAAGGCGCGACTAGTGGCAAAAGGATACACTCAAAGACCAGGTATCGACTTTGAGGAGACCTTCTCGCCCGTCGCAATGCCCAAATCCATTCGGATCTTGCTGGCCATAGCTGCGTGGTATAACTACGAGATATGGCAAATGGATGTAAAGACTGCCTTTCTCAATGGAGACATTGATAAGGAGATCTACATGGAGCAACCAAAAGGATATGCATCCAAAGGAGATGAACACAAGGTGTGCAAACTCCAGAGGTCCATTTATGGACTGAACCAAGCTTCCCGAAGTTGGAACATTCGTTTTGATGAGACAATCCAAACTTTTGGATTCATCAAGAACATGTTCGAACCTTGCGTGTACAAGAAGATCAGTGGGAGTACAGTTGAATTTTTGGTGCTTTACGTTGACGACATTCTTCTCATTGGAAACAATGTGAAAGCATTGTCTGAAACTAAAGCATGGTTATCTACACAATTCTCAATGAAGGATATGGGAGAAGCATCCTTTGTACTAGGTATAAGGATCTACCGAGATAGATCAAAAGGACTGCTGGGCCTCTCCCAATCCCAGTACATAGACAAAATCTTGAAAAGATTTAGTATGGAAGAATCCAAGAGAGGATTGCTTCCAATAAGACATGGGATTGCACTCTCTAAGTCTATGGCCCCAAAGACGCCTGAAGAGAGAAGCAATATGTCTCGAGTACCATATGCATCCGCGATAGGAAGCATAATGTATGGTATGCTATGTACGAGACCAGACGTAGCGTACGCTTTAAGCGTTACAAGTCGCTACCAGTCTGATCCAGGTGAGCAGCACTGGATAGCCGTAAAGGCAATTCTGAAGTACCTGAGAAGGACTAAGGAATTGTTCTTGGTATACGGTGGAGGAGAATTGAAATTGGAAGGCTTTACAGACTCGAGCTTTCAATATGATGTAGACGACTTCAAGTCGACATCAGGATACGTTTTCTGCCTCAATGGTGGTGCGGTTAGCTGGAAGAGCTCCAAGCAGGAAACAACCGCGGATTCAACCACCGAAACATAATACATTGCCGCGAGTGACGCAGCAAAGGAAGGTGTTTAGATGAGAAACTTCATCCAGGAATTGGATGTGATACCTAGCATTGCTGAGCCCATTACTATCTTCTGCAATAATAATGGGGCAATAGCGCAAGCAAAGGAGCCGAGATCTCATCAGAAATCCAAGCACGTACAGAGATGATACCATGTGATAAGAGATATCATTGGTAGAGGAGACATTAAGATGGAACGTGTCGACTCAGAAGATAATACGGCGGACCCGCTAACAAAGCCTCTGCCTCAAAAGGCATTTGAGAAACATCTGCATAAGATGGGACTCAAGAACATAAAAGACTGGCTTTAGGACAAGTGGGAGATTGATAGAAATAGTGTCCTGCAAGCCAGTTGTATGGCTAGTATTTATTGTAATAAATGCGGAACTATTCAATTTAGATTAATAAATGCACTTTATTAAATGGTCAACTTTATCTTATGTAACAATTGTCTACGCATAAGGATAGAAGTCCTTAGATCACAGGGCTATGGGACAACCCGTGGACTGATCCCCAAGGCCGTGATCTAGAACATATTCAAGAGTCGTAGAATCCAATCGAGATAGGACATCGTTGGATTCGGTTAGACTCTCACTGTTGTGTGTACTCCGATGAACTTGAGAACGCTGGGGTCCACGAGCGTGACTGGGATAGTCGACAAACATAAGTGGGTGGCTTGCTGGAATGGCAAGCGCACTGAATACCCCAATAGGAAATAACTCACCATGGAAGCGGTAGTCGCATATCGGGATTAAGTTATTCCATATTTATAATAGTATACGAGGAACAATCCCTAACTACTTGAGATGATAGGGTTTATCTGGTGCGAGAACGTCTATACTTTGATATGAGTTCCGACTGACTTGGGATCACCAGAAAGTCTCTGTGGGCTCATGTTGGGTATAGAGGAACTCGTATGCAGATTCATATCATCAACAAAGGATCCATTGACCCGACTTGATAGGTTGGGAAATTCTCCTATGGATTTCTGTGAGAAATTAATTCTGGTAAAATCCTTGGCCAAGGTATCTGACGACTTTATGTGAGTAGCTCATAAAGATTAAGTCAAAGAGAATTTATTTCGAGACCAGAGTACATAAGGTCAAGACAAAAGAAAAGGGAATCCGATGAAAGACCATGCCCTTATGTCTCGACTGGGAGATTGATCAATGGAGAGATTATGTCGTATATGGAAATTGTAAATGATAAAAGGTTCACTGAATTAATTCACCAGTGATTGGGCTCCATAGGCTTGTGACTGGACATCGACCGTGGAGTGTGGGAGAATTCCCAAATTAGCAGGGGTGCTAATTTTGGAATGATTAATCGACAGAGTGTTCGATTAATTTAGAGTAATTAATTGCTCGAGTAATTAAATAATATTTAATTACAACCCGCGGCCAATTATGTGGTGAACCTACGGGGGCATACACAATACACATGAAGCGAAAGCAAGGAAACAAGAACGAACGAGTCGACTGGGTCGAATGAGTCAAAATCGACTGGGTCGATTAAATGGGTGGGTCGACTGGGTCGACCCATGTGGAACGAAATTGGATCCAATTGGAATTGGATCAAGATTATAAATTAAATTGGAATTTAATTTATGAGTAAATTAATTAATTAGGATTTAATTAATTAATGGAATAATTAATTAATTAGACTTGGAGTTTAATTAATTAATTGGGAGATAATTTAATTAATTGGGCTATTTAATTGGGAGATTAAATAAAGCCCTGAAAGATTAATTAATATGGGCCATGAATTAATTAGAAGACTTGGTCTTCTAATTAATGAGGGCCATGGCCCATGTAGGAGAATTAGTATCCTAATCCTAGTAGGATTAGGTTATGAGATATATCTATAAAAAAGAGACTAGGTCTCATATCTCACACACTAACTCTACAAGAAAATCAAGAAAAGCAAAAATTCTCTCCCTCTCCCTCTTGTGATCGGCCGAACTATACTTCCACTTTGGAAGAATTTTCGTCTTCGATTCTTCGTTCCAAAGTTGTTCTAAATCCTAGATATTAATATACCCTATGTTCCAGTTGATTAGGATATATTAATTTTCGTGATATTGTGGTGTATCAACTCGTAGAGGCGCAACACGTGGGGCGCTAAAATCAAAGGTGTGGGTCGATCTTACCGGGGCAGAATTCAGAGCTTGTCTTGCTAGCCGAGGATTTGCAAGGAGACAGGTATAAACGAGAAAACTTATACTGTCATTTATTTATATTCATATATATACAACTAGAGAATATCCTGGCAAGATTCTTTAAGAAGCCTTAGAAAAATTTTATATTCCATTGTGCCTAGGGCTGTTTTTCTTACCGAATCCCAAAAGAATTAATAAATCAGAATGTGAAGAACTTGTGTGTTGCTGCCCCAAATCCAAATTGTTGCACTCAACCCTCCTGTTAACCCTGATGATGACAAAAAGGGGGAAGAGAAAAGGGAAGAGACAACTGTTCAAGCTGCTGAAGAAGACTCTTCTGCTGCTCAAGAGAAACCAAAAGAGCCAGAGATCCAAGCACTTGAAGAAAAGGCGGAAAGAAATGGAGAAGCTGAAACCAAGGAAACTGATGCTGCTGAAGAAGATGGAAAGGTTGATGGCAAAGATACTGATATTGAAGACTCTGAAGAAGAACCCAAGGAACCAGTCAAGTCTGATAAAGAATTGGCTGCATCTAAGGAGACTCCTGAAGAGTAATTGGAGCCATCCACCAAGTAGAAGAACTTGGAACGTTTGAAGAAGAGGATTGATGAGGCAGAACAAGAAGTCAAGCGTGAAGCTGAAATGAAGCAGAAGATGGAAGCTGCCAAGGCAAATCTGCTGGCTGATGAATTTGATGAAGAAGATGATGATGATGAATCAGAGTATGAATATGAGGAAGTTATTGAAGAAGGAAGTGAAGAAGTTGATGATTAGATCAGACTACTCATTGTAATCAGTTGTCTTTATTTTTCCTTTCAATTATCTCATCTGAAAGACTTGTACCTTGTAACAATTTTCAAATATATAAAAGTTCAAGTTCTTTTCCAACATATTTTTCTATCTCAGGAAATTTGAGGATCAAAACTTTAGTATAGGTAAACAGGTATTTAGCTGAAGTTTTGTCATCATCAAAAAAGGGGAAATTGTTGGATGAAGATGAAGATAGAGTGTACTGAAGTTAAATTAGTTAAGGGAGATTTTGATGATCTCCAAAACTCATCAAGATCAGCTAAGTACGAAAAACTTAGTTTAAAATCCTTAGAAGAAATCAGACTGGTGTCTATCAGCCGAATCAAATCAGATTTGTTCAAGTTTGAGATCAGCTCTGCTCACCATCAGACTTGCACTCTCATCAGCCAAGTGAAAAGGATAAGAAGTCTCCCCAACGGTAATAAATGCACTTGGAGTAATAAATACTGAAGACCGAGGGCATTAATGGCAAATGATTGAAGAAATACCTCGTATCAGCTCGG
The DNA here is from genome assembly GCA_003313485.2 of Penstemon barbatus. Classification (NCBI taxonomy): domain Eukaryota; kingdom Viridiplantae; phylum Streptophyta; class Magnoliopsida; order Lamiales; family Plantaginaceae; genus Penstemon; species Penstemon barbatus. Next base: position 9,713,642 of record CM064882.1, read on the forward strand.
TGCATTAAATGCTGCCTGACAGAAAGTACAGTCTGCAGTATTGTCACTGTGCAGAGAGCCGTTCGCGAAAATTAAGGACCACAAATCGAGAAATTCAAACTGTGTCTCTCTTCAACGGACACTTTTTGAATCTGTGAGTATAAATAGCTGAAGAGACGAAGAGAAAAGGTGCTACACACAACAACTGAGAAAATCTACGAAGCAGAATATTGTCTAAGTCTCAAAAAGCTCAAGAACAGCTCACTCATCAGCTTCGTCATTTGTTGACTTAAGCAGAAGTTGAAGATCAAAGATATACACATTTTTCTGAGTGAAAAATTGTTAGAGTGTTGTGAGGAGTGTTTATCCATCTTTGTGAAGTGATAAAACTCTCTAGAATAGGTTTTCTTTGTGATTTTCTATTGCGAACTTGTGGCCATTTCATTTGTTGTTTGGCGCAAGCAGTGTATACTGATTACTTTGTGTTTTTAGTATAACCCAAGATCTGTGTGACTTGGAAGAGTGGAACTAAAGGATTTACATCCATATAACCACTATAAAAATCCGTGTGTTTTTACTTTGCATTTTACTTGCATATTTTCAGTTTGCATAAAAACACTTGATAAAACTGTTTGAAAAAGGTTTAAAAAAAGTTTTATAAAACTGGGGGTAAAATCTTTCAAACTACTAAGTTTACTTGTGAAAAACACTTTAAAAATCCGCTGTAAGTATTCTGGTATTAAAACTGATTTTGACTAAAACAACTAGGTGACTATCAGATTAGTGGTCAACAAAGCTGTTCAAATATTTGTTCACGATCAGCTTCGTCAGCTTACTGTTCTATAACAGCTTACTCTGCTTACAGTTGAACAAAAAGTTTTAAAGTTAAAATTTGATTAAAATTTTAAGAGGTCTATTCAACCCCCCCCCCCCCCCCCTCTAGACCTCATCTGACCACTTGGGACCAACAATTATAAGAGAATTAATTTTAGGATAATTGATTATAATAAAAATTAATTATAGAATAATTGTTTTTGTATAATAGCTTTTGCCAAAGTAACACTTTAGTAGCTTCTAAAACATGTTGATTTTTTGCTTCTCGAAATCCCAAAAGTGATTATGATCTTGAGGGCCAAACACCATGAAAATCACGATTGAGCAGAAGCTATTTTTATAATCGGGGCCAAACACTTCAAAAATCACAATAGAGATCTATAAGTGATTTTAAGAGCTTGATTACAAATACAGAATTTTCAAAGACATCATGCAACCCCCCTCCATCCCCCGAAGCATATATAAAAAGAAATTAAATCCCAACTAGTGATAAATCAAAAAGGAAAATGAAACTGACCCATAAATTAATTTTATCCACACCCGCATATACATTGCAAGATGAATCCCGAAATAATAGTTATAAGCATTGATCAAAATTTTCATATATTTCGATCTAAAACACCAAACAGTTTTTGTTTTTGGGTGAATATAGATGAAACTTTAAAGTTTATTCAATTTATTTTATAACTTCAAATTTTTCTGTAATTTACAAAAAAAGAACTCAAATATTTTCGAAAAAAATAAAATAATTACCTACTGACACTACTAGAAAAAGAAGAATCTTCAACTAATTATTTTCAACGGATTTAAATCAGTTGACATATTCAATAAAATTTCAACAGAAAAAAAATCTATCGAAAATTTTCAACAGAAAAAAATTCCGTTGAACATATTTTCAAATTCTGTCGAAATTATTTGAGGAAAAAAATAAATTAATAGAAGTTTCGGCAGAAAGTAAATCTGTCGAAATTTGTTCCAATTTTCAACAGAAAATTTTCTGTCCAAATTTCAAAATATTTCAACAGATTTTATATCTGTTGAAATTTTTCGCAATTTTCAACGGAAACTTTCCGTTGAAATATTTCGGTTGAAATTGAAATTGTAAAATACCCTAGTCCCTTTCTTCCATTCTCTTCCCCACCTCAAAATCTCTCTCTCTCCCCGCGCCTCTCCCCTCTCTCCGTCTCCGACTACGTACGGATCTAGACCTACACGGCTCCGCTCCGTACGTAAACGGCTCCAGCTCCAGCTCCGCCACGCACGGCTCCCGCTCCAGCTCCCGCTCCGGCTCCAGATCCAGATCTGTCCACGCCTCCGCAAAACAAAAATGTTACGTTCCTAATTGCAAGGGGTAATACCCTTGATCCCACATCGATATTATGGGGTATTTGTGTGGGGTTTATATGGCCTTGGGCTCTCCCACTTCATTAGCTAGCTTTTGGGGTGTGGTTCTCCCAGGGTCATAACAATTGGTATCAGAGCCAGACCACTACTCTTCCGAGCTAATCGTGCAGCGCGGGGGTGTGACGCCGGCATTGCAGTGTTCGCCCGGGGCTAGCTGAGCCTCCGCCATGGCCTAGGGAAGGCTAGCGCAAAGCTAACCCGCGTGGACGCGGGCTGCGGAAGCGTGGTGGTTTGTTACGTTCCTAATTGCAAGGGGTAATACCCTTGATCCCACATCGATATTATGGGGTATTTGTGTGGGGTTTATATGGCCTTGGGCTCTCCCACTTCATTAGCTAGCTTTTGGGGTGTGGTTCTCCCAGGGTCATAACAACGGGAGGGTATTGATACATGCACAATTGAGAGTGCAGATTTTGATTAAATAAACTCTCCTTTAGCTGAAATAAATCCAAGTGATGATGAGGGAAACAGTCTACGTAGGGGGTTATTTGCATTTGAAGGGGGTATTTGCAATTCTGGGATTTAAATAGCAATGGATACATCGCATTTCCACAAACGCGTTTTTACAAGTAAGCCTGCCAACTCAGACCAACCTGCACAATTCTGATTGGAGACAACTGGAGTGAGTCAGCAAACTTTAGAACTGCACGTGGAAAGGGTTTACACCTCAGCTAATGCCTCATTTAAATACTGTGCGAACAAAATGGGAAAGATCATGAAATTTGCTGCCGTAAGTTTCTCTCTTCTCCTCCAAGTCACTGTTCTATTGAATTCATCCATTGATTGAGTTGCTTCATCCCCGTTTCAGGTAATACGAGGATCCCAGCTCAATTGAATGCAATCGAAGTCACTTTCCTTTGCATTAGTCCCCTGCTAGTGTGTTTGATCATTCATTCATTTGGATAATTGTAGTGTTCATGTTTTGGATTTGATTGATTGTAATTACTCATTACGAATCAGTTTTTGGTGACTGATTAATATAGCAATTAGAGTTGGAGTTGGTATTGTTAATTAAGTGAGTGTTGATTGGGTGATTAATTGATTATATTACTGTTTTTTAGTTAAGGGTTGATCTAATATCTATCAGTGGTATCAGAGCCATTGATCTCTGCGCCATGACAAATACTAGAGCTCAAGAGATGCAATTGGAGTTAGATCAGCTGAGATCAAACAGTGAGGAACAGATTGTGAGACATGAAGCTTTGGAGAAGAAATTGGAGGATCACATGCAAGAGTTGAGGAGATCTATAGCTACCTTAGCTGAGGTAGTTACCCAGAATTCAAAAGGGAAACAATCTGAGGTTATGGGTGAAGAAGACCAAAGGGAGAACCACTCTTATTCTTCAGGACAGAACTTCACTAGAGGAACTAATAGATACAATACTAGGATGGATTTCCCTAGATTTGAAGGAGATGATTTGAAGAATTGGGTGTATAGAGCAGAACTATACTTTGATATAGAAGAAGTACAGGACAACAGTAAGGTCAAAATTGCTGCTGTCCACATGGAGGGTAGAGCTTTGGCTTGGCACCAATCTTTCATGAAGATGAGGAGAGGTACAGTTTACTGGGAGGAATATGTCAGTGCTTTGCAAAATAGGTTTGCCATAACTCTTTTTGATGACCCTATGAGTGAACTTAAGGAGCTTAAACAAACTGGATCAGTCCAAGCTTACTTAGATGCATTTGATGACCTTTTCAATAAGGTGGATATCTCTGAAACTTATGCAGTTAGCATATTCTTGACTGGGCTAAGGAAGGACATTGAGTACCCTGTACGCATGTTTGCTCCTAGGACACTCCAGAAAGCCTATGGGTTAGCAAGAATGCAGGAGAGGACCAATATGGAGACTACTAAGAAGTCTTACACTACCTTTAACAAGAATCCTCCACTACTACCCAACCCTCCTATGAAGACAATGGCTTCTTCTTACAGAAACCCCCCTCCCCCTATAAGACAATCAAAGATCATTTCTACCTTTGTTTCTGGTGTGATGAGAAGTTTTCTCCTGGACATCACTGCTCCAAGAGAAAACAGCTTTATATCATGGATTTAGAGGAGGATCAAGAAATCACAGAATTGGTTGTAGAGGGTAATCAGGTTTTGGACTTACATGAGAATGAAGAAGAAGGTCAGTTACCAGTTATTTCTTTACATGCCATGACAGGTATGCAAGACTTTTACACCATGAGAGTCACTGGATCTCATGGAACAAAAGCCATACATATTTTGATAGATTCTGGTAGTACTCACAATTTTTTGGATTTAGAGGTAGCTAAAAGGCTTGGGTGTAAACTGACTCCTACCACACCTTTCTCAGTGGGGGTGGCTAATGGGGACAAGGTCCACAGCAATTTTGTGAGTAAAGGGTTTGAGTGGAAGATACATGGGGGTGCATTCTGTTCAGATGTTTTAGTCATGCCTATAGGTGGATGTGATTTGGTGTTAGGGGTTCAATGGTTAGTTACCTTGGGAGATATTAAGTGGAATTTCAGCAAATTAACCATGGAGTTTGAGCTGAATGGCAGAAAAGTATCACTAAGGGGCAAAACCACATCTGTTAAATCCATCAAGGGCAGCACCATGGACAAACTTTTGTCCAAACCTGCTGAATTGGCTATGATGAGCCTCACTTGGCTTCACCCTAAGGATAATGACTGGCAGCTTATGAGTTTGGAGTCCACTCCAGCATTGTCTAAACCACCTGATTTACAACACATCTTGGATCAATATATGGATGTATTCCAGATTCCTGCAGGTTTACCTCCAAAAAGAACACATGACCATGCTATCACTCTTAAAGATGGTACCCCTCCTATCAATGTTAGACCCTACAGGTACCCAGCTATGCAAAAGAATGAAATTGAGAAGATAGTTGCTGAACTTCTAAACACTGGGGTAGCTCAACACAGTACCAGCCCTTACTCATCTCCTGTAGTCCTTGTGAAGAAAAAAGAAGGTTCCTGGAGACTGTGTGTTGACTACAGAGAACTCAACAAAGCCACAATCAAGGATAAATTTCCAATTCCAGTGATTGAGGAGCTCCTGGATGAACTTCATGGCTCAAAATTCTTCACTAAACTTGATTTAAGATCTGGATATCACCAGATAAGAATGAGGGAGGAGGACATATGTAAAACTGCCTTCAGGACCCACCATGGTCATTATGAATTTCTGGTGATGCCATTTGGTCTCACCAATGCACCAGCTACATTCCAGAGCCTTATGAACAAGGTATTTCAGCATTATTTAAGAAGATTTGTTCTAGTGTTTTTTGATGATATATTGGTGTATAGTACTTGCTGGCAAGACCATTTAGATCACTTGTGTTTGGTGTTTGACACATTGAGAGCTCATACCTTGTTTGTTAAGGAGAGTAAATGCACATTTGCTCAGAATCATGTAGAGTATTTGGGATTTATAATTTCTGAAGAGGGGGTGGCTGCTGATGAACAGAAAATTAAAGCCATGTTGGATTGGCCACTACCAAAAAATCTAAAAGACTTGAGGGGTTTTTTAGGACTCACTGGCTATTATCGAAGATTTGTAAGGGGATATGGCACAATTGCTAGACCTTTAACTCAGTTGCTCAAAAAAGACAAGTTTAAATGGACTGATGACTCCACTGCTGCCTTTAAGGAGTTGCAAACTGCTATGACTAAGACACCTGTGCTAGCTTTGCCTGACCTCTCCAGTGAATTCATTATTGAGTCTGATGCTTCTGGGAAGGGCTTAGGAGCTGTATTGATGCAAAATAAAAGACCAGTAGCTTATTTTAGCAAGGCCTTGAATGATAGACATATGGCTCTACCTGTGTATGAGAGGGAGTTATTAGCCTTGGTCACTGCTGTTGAAAAGTGGCGCCCCTATCTGCTAGGAAGACACTTTGTAATACACACTGACCATCAAAGCCTTAAGTACTTACTGGAACAAAAAATTGCAACACCAGCCCAGCAGAAATGGTTGATCAAGTTGATGGGGTTTGATTACAGCATAGTGTACAAAAAGGGGAGTGAAAACAAGGTTGCTGATTCGTTGAGCAGGCAAGCTTGTGAAGGTCAATCTACATTCTATGCTATTTCTATAGTCACCTCATCCCTAATAAACAAGATCAAGAACAGTTTACAACAGGATAACAAGATTCAGCATACCATTGATAAAATACAAAAAGACCCCTCTAAATATCCTAACTTTGTTTGGTCCAATGGGTTATTGAGAAGAAAGGGCAAGCTTATGATTGGTGATGATCATCAGCTCAAGTTAGAGATAATTAAACTATACCATGACAGTCCCGAGGGTGGTCACTCAGGCATGGTCAACACTCTACACAGAATAGAGAGACAGTTCTACTGGAGACACATGAAGACTATGGTTTTCAAGTTTGTACAAGAGTGCCTAATTTGCCAACAATACAAACCTATGAACTGCCTCCCTTATGGTCTACTCCAACCTCTTCCAATCCCTGACAAAATTTGGCATGATATCTCCATGGATTTCATTGAAGGGTTGCCTAAGATAAATGGTAAGGAAGTCCTTTTTGTCGTTGTTGATAGACTGAGCAAATATGCTCATTTCATTGCTTTATCACACCCCTATACTGCTATGACTGTTGCTCAATCCTTCATGGATAATATATTCAAGCTGCATGGCATGCCCCATTCCATTGTGAGTGACAGAGACACTGTATTCATGAGCTTGTTTTGGAAGGAATTTTTCAAACTACATGGAACTGAGCTTTTGCATTCAACAGCCTACCATCCTCAGACAGATGGTCAGACTGAAGTGGTTAACAGGTGCTTAGAGACATACCTAAGATGCATGGCCAATGATAGACCTAAGTCTTGGCTGCATTTCCTTCCCCTTGCTGAGTGGTGGTACAATACATCCTATCATTCTGCTACCAAACACACCCCTTATGAGATAGTGTATGGACAACCCCCACCAGCTCATTTCTTGTATCAACCTTTTACTTCTATGGTGGACACTGTGGACAGGAGCCTTTCTGCGAGAGAATCAACCATTAGACTCCTGAAAAACCATCTCCTTAGAGCTCAGGACAGAATGAAGGCTTTGGCTAACAAGAAGAGACTTGATAAGGTGTTTCAAGTGGGAGAGTGGGTATTTGTTAAGCTACTACCCTACAGACAAGTCACTATGCGCAGTACACCATATAACAAACTCAGTCCAAGGTTCTTTGGTCCTTTCCAGATTACTCAGAGGGTGGGGGCAGTAGCTTACAAGTTGAAGTTACCTATGGAAGCTAAAATCCATGATGTTTTTCATATCTCTCAGCTGAGGAAAAAAGTTGGGTCTGCTGTAGTCTCACCTCTTCTTCCTATCACTCACACTCAGCATGGTTCTGTTCTCTTAGAGCCTGAAAAAATACTTGAACGTAGAATGTATAACAACAAGGGTACAGCTGGTACACAAGTCCTAGTGAAATGGTGGAATGCTCCTGAGGAAGATAACACTTGGGAGGATTATTCTCACTTCATTCAAAGGTTCCCAAACTTCATTCCTTGAGGACAAGGAATTTTTCAACGGGAGGGTATTGATACATGCACAATTGAGAGTGCAGATTTTGATTAAATAAACTCTCCTTTAGCTGAAATAAATCCAAGTGATGATGAGGGAAACAGTCTACGTAGGGGGTTATTTGCATTTGAAGGGGGTATTTGCAATTCTGGGATTTAAATAGCAATGGATACATCGCATTTCCACAAACGCGTTTTTACAAGTAAGCCTGCCAACTCAGACCAACCTGCACAATTCTGATTGGAGACAACTGGAGTGAGTCAGCAAACTTTAGAACTGCACGTGGAAAGGGTTTACACCTCAGCTAATGCCTCATTTAAATACTGTGCGAACAAAATGGGAAAGATCATGAAATTTGCTGCCGTAAGTTTCTCTCTTCTCCTCCAAGTCACTGTTCTATTGAATTCATCCATTGATTGAGTTGCTTCATCCCCGTTTCAGGTAATACGAGGATCCCAGCTCAATTGAATGCAATCGAAGTCACTTTCCTTTGCATTAGTCCCCTGCTAGTGTGTTTGATCATTCATTCATTTGGATAATTGTAGTGTTCATGTTTTGGATTTGATTGATTGTAATTACTCATTACGAATCAGTTTTTGGTGACTGATTAATATAGCAATTAGAGTTGGAGTTGGTATTGTTAATTAAGTGAGTGTTGATTGGGTGATTAATTGATTATATTACTGTTTTTTAGTTAAGGGTTGATCTAATATCTATCAAAAAAACAGAGATATCCTTTTTGATTTTGTGTTGGGGGATACAACTCTTTTGAAGGTAAATAACTCATTCATTGGCTTCTTATTGTTGTCGTTTGTTTACTTTCCGAGTAATTTCGAAAATTATGTTGTTGGGTTGAGGAATTTTTTTCCCCCGTTTTTTTTCCCCCTTTTTTGGAGTGTTTGGATTCCATTGTCATTACCCTTCTTCAAGACTTTCAAATTCAAGAGTTGCTTTGTCTGTTTCAATTTCACAAATAACATCACCAACCTCGATCTGCAACAAGTAGTAAAAATATAAACACAACACAAGGCAAAAGATGTCATCAAACACTAGTAAGCAATATATTTCTCACTCATAAATTACAGATCCGCATAAATTGCAAACTGACCTTATCACCTTCTTTTTTTCTCCATTTTGCTATATTACATGTTACCTCGTTTAAATTAAGATGGATCCAAACTACCTCATTTTGCTATATTACATGGTTTTTTGCTTTTTTTTGATATTTGAGTGTTACTTGATTGTGTAATTGTTTAATATTTTAGGAGGTTGAAACCTGAAGTTATTGTGAAATGTAAAAAACAGCTTGAGTTTTGCTACTTTTTTAAGTATTAATTAATTTTTAATTTTTAAGGGTTTTGAGATATGACTTAAACTTTATTATTGCAATCTTGCTTTGGGTTTTGAGATATAATATACTTTTTGAAGTTTGATACACGTCCTTTCATTCTAGTTTTACTCATTCATGGTATACTGATACTTTGGGGCTTGGGCATAGACATGTATTGGTAGTATCATTATTATGTGTAGCACAATGCGTATTACTAATATATGTATCGATTAATAGTATCGCTTATTATTTTTTGGAATTTATCATATTAGCAAGTTTATTATGCTTCGATACTTCAACAATTAGATATTTCTGCATTATAGATTGACTTTAAAATGTTAAAATTTTGTATGGAGCATGAATATTGCTTGACTTTTATGATGAATTAATTAATAGTAATTTTTATGAATGTAAATTTTGTGCACGTAGAATATGTAATTAACTCATTTGAATTTGAGTATTACTATTTTAATTGAAATTGTGTACTTTTTTTTTTTTTATCATAAATGCAGATGTCCCAGTTCTGTCACCCCACCTAGTGCACCCCACCCAGATGCCGGGAGCGATTCTATTGAACGTCGGGATGCCATGAAGAAGATAGGATGTATAACTAAGGAAAGATATGTACTTCGGCCTAGACTTATAAAGAGCTCGAGCCACAAATTTCTGTCGAAATTTTTTCTGTCGAAATCATGATTTCGACAAGCTTTTCTGCGACAGATTTTTTCTGTCGAAAATTCCGTTAAAATGCTGAAATCTGTTGAAATTTCTTGTAAAATCTGTCGAAATTTCTGTTGAAATTCTATCTTTTTCTAGTAGTGTGAAACTTCTGTAAAAAACAAATTAATTTTTTAATCCCTGACCAGTATGGCACATCACCTCACTCAAACAAATAGTAATTCAGGTTTAAAATTTCATTGTACTATTTTTGTAGCACCTATTAATTTTTTATTAATTCTAAATGGGCCTCCATGCCAAATTGGCGCGTAATAAAATATGTCAGCCGAAAAAAGAGGATGTCCAACCTAGTACATGAATGTTTCGAATTTTTTTTTTTTTTTTTTTTTTTGAGAAGACCCGAAACACATGTAGAGATATATTAATGATAGAAATCAAGAATTACAAGATCCTAAATAAAACTCGGTAAAACAGAAGTGGAAGGAGAAATACTAAGAGCTAATTTGGAAAGGGCGTGAGCTACAGAGTTGCTTTCTTTAAACACGTGGGAGCACTCGAAAGATTCTAAATTTGAGGCCAAGTGTTTAATATCTTCAAAGATATGACCCAAAGAGTGGTGGTGATTGTAGTATTTTGATTCTCTAATACCAATAACAACCGATTTGCAATCGCTTTCCAATATAATACGTCTCCAACCATTAACAATACCAAACTCAATTCCTCGAGGCATAGCTGCTGCTTCGGCTGCCTCAGGTGGTAGAGGGACACTTCGAACTTCCGAACGCCATTCCAAGCACTTACCAAGATGATCACGGACCATAAGACCAATTCCGAAGCTGTTAGAACTTTCTTTTATAGCTGCATCCACGTTAATTTTAACAACTCCAAGTGGTGGTGGTAACCAAGTTGATGAAGCTAGTCTAATTTGTTGAGGAACAACAGAATGGTTCAAGGAATCCTTGAACCTACTATAGAATTTATGTGCAAAGGAAACAATATCCGCTGGTTGAAACTTTTCTGCTTCCCAAAGAACTTTATTTCTACCATACCAAATATACCAAGACAGAGTACCTGCAAATCCCAGTTCCAAAGTGTCCATTTTTTAGTACATGCCCTTGAACCAATGAATAGTATCTTCCGATTGACACGAGTATTGTGAGTAGGCTAAGCCAGATAATGCCCAGCATTGCCTAGCAAAGTTACATTGTAGCAGGCAGTGTAGTACGGATTCTTTTCCGTCCCCACAACGTTGACATGTGAAATCTGGTAGTAATTTCCGACGGTGAAGATATAAGCAAACATGGAGGGTATCTTTGCAACATCTCCACATAAAAAGTTTCACCTTCGGGGGTGCCTTAATAGACCAAATTCGATTCCATGCGGGATGGACAACGGAGCTTGAACAGCCTGCATCAGATTGGAGAGTAGCCTTCTTGATATGCCTGCTGATTTTGTACGCTGATTTTACCGTAAACAATCCTAAGCGATCAAAGTGCCATATAAAACGGTCGGGGCGATCAGAGTTACTCAATGGAATTGAGAGAATGAGTTGAGCATCGTCATTGATAAAGAGTTCCTCGATTAGTTCGCGATTCCAGTTTCTTCCTGAATGGTCAAAAAGAGCGCTAACTGTAGATTGATCCGATAGCAAGCGAGGCGGGGTAATAATTTTGGAGGAGTAATCCCTTGGAAGCCAGTTATCTCCCCAAATGCGAGTTTAAGAACCGTTTACAATTCTCCATCGGATTCTAGTTGCAATAATTTTCCTTGACTCACAAATACCACGCCCAGTAAGAGAGGGAGACGATAAATGAAATAGGTTATTGGATCTTTGGTAATTTGTAACCCTGAAATACGATAAATGAGTATTATGCACCTCCGAAACAGAATTAGCCCTTAACACCATCGAATTAAGAACTACATAACAACTTGGACCCTCGAAACACGATAAATGTACTTTGCACCCTCGAAACATAAAATTAACTCTTAGCACCCTCAAATTAAGAAAAACTTAGTAACCAGACCCCCTAGTTTTTTCGGGCAGAATTGACTATCGGGTATACAAAATTCTAGGTGTAAAATAGGTAATTTTTTCTTAAAATTTGTGAAATACAATTGTGAATACTAGAATGCTCATTTCTCTCTCCATCTTTCTTTTGATCAATATACATATCCATATTGTCAACTTATTTTTAGGATATGAATTGGTAAATTTTATATATTAAAACTTTATAGAAACTTATCGAATTCTTTTGAAAAGTTTTGAGGATAATTGAAAACTTGGAAATTATAGAAAAATTGTTAAAGATCCAAAAATAAATTACCTAATTTACCCCTAGATTTTTTTTGACCCCGATGGTCAATTCTGCCAAAAAAAAATGAGGGGTGCTAATTACTGAGTTTTTCTTAATTTGAGGGTACTAAGTATTTATTTTTATTTCGGGAGTGCAAAGTTCCCATTTATCGTGTTTCAGGGATGCTAGTTTCTGAATTGTTCTTAATTCGAATGTGCTAATTGCTAATTCTGTTCCAGGGTAACTAACAGTTATTCTCTTAAATATGAATGGTAACAGTCACCCCCTTCTGACTCATGAGTTATTTGTCAACAGCTAAAAATATAACATCGTTACATTTTGAGTAATAAAATGCAAAAGAGTTCTTAATAATATATTCAATGATTTAATTTTACCCGCATATAGGATTATATATAAATGAGTCGATTAGTTTCGAATGGCATATTGTTCAAGTTTTGTGTGAATTATATATCGTGTTTGAAATTGTATTTGCATTTGATTTGATTTTTAAATGAATCAACTCCAACGAATTCGAGCCGAGTATAAAGTATCTTAATAATTTTATGTATGCTTTGGTCAACTTTCAGGTTATCGAATAAAATATTTTAAGTTTATTTAATTTGTATGATAAATCGAAGCCTAATATCAAATAAATTGGCTTGATTTTCAGCTCTACCTGCATATACCACATATTTGACCATTTAGCCATATCTTTTTTGTTAGGGTAAATACTTCTACTACTCCTTCCGTTTTTTTTTTATTCGTCGTTTTGGCAAAATTTTCTTATTTACTTTTATTCGTCACTTTAGGATTTCAATGTAAAATTAATGTTATTTTACCAATTTTACCCTTCTTACAAATATTTATCATTGATGCTAATTAATGTTAAGCTTATTTGTTTAAAAGGGTATTTTGAATGTTTTTTCTTCAAAAGTGATTATTTATGACATTTCTTATTTCGTGTGCAATCCTCCAAATCGACAATTAAGAAACACTGAGGGATTAATATACAATATACTTATATAATTTGTAACAATCATATTTATTGGGATTTGAAGGGTAATCAATTTTCTAGCTAAATAGGAAATGTTAAATTGTGTATTTAATCACATGTCATTAAGATTATTTGATCTCACTGAAAATATTTTATAATCAATTTTCTGGTTAAATTAATTTCATAAATGATTTCAGAATACAATTTTACGCTACCAAAAATTTCAATTTTTATAAATAATTTTATGCTACCAATTTTTTTTCATGTAATCAATCTAATAGTTACATTAAGAGAAAATGCCAAAAAATTATTAATTTCTTGAATATTTTTGACATAAGTATTTTTTGTTATTAATTACTACAAGTAGAAGACCATAATTTTCCTCCATTATGAGTGTATTATAACTTTTAAGAATAATAGCAAAATTTGTGGCACATGCAGGTAAAATGGAATATTATTAAATATTTATGGGATTCATTTGTATTTACTCGAAAAAGTAATTGTATTAAAAAAAAATTAACTATTGACTGATGGCTCATGTGAGTGATTGAGATATTTGATATTTCACTATTTGATTAACTGTTACATTTTAAACATGAAATTGTATGTATTACAAACCCTAGGGGTAAACAATTTAGCTCACTAATTTAGGGGTAGGACTCAAACCTCATTTAATAATTATAATTGTCAAATTTGGTCTTGAAATGTAAACCAAATTAAGTCAAGCGCCATCAAACTAAAGAAAGTGAACATAATATTTGGCGTGTCCATTTTATAATAATTTTGCTACTATATGGTATAAAATTAAAATTATTTATCAAAGAAAGCCCAATCGCGTATATTGTTACTAATCTTCTCCTATAAAAGTGCAACTATGGTATAAAAAAGTACTTGTCTCGGATCTTCTCCTAGTCTTGTACTTCGAATGATCAACCTGAAACCAATGCTATTAAGGCCATCTCCAGCAGTTGAGGGCTAGCCCCGGGCTCCAGAGCCCGGGGCAGCCCAGGGCCAGCCCGGGGCCCTGCTGGTCGTCTCCAGCAGTTGGGGCTCCGTGGGGGAATTACTTCCATTTTTTTCCTTTGCCCACTCTCACCTATTATTATTATAGATTTATAATTTTTTGATATTAATATTAATAATAGTAATTATATTAGTACTCGTAATTTAATTATTAATTATATTAAAATATTAATATTAAATAGAATATTTAATTAAAGTAACTTAAAATTAATACATAATACGTAAACTCTCACCTATTAATATTATAGTTTTATTTTTTTAAGTACGGAGTATTAATTAAAATAACACATTAATTACAACAATACACAACATTAATTATACAACAATACACAACATAATCAAGGAAAAGAAAATAAAAATAGTCCTAAAGCTCCTTATAAACCTCATAAACATAGTGTTGAAAAAAGTAAGTTAATGGACCATTTTGGACGTATTTTAAGTGGGACCCACTTTGAGTAAAGAGTCGGGTCTTGACGGAATTATATTCTACTCCGTGAGTAGATTAAAATGGTAAATGGTACGTCCAAATCGGAATACGGGTGAATGAGAAATTAAATCTCAAAGTTCACATATGTAATGGAAAAAATTGGAAAAAAAAAAGAACTTATCCCACATTGGAAGTGTGATAAAAAAAACTTGGGTTTATATATGATTTCTAAACCATGACAAGTCTAGTTTTGCTATTTTCGGCCCAAAATAATTTATTTTATTTAATCATGTTATATTTAAAATAACACATTAATTAAAAATACATACAACACATTAATTAAAATAAAACACTAATTAAAATCACACATTAATTATACAAAATTAATCATACACACATTAAATAAACCATACACATTAATTCATTAAAAGAAAAAAAAAAAAAAAAAAGAAGACCAATCAGGTGCCGCCACTTGGCGGCACCTGTTTTAAAGAGGGGCGCGTGTTCCTCTTTCTTCCTCAAAAAACAACGCGCGGGGCGGGCGGGGCTGCGGGCTCCGCGCAACCCGCCCGTTCCGCCCCGCCAATCAGCCCCGCCCCGAGCCCCGGCCGTCTCCAGCAGTTTCTCCCTCCCAGCCCGAGCCCGCCCCGAGCCCTCCAGCCACTGCTGGAGATGGCCTATTTGGATTGGACCGGCCTGATCGACTGGTACGATAGCGAACCAAAGGTCTATCCGGTTCGATTAACCCCTTAAATTAATTGGTGAACTTAAAAATTAGTCTGAACCGGTCCAAAATCGATGAACCTTTTTTAAATTTGTTCCAACTTTTTAATTTTTTTTTATATTAAAAAATGAAAACTTCTGAAGAAGGAAAGATTTGAACACTTGACTTCTTGAATAATAAACAACATTCTTACCATTTGAGATATCTTATCTTATCTTATCTTATATCTTATCTTATATATATATATATATATATATATATATATATATATATATATATATATATATATAGAGGAGAATGGTCTTTGACCAATTTGGACTGAAATTCTAATTTCTGGTGTTTTTGAATTATTTTTAATCACTATAATACTAAATTTGGCTAACAACAGTTTCCATTTATTACGAGTCTAAATATTGTAACCTTTATATTAGCCTATAAATAACATATTTAATGCAAATGAACATGGAAACAAATCCCATAAAAAAAAGGTTTATTGGTTGGCATATATTTAATTTTATAATTTAGAGTACCTATTTTGAAATTTTTGTGGTTGATTGTTAAAAATTATTAAAGATATTTGCTATTTTAAGAATGTTTAAAATTATTGTCGGTTTTTGTCTTCCCCAAATCAAGCGTTCGTATTAAGTATTCCAACAGTTACTAAATCTATACACATATATAAAAAATAGTTTAGTTTTTGTAAATATTAACAAAAATACCTATATACTAGTCTAGCTAGCTAGATGCAAGAAATCAATTTAGGAAATTTCTAAAGTATAGCTAATATGGAGTAATATAAGCAAGTAAAAATATTAGTCAACTAAATTAATCACTAAAAAAATGCATAACTACGTACCACTAGAGCTTTAAAAGGACAACTGCATTTTGTAAGGAAAAAACAATTAATTAGGGACGATAAGGGGGGGGGGGGGGGGGGGGGGGGGGGCTGCGTTTGACATTGAGCATCATATCTTAATTTTATGCGTTCAAATTTAATAATTGTGTTGGCTATAAATTTTGCATCGGACAATACATGGCATCAAAGAACTGTTTGCGTATAAACTTAGCATCGAGGAACGCCTCGACGACATCGAGCAACCCTTGGCATCAAGAAGTGCCAAAATATTGTTTGCGATAAAACCGACATCAAGGGGTGCTTGTCATCGAGGGGTTGACATCGAGGGATATCTGGCATCGAGGAGCTGCAGAACACTGTTTTTGTAAACCGGTCAGCAGACACCTCGACGAGCCAATAGCTCGATGTAAAATGCCTCGATATGATATAAAATGAGTGCGGGCGTGCCAATGTTTGTGCGTGCAAACATAACGATTTGAAAATAGACATGTTGATATCGATAAATTGATATTGTAAGTGTCCTGACAAGGACATGTTGATATCAAAATAAGTTGTCCTGATAAGGCTGACTTCTAAACGATTGCGACAGAGTAGGCAAACACTACCCCTAGTTCTTTTCTATGCCTGCCTGGCCGCAGGACTTAAACAATTTATGAAAATCTCTCTTAAGTGCCAAAAACTTATGACCAATCAATGGCCTGCTTAACGTATCAGCGGATTTGAAAATCAGCAAATGCCTTGACAATCAATCAATTTAAATAAACACCTTGACAGAAAACATAATCTTGACAAGAAACAACATATCAATGGCAATCAATTGACGTAAATTATATTTATGTAAAAAGTCAAGACGTACGAGCCAAACGACTTCCATTGATAACAAAAGAATATTGGCAAGTTCCCCGATGTACAAACATTACAAAAATATACAAAACGATGAGTCTCCTGTTTCTGCATAATCTGCCAGATGAGTTGATAAATCTTTTAAGTTCTGAAAATTGACTCCTTGATCGGCAGGTAAACCCGCCGATGAGCTGATAATGCATGATAAAACGATTTGTTGACAGAAAGTAACATTGACGACAAAAAACTACTGTCAATGGTTCGCCCAACCTTGATGGGTGGCCATCAATCGGGCTCCTGATCAGCGGGTGGCCACTGACCAAGGCATCGACAGAGTAGATGGCTACTCAGCCAATAGCCGTCAAGAAGATGGCTACTTGACGACGAGCTCATCAAGCAGATGGCTACTCGATGAGTTTGTCATATAAATACGTGGGCACTTACATGACAGTTAACAGCGACCTACTTGCTGATATGAGTGGTTTCGCTCGAGTCAGTGTCAGCTGACAGCGGAAGACGGCGGCGGCGGCGGCGGCGGCTAACTTTGAGCGGCGGCGGCGGCGGCAAGACTTCAGGCGGTCAGGGATCACTGGTGGCTGAGGGGGGACAGACTGATATCGAGGAGTTGGCAGGCTGATAACTCGACAGAAAACAGATTGTTATCTGCTTGCTATCAAGGTTTCGCTCGAGACAGCGTCAGCTGACGGCAGAAGACGGCGGCGGCGGATGACTTTGAGCGGCGGCGGCGGCGGCGACGAGACTTCAGGCTGTCAGGGATCGCTGGTGGCTGAGGAGGGACAATTGATATCAAGGGATTGACAATTGTTTGCTGAAAAAGAAGCAGCGAGGTGCTGGACTTCCGGTGAGGCGTTGAGCCGATCAGTGTAGACTGAAAAGTTGTTGATTAAGTTGTCTGTCTCTGCGCGAGTGGCAGTCCTGCTGTATTTATAGCTGCTGGGTCGATGAGCTGATGGCCAGAAACTGATTCCTTGATGGCCACTTTCCCACTCTCTCCACTACTTGAAAATCTCTCCACTACTTCCACTATCTTGATGGTAGTTTTCTTGCTCTTTTTTGCTGGAAATTAGTGTTAATGGTGGTTAAGGGAGAAGAAACGTGTCTTTTGTTTTAATTTGAATTCCAATCTGACATGGTAACTAACTATGAGAAGATTAAGGAATTTGTTATGCCAACTAAATTAGCATTTATCCTCCTCTCATAATTAAATCAAATTAATTAAAATACACTAGTGGGTCGACCCATTTGGTTATGGCCGATCTGGGCTGGGCAGCGGTTGGCTTGGGCTGGTCGGACCATGCTTGGCCATGGGTCGAGCCATTTTGGTCCGATTTTGTTAATTGCCCAATTAATCAACTAATGGCCTTATTATTTGAAATGGGCCAATTAATTAGCCTTGGTCCAATTAATTAATCAACTTAATTAATTAATCCAAGATCTTCTATTGAGTTTATTGGGCTCAATTGTACTTAAGCATAATTTGGCCCCAATTGTTAATTAATTAAACTTGGCCTATGAATTAATTAACTTTATCAATTAATTAATTTATATTTGGCCTAACTATTAATTAATTGCGAAAACTGGGTCGAATTTTGAAATTGGGTTCATGACCAATTCATTGGCTCGATTGGGTCCATTTTCGGTCCAACCTAGGTCCGATCTGGTTCGAACTGTTTGGAGTAACTTAGTTCGGCCTCGTTGCCATTTTTGGCTAATCATCGAGCCGTCATTCCTCGATTAATCGAGGGTGATTTTTTGGGTACAAACAATGCCCCCCGTAAGTCGTATCTGATAAATTTTATCTGATGATAAAATTTTATCGGATAGACTTAGCTTTAAAAATTCCCCTTTTTACTCCTCGATTGGCATTCAATTTTAGCAGACCCTGACAATTAAAACTGGCCATTTTTAGCCAGTTAAATTATGTCAGCATTTTTGGGATTTTGGAATATTTCCCAATATGCTAATTCTTTTGCCAGATGTCAACTCCCTATCTGCCTCCCAACTCCCCGGATGAAAATTAACTGGAGCCTATCACTTTTATGGCTTCCAAATTAATTAGAAGTCTATTCTACACACACTTCCCAACATATCTACTTTATTCCTTCAAATAAAACTCTTACACTTCCCTGGGCCCCACATCACATTTTCCTACTCACCTTCTCCCTCTTTCTTCTTCACTTCGGCCGTTCATCTTCCCCTACAAACTCCATAGCCGATTTCCTTCTCCCTCACAATCAAGCTTCCTACTTTGAAATTCGTCTCTAATTTCACAAAATTGAATTCTCCTTGCTTCAAGGAAACTCAAAAACCATAACCTTCTCCTCCAAAACCCCAAAATCCGAAAAACCCATACCAAAATTCCCCCATAGCCACTAAGCTTTGAAATTGAGCTTTCCACTTCGGTTTTCCTGTTCCATCGCACTCCCCTCTGTTCAAGGAATACAAAAACTGAAACCAAGGCCCCAAAATTCCACCACCACCGAAAACCCATCTTCAAGAAACTCTCATAATCGAAAAATCAAAGTTTTCGAAATTGGGGCAGTTTTTAGGGAATAACATGGCGGGAACGAACATCAGTCGAAGAGATGTACGAATAGATACCCAATCCCTCAAAGACGTTTCGTATGGTACCACCATTGGTCCTTACCACACCATTGCCGATTTACCTCCCCTAACCGAGCACCCCCTTATTTGTTCGAAAGAGTCTCTCCCTTTCGCCACAGGGATTAAAGAGTTTTCATCCACTACGCGCGGGTAGCCTTGGGCAGGCTCCGTGACCCATTCCGAATGGCTCGTGTGGTGTGCGCGAGTCGAAAAGACTTTCGGTTCGATGTGGCGGAGCGGTGGCATTTACAATGCCATCCAATTTTGCAAGACAGGGCTTGCTCTCAATCTTCCCCTGCTTCGGGCAGCCGTCCAGTTCTGGTGCAAAGAAGATAACACATTCCACTTCGCACACGGCCCGGTGACGCCTACGTTGCTCGATATTATGGCTATCACTGGACTCAGTCCTGCGGGACGTTATGTTGACCCCTCACCATCTGCTAGCAACGAGGCATATCACTTTCCGTCAGCTTCGGGTACCGGGGACAGTGCTGTTTCATACGGACCGGTGATCGGTCGATACAAAGACCTCCCTGACTCTGTCGAGGTATCGCGCACTGAACATGTACACTTTTTGACTTTGTGGCTGTCAAGGTACCTTTTTTGTAATTCTGCTTTGTCTGTGACGAAAGAGTACAATGCTATTGCTTTGTCTATTGCGGATGGTGCGCGTGTGGCATTAGGGCATGTGGTATTTTCTTCTTTTTGCACTGGTATTGAGGGATTTCTGGCTTCCGGTTGCACTTCGTTGCAGGGGCCCATTTGGCTCTTACAGATTTGGTTACTGGCTTATTTTCCGCCATTTCGTGTTTTTGAAGGGAATCCCATTGGGGATGAGATTTATGCTTCCTATGTAGCTCGGCAGAGGATGCCCCCTTGTAACTTTTACTACTTTTTCAGCATGCTTTATGACAGGGTGAAAGGTCCCGAGCCGGACTTTTCAGTTTTTTATCCGTCAGTGCTCTCTAGGTACAGCCCCTTGATGTCCGCTGAGGATTTCCGGGACTATCATCGGTTATGGGCGAGCTTCTTGACGTCTAGGGATATCCCGTCGGGGCTAAAAGTGACTGCTGCCATGACCCCGACAAAAAGGAAGCCAATGAAGTGTTCGGCTCGTTTCTATTCCGCACACTATGTAGCCCGACAATTCGGCTTAGTTCAGATGATTCCTCGTTATGGCGTTTCTCTTGCCGAGAGGAATGAGAAATTAATGGAGTTGGAAGATATGGATAGCTTTGACGAGCTACGGAGATGTTGGCGGGCAGCCCGTGATGGATTTGTTTTTCTGCCTTTCACTCCCAACCCCATCGGTTCGCCGGAGTTTATCGAGTGGTGGGTGGCTACCTTGCGTTGACCCGTCGGGTGACCTACCACGCTGCAGCAGCTAAGTTTACGGTGCCCAATCATCCTGAAGTTATTTCTACCGACGGGCCCTTTCTGGAGCAATCAGCTGCTGCTACCAAGAAAGCGTCGAAGAAAGGTGCGTTTTATGTAATTTCTCGCTTTGAACGATTCTATGATGTTGTTTGGGACCCTGTTAGTAGAGATAAAGTGTATGAGCTTGCTGCTGCTAATTTCGAGTCTTTGAAGAACATTAGGATGGGTAAAGCCATGTTAGAACATTCTAAGTTAGCCAAAAAACGGGGAGGCCCCGGTGAAGTCCCTCCTTGGCATACTTTTTATAAACCTTTTGGCCTGTCCCTCCCATTACTCCCTGATTTTGTTGAGTCATCGGGGTATGTGGTTTCCCTCGTCGAGCCTTGCACAAATATTGATTCACGGCCTCGTAGTCATCAAGGTACCTCCCAAGTTACTTTTACGGGGTATCGAGCTGATGACCCTCAGGCCATGTCAAAGATTTATATTTTGTGTGAATACAAAGACGGGGGCACCATTGCCATCGATCGATCAGGT
This sequence comes from Penstemon barbatus, assembly GCA_003313485.2. Lineage (NCBI taxonomy): Eukaryota > Viridiplantae > Streptophyta > Magnoliopsida > Lamiales > Plantaginaceae > Penstemon > Penstemon barbatus. The sequence goes on from CM064882.1 coordinate 9,735,103, forward strand.
AGGCTTCCTGTTTTTTGTTTCCTTTGATGATCATGCCTTGACGTGTTTGTTTTTTGGCAGGAAACAAGTCGTCGGCCCCTCCTGTTGACAAGAAGAAGGCTGCCAAAGAGCCAGTCATCCCCATGGCCATTCCCCTACAGATTATTAGTCCATCGGGGCCATCACCCTCCGTTTCTCAATCACTGTAGGCGTCCGAGGGTCAGTCCTCTGTTGACAAGGTAACCGATCCTCCTGTCGTATATATCCGACGCTCTCGTCGGCTCTTCTATCAGCGAGGTGGCACGAGTGCCATAGTCGTGAGCAGTTCCGACGAGGAGGTAGTCTTTACTTGATTTATTTTATTATGTTTTTGGACTTATTGTGATCCCTCGTTTTCTGTCAGGAGGTAAGCTCGAGGGGCAAACGTCGAATAGTCAAGGAGGATCCCCTGCCCAAAAAGAAAGTCCGACGGATAGCGGACAGCTCGACGGACAGCGACGACGATGTCGAGGAGATTGAGAAGGTAGACCTTCCCCCTCGTCCGCCTTCTCCGATCGAGGCTGAGGAAACTCCTACTGACAGTGCTGTTATCGAGGGTTTGAAGGATTTAGCTGCCCCTCGTCCAACCGAGGCCTCTACTCATCGGAGCGATCCTGTCAGGGAGTCCCCTGTTTTGGCTTCCCCTGCTGTACAAGAGGTTGGTTTTGTCCCTTAGCTATTTTTATTTTTCTTGTCTCGCTTCGCTGATCTTGTTTCCTTTTGTCTTGCAGGACCAACCCATAGACGTCTCCCAGTGGCTTGCCCAAGCGTTGGCTCGATTTGCCAGCGTCCGAGCTCTGTCGGCGAGCTCGTCTTCTCAATCTCCTTCGACAATGTCCGAGCAATCGAGCCATGCAACCTTCACCCCTGACGAGGTTACTCATTTCAGGGCGCTGCAGTCGGACTGCCGAGATCAACCCTTGGACGTCCTGATGATTAACATGGGGCCGTCCCTTGATGAGCTGATGCGCAAGCTTTCCTCTGCGACTATTCCGAGCGACAAGGCGTCCTTCTACTCCGAGTACGCAGAAAAGTTTGGCCAACTGAGGAGTACGTTCAAGGCCAATGATCGGGCCATCAAGGTGGCAGCCTCGTTTACATCCCCTGCCAATGACCTTTTGGCGAAGTTCGACGCCTTATATGCTCAAGGTTCTACACTTAGCGACTCGCTGAAGAATCTCAAGGACTCAGAGGCCGATGTGGTTGCGGCCATCGCTAAGTTGCAGGAGGAGCTAGGCGTGATTCGGAGCAAGATAAAGATTGCCTTGACAGAGGCAGAATCAGTTACTGATCAGCTGACTGACACCAATGACTTGCTCGTCGAGGCAAGGGCTGAAGAGGATCGGGTGATGACCTAGGCAGCAGCTGCTAAAGTTGATCAGGCTAAGATAGAAGCGGACCTCAAGAGTTTCCTGGAACGATTCACTCAAGACTTTCTTACTTAGTTTTCTGGCCTGCGAGCCATTGATGTTTGGCGCATGTGCCTTGATATTTGACTTTCCAGACTTGGTTTATTTTTAGTTTGTTTATGCCATGGCCTGACGGCCACAGACTGACTTGTTTCATTCGTGTAATGGCTCGACAGCCATCGACTGATTTCCCTTTTTCCTTGTTAAAATTTGTTTTGGCCTTATATTATGTTTTCCGCTGAACCACAAAGCCAAAAACAAATCCAATATCAAACCTCCAAAAACTATCAATCTGACCCCTTGACGAAACAATTTTGCAAACAGAAAACGCCGCTTTTTGTCAACAACACTTAGCTAAAATTGTATCAACTCACAAAAAATTTTAATCAAAATGTCTTGACGTAAAAAATTTGCAAATCAGGGAATAAAAAATTTTAAATTAAAACGGAAGTATTTTAACAAAAACAAGACGTAAATGCAACTACTACTAAAAAACACTTTTTTAAAAATCCTACCTTAAACAAACGAAAAGGGAAATAAAACTTGACTGAAAAGATAAATCCTACTTATATTTACAAAGGGATCGGCGCGTTGAAGTACTCTTGACGCCGTTCGATTTCCAGCTCCAAAGCTCGCTGATGTTCTAAACACATCGATTCCCAAAGGGTAGGCCTGAACTTTTTCAAGTATCTTCCATTGATGGGGTCTCGACAGAGATTCCCATCTGGCTTTTTCAAAATGTAGCCTCCACCTCGGGTTATCGAGTAGACTTCATATGGTCCTTGCCACGTCGCGCTCCATTTACCATACTTTTTCTCGCGCTGATGAAGTGGCAAAACAGTCCTCCAGACCATGTCCCCGACGTCAAACTGTTTCCTGCGTATCTTTTTATCGTAGCAACGGGCGACTAGCCTCTTTTGTGCTTCGATTCTGTCTAACGCGGCAACCCTGACCTCGTCGAGTTCATCGAGCTGTTGGAGCATACTTTCAGTATATTCTTCAGGCGACAGCTTGTTTTGCTGCATCACCCGAAGCGATCGGACGTTGATTTCCATCGGTAGAACGGCATCCTGTCCATAAGTCAGTTTGTACGGAGTGGTGCCTGTGCTTGTCCGTTTGCTGGTCCGATAAGCCCACAATGCCTCTGACAGCATCAAGTGCCAAGCTCTTGGGTTTTCCTCGATCATTTTCGAGATAATATCCTTAAGGACTCGATTCGAAGCTTCTGCTTGGCCATTCCCTTGTGCATAATACGGTGTTGAATGGACCAACTCAAAACCCATTGATCTGGCAAACTCCTTGATCTCTTGACCGACGAACATCAGTCCCCTGTCAGTGACAATGGTCTGTGGTAGGCCAAACCTGTGAATGATTAAGTCCTTGATGAACTTCATCACTTCGGCCTGATTGGCCTGTTTGAGTGGTTTGGCCTCTACCCACTTAGTAAAATAATCCGTGGCCACAATAATGTATCGATGATGCTTGGAAGACGAGGGATGGATCTCTCCGATGATATCGATGGCCCAACATCTGAAAGGCCATGGCTTGATTATCATACTCATCTCCTCGACGGGCATCCTCTGGACCACCCCAAATCGTTGGCACTTCTCACAACCTCTTGCCAACCGTACACAATCTCCGACCATTTTTGGCCAGTAATAACCATATCGGCGAAACAGCCATGATAACTTGTGGCCGTTTTGATGGGCCCCACAAATTCCTTCGTGAGCTTCCATCATAATTCTCATGGCTTCATGTTGATCGACGCATAACAGGAGCACGCCGTCATGGATTTTTCTGTACAACTGATCTCCCATCAAGACATAGTTGATTGCCCTGAGTCTTGTCTGTCGAGAGGTTCGGTCCGAAGGATCAGCCAGATATTTTCTGATCGGCTCTCTCCAGTCATCAGGGTCCTGAAACACACTCAAAACAGTCAGGATATTGTCTCGATACATAAACGACGGACAGTGTCGTCTCCTGACGACGTAGTGAGACTCCTCGACGTCATCAGGGAGATCGATACCAGTCGCCAATTGGGCCAAACTATTGGCCTCGCTGTTATTTCCTCTCGTTACATGATAACATGTAACATCAACAAACTCCGACAACAAAGACATCGCAGTTAAATAATATTTGTCAAGTGTTGGGTTTCGGCATTTATAAGTACCTTGTATCTGCCTGATAACCAACTGCGAGTCCCCGACGATGACGACAGACTTACTGTCGAGCTCCCTGAGCATTTCCAGTCCGATTATCAAGGCTTCGTATTCGGCCTGATTGTTAGTACATTCAAAGTCAAATTGAATCGATAGCTTAGTTTTTACGTTTGATGGAGAAATCAAAACGATACCTGCTCCGCAGAGTCTGTGTTGGGATTCGGTAAGAAAAACAGCCCTAGGCACAGCGGAATATAAAAATTTTCTAGGGCTTCTTAAAGAATCTTGCCAGGATATTCTCTAGTTGTATATATATGAATATAAATAAATGACAGTATAAGTTTTCTCGTTTATACCTGTCTCCTTGCAAATCCTCGGCTAGCAAGACAAGCTCTGAATTCTGCCCCGGTAAGATCGACCCACACCTTTGATTTTAGCGCCCCACGTGTTGCGCCTCTACGAGTTGATACACCACAATATCACGAAAATTAATATATCCTAATCAACTGGAACATAGGGTATATTAATATCTAGGTTTTAGAACAACTTTGGAACGAAGAATCGAAGACGAAAATTCTTCCAAAGTGGAAGTAGGTTCGGCCGATCACAAGAGGGAGAGGGAGAGAATTTTTGCTTTTCTTGATTTTCTTGTAGAGTTAGTATGTGAGATATGAGACCTAGTCTCTTATTTATAGATATCTCTCATAACCTAATCCTACTAGGATTAGGATACTAATTCTCCTACATGGGCCATGGCCCTCTTTAATTAGAAGACTAAGTCTTCTAATTAATTCATGGCCCATATTAATTAATCTTTCAGGGCTTTATTTAATCTCTCAATTAAATAGCCCAATTAATTAATTAAACTCCATGTCTAATTAATTAATTATTCCATTAATTAATTAAATCCTAATTAATTAATTTACTCATAAATTAAATTCCAATTTAATTTATAATCTTGATCCAATTCCAATTGGATCCAATTTTGTTCCACATGGGTCGACCCAGTCGACCCACCCTTTTAATTGACCCAGTCGATTTTGACTCAGTCGACCCAGTCGACTCGTTCGTTCTTGTTTCCTCGCTTTCGCTTCATGTGTATTGTGTATGCCCCCGTAGGTTCACCACATAATTGGCCGCGGGTTGTAATTAAATATTATTTAATTACTTGAGCAATTAATACTCTAAATTAATCGAACACTCTGTCGATTAATCATTCCAAAATTAGCACCCCTGCTAATTTGGGAATTCTCCCACACTCCACGGTCGATGTCCAGTCACAAGCCCATGGAGCCCAATCACTGGTGAATTAATTCAGTGAACCTTTTCTCATTTATAATTTCCATATACGACATAATCTCTCCATTGAACAATCTCCCAGTCGAGACTTAAGGGTATGGTCTTTCATCGGATTCCCTTTTCTTTTGTCTTGACTTTATGTACTCTGGTCTTGAAATAAATTCTCTTTGACTTAATCTTTATGAGCTACTTACATAAAGTCGTCAGATACCTTGGCCAAGGATTTTACCAGAATTAATTTCTCACAAAAATCCATAGGAGAATTTCCCAACCTATCAAGTCGGGTCAATGGATCCTTTGTTGATGATATGAATATGCATACGAGTTCCTCTATACCCAACATGAGCCCACAGAGACTTTCTGGTGATCCCCAGTCAGTCGGAACTCATATCAAAGTATAGACGTTCTCGCACCAGATAAACCCTATCATCTCAAGTAGTTAGGGATCGTTCCTCGTATACTATTATAAATATGGAATAACTTCAACCCCGATATGCGACTACCGCTTCCATGGTGAGTTATTTCCTGTTGGGGTATTCAGTGCGCTTGCCATTCCAGCAAGCCACCCACTTATGTGTGTCGACTATCCCAGTCACGCTCGTGGACCCCAGCGTTCTCCAGTTCATCGGAGTACACACAACAGTGAGAGTCTAACCGAATCCAACGATGTCCTATCTCGATTGGATTCTACGACTCTTGAATATGTTCTAGATCACGGCCTTAGAGATCAGTCCACGGGTTGTCCCATAGCCCTGTGATCTAAGGACTTCTATCCTTATGCGTAGACAATTATTACATAAGATAAAGATGACCATTTAATTAAAGTGCATTTATTAATCTAGATTGAATAGTTCCGCATTTATTACAATAAATACTAGCCATACAGCTAGCTTGCAGGACACTATTTCTATCAATCTCCCACTTGTCCTAAAGCCAGTCTTTTATGTTCTTGAGTCCCATCTTATGCAGATGTTTCTCAAATGCCTTTTGAGGCAGAGGCTTCGTTAGCGGGTCCGCCGTATTATCTTCTGAGTCGACACGTTCCATCTTAATGTCTCCTCTACCAATGATATCTCTTATCACGTGGTATCGTCTTTGTACGTGCTTGGATTTCTGATGAGATCTCGGCTCCTTCGCTTGCGCTATTGCCCCATTATTATCGCAGAAGATAGTAATGGGCTCAGCAATGCTAGGTATCACATCCAATTCCTGGATGAAGTTCCTCATCCAAACACCTTCCTTTGCTGCGTCACTCGCGGCAATGTATTCTGCTTCGGTGGTTGAATCCGCGGTTGTTTCCTGCTTGGAGCTCTTCCAGCTAACCGCACCACCATTGAGGCAAAAAACGTATCCTGATGTCGACTTGAAGTCGTCTACATCACATTGGAAGCTCGAGTCTGTATAGCCTTCCAATTTCAATTCTCCTCCACCGTATACCAAGAATAATTCCTTAGTCCTTCTCAGGTACTTCAGAATTGCCTTTACGGCTATCCAGTGCTGCTCACCTGGATCAGACTGGTAGCGACTTGTAACGCTTAAAGCGTACGCTACGTCTGGTCTCGTACATAACATACCATACATTATGCTTCCTATCGCGGATGCATATGGTACTCGAGACATATTGCTTCTCTCTTCAGGCGTCTTTGGGGCCACAGACTTAGAGAGTGCAATCCCATGTCTTATTGGAAGCAATCATCTCTTGGATTCTTCCATACTAAATCTTTTCAAGATTTTGTCTATGTACTGGCATTGGGAGAGGCCGAGCAGTCCTCTTGATCTATCTCGGTAGATCCTTATACCTAGTACAAAGGATGCTTCTCCCATATCCTTCATTGAGAATTGTGTAGATAACCATGCTTTAGTTTCAGACAATGCTTTCACATTGTTTCCAATGAGAAGAATGTCGTCAACGTAAAGCACCAAAAATTCAATTGTACTCCCACTGATCTTCTTGTACACGCAAGGTTCGAACATGTTCTTGATGAATCCAAAAGTTTGGATTGTCTCATCAAAACGAATGTTCCAACTTCGGGAAGCTTGCTTCAGTCCATAAATGGACCTCTGGAGTTTGCACACCTTGTGTTCATCTCCTTTGGATGCATATCCTTTTGGTTGCTCCATGTAGATCTCCTTATCAATGTCTCCATTGAGAAAGGCAGTCTTTACATCCATCTGCCATATCTCGTAGTTATACCATGCAGCTATGGCCAGCAAGATCCGAATGGATTTGGGCATTGCGACGGGCGAGAAGGTCTCCTCAAAGTCGATACCTGGTCTTTGAGTGTATCCTTTTGCCACTAGTCGCGCCTTGTAGGTAATCACCTCTCCGTTCACTCCAAGCTTTCGCTTATAGATCCACTTGCAACCCACGGGAGCCACTCCCACTGGTGGATCTACCAAGGCCCAGACCTTGTTTGAGTGCATGGAGTCCAGTTCGGATTCCATGGCTTCGCGCCACCTTCCCGAGTCTATGTCTAGCATAGCCTCTTCGTAAGTCCTTGGGTCGGTAAGAGACTGTCCTGTCTCATGCAGCAGACCGTAGTACCTCTCGGGTTCTCTACGTTGTCTTTCTGACCTACGAAGTATCGGTGTACTTTCTGGTGCACTTTCATGCTCATGTTCTCCCACTGCCTGTGGTGACGGGTCAGCTCGATCGACCTCTAAGGCCTTTTCAGCTTCAGTGACCTCATCTAGTTCTACGTTATTTTCTTTCTTGTCCACCAAGAAATCCTTCTCCAAGAAGTGAGCGTTCCTCGAGACAAACGTTGTTTGTCTTGTAGGATCGTAGAACTCGTATCCTATTGAGTTTTCTGGATACCCCACGAATTTGCACAAAGTGGATTTAGTTTCCAATTTATCTCCCACTAGCTTTTTAACGTAAGCGGGAGATCCCCATATGCGCATGAATGCGTATGAGGGTGCCTTGCCAAACCATAGTTCGTATGGTGTCTTTTCTACGGATTTCGAAGGTACCATATTCAGTATCTTCGTTGCCGTGAGGAGGGCATGTCCCCAAAATGAAAGAGGAAGGTCAGTGGCACTCATCATGGATCGAACCATGTCCATCAAGGTTCGATTCCTTCTCTCTGCTACTCCATTTAATTGGGGTGTTACAGGAGGAGTCCACTGCGATAATATTCCATGCTCTACAAGATAATTCAGAAATTCGTTACTAAGAAATTCTCCACCTCGGTCAGAACGAAGAGCCTTTATCGTATGACCAAGTTGATTCTCTACTTCCATCTTGAATTCTTTGAATCGCTCAAAGGCTTCAGACTTGTGTTTCAACAAGAACACATATCCATAACGACTAAAGTCGTCAGTGAAAGTGATGAAGTAGTCATAGCCACCTCGGGCGCTTTTTCTTAGTGGTCCACATACGTCAGTATGTATCAAGTCCAATGTTTGCTTGGCTCGCTCAGGGTTTCCCTTAAACGGCAACTTAGCCATTTTACCCTTTAAACATGGTTCACATGTTGGCATTTCATCAATGCGATTGATTTCAATCGCGCCAGATGATGCTAACTTTTGAATCCTTGACTTAGATATATGTCCAAGTCTAGCGTGCCATAATTGGATAGATATTTCATTATCTTGTTTCCTTTTGTTTTGTTGTACATGCATCACTAACTTAGGTGGTTCAATGGTATATAGTCCATCTTTTAATGTACCAGTGAAAAACATATTATCATTCATGAATAACGAAAAGGAACCTTTATTAATAGTAAAATTAAAACCTTCATTATCCAAAACAGGAATTGAAATAATGTTTTTCACCAAACCAGGTACATAAAGAACGTTCCTAAGGACTAATTTATTACCACCTAAATCTAACTCCACTTCGCCTATGGCCTCGGCAGCAGCTCTAGCTCCATTGCCAAATCTCAGGATCCAATCCCCTGGCCTAAGTGGCCTTGTTGCTCCCATCACCTGTAAATCATTACAAAGATGAGAACCACAAGCACTGTCTAGCACCCATGATGCACAGTTAATTGATAAATTAACTTCAACAAGGAATATACCTTTCGAGCTCTCCAAGAACTCTTTGCAGTTCCTCTTCCAGTGTCCAGGTTTCTTGCAGTAGAAACATTTCTGTTCACCAGACGAAGCTTTACGCTTCTTTCCCTTCCCTATGGGCCCAGATGGTGCTTTTCCTTTGCTTGAAGAAGCATTTCCCTCCCCCTTCCCTTTCTTTGTCCTTTTGGACTTGGATTGGGTCGAGGTAGCAACCATCACCGGCTTCTCTCTTTTCATGGAAGCCTTGGCAGTGGCGAGCATATTAGCCAACTCGTGAAGTTCAACATTCATCTTGTGCATGTTGTAGTTCACTACAAATTGCTCGAATGATCTTGGCAACGACTGGAGGATTATATCCTGGCAGTAGGTCTTGTCCATCTTTACTTCAAGATGACCAAGCTTTTCAATAAGCCCAATCATTTTGATGCAGTGAGATCGAACATCAGCACCTTCAGCCATCCTCGTTTGTTGCAAAGTCTTAGCAGTTTCATACCGCTCATATCTACTTTGCACCCCAAATAAGCCATTCAGGTGCGTGTAGATTTCAAAAGAAGACTTCATATGCTCGTGCTGTTTTTGAAGCTCATTCGTCATGGATGCCAACATGAGACAACGTGACTGCAAGTCATCATCAAGCCACAGATCCACGGCTTCTTTCTCAGTATCATCGGCATCCTTAGCAAGTTCGGGAGGGGGCCCATCAAGGACAAAACCTCGCTTTTCAGAAGCGAGAATGATCTTAAGGTTCCTGACCCAGTCATGGAAGTTGGGTCCAGTTAATTTGTTTTGTTCAAGTATGATGGAAATCGGATTCTTAGACATTATATCTACAAAACGACGAGAGAAGAAATAAATATGCGAAAGATTAATTTAAAATGCACAATTTACAAACATGGTTTTTATTTGTAAATTACTCCCACTATTTTAATCAAAATCTTATGCCCCCACATAAGTTTCGGGAATTTAAAATATCCTAGCGGGCTTAAGGCCCAAATGCAATCTCCTAGTACCCACGACTCGTTGGCCATACTATTTGATCCACTTGGTGGTCGAATACGTCGACGGTTAACCATCGCAGCTAACCCTTAAGTTCATTTAGCCTCGGTTTTCGATATGGACCCACGACTCGTGAGACATCCATACTTACTAGCGTTAAATCATGTCCAATACTCGTGGAGGGAAATAGTTCAATCCTAGACGCCCCACGACTCGTGAGACAGCGCCTAAAACCTTGCTATCCCCTCCCTTGGCACTAAACTCGTGCATCGAGGCAATAGACATATCATCTTCCTATAGCTCGACCCACGACTCGTGAGACATCGAGATATATTCGTATAATATGCCCAAAACCTAGTAATTGGATAGGCTCGGACCATAGATATTATTCATATGCGCCCGTTATTCGATTTAATAGTCTAATTGAATTTTAAGTTCAATTGGAGGTTTCTAAGTGTGCGAGGTCTCATCAGATTATGCTTATCTTGTTTACGTTTTCTATCCTAAGCATGCATCTCACACATCAAAGAATAATATGCGAAAAAGTAAACATTCATCACCTAGCAAGATATGATTGGTCGATTGCCCTTCCTATGCGATCCATCACGAGCCACGTGATGAATCAATTGGTCAGTCTAGGGTGAAAATTAAATGTCCTAACTATTACAATTTTCAAACCCATACATCATGGGCCTTCTTGTAATATCCAGCTTGATTGGGCCTCCATGTAATGAATTGGGCCTCCATGTCCTCCAAGGTAAATGGGCCTCCATGTGGATCTCCAAGTCTTCATGAGGTCTTCTCGGCTCCATGCCTAATCTAAGCCTAGCTTACATAATTTAAATGGTCCTATTCTATTACATTTGTTTGCGCAAGCAAGGGCACCAATCAGGCCCCTTTAATTACAACGCAAAAATAAATAAACCAAAAACAACACAGGGCTTAAGGGCAAAATCGACCAATCCACATATTCACTCAAGAACATGCATAAATTCACATAAGGGCAAAAATGCAAATTTACCGGCTCCTTTAATTTTAATTCATAAAATTTGTCCAAGTTAATTAATTTTGAATTAACAATTAACCTCTAAGATTAATTAGCTCTTACTTGAGCTCCATGTAATCTACAAATCCTATCTTGATTAAGATTGGTTAATTAAGGTAATCTAAATCTCTAAGATTCTTACCTTATCCAAAACTCTAAGTTTCCCAATATTCCCAAATCTCCAAGATTCTCAAGATTATCCTATTTTGTTTAGATTAGTTTAATTAAGGTAGTGTTCAAATCTAACAAGATAACTACCTTATCCCAAAACTCCAAGTTTCCTAATCTTCCCAAAATTCTAAATTTCTAGAATTTTCAAAATAGGCAGAATTAGAGTCCAACCAAAATTTGACCAGTCGAAACCAATCATGAGCTGCCACGTGTACAACCCACCCGCGACCCCGTAGGAGCGCGTGAGCTGCCACGGGCAGCAGCCGCGGCGCGTGACAGCGCGCGGCAGCCTGCTGCCGCGCACAGCAGCGCGCGAACAGCAGCCCTTGAGCTGCTGCCGTGCGCAGCGTGCGCGGACAGCGTGCTGTCCGCACGCCGCCGCATGCCGCGGCTTGCGGTGGTCGCCCAGCCGCGGTGCGCTGCCGCGCACCGCCGCGTGCCACCGCAGGGTTGGGTCTAAAAAAAGTTTTTTTTTTGTTTTGATTACTTTTATGATTTAATTAAAAACAGTCCCAATTAAATCACAATCCAAAATTAAAAATAACATGATAAAAATACGAATCTAAAATTACCCATTAACTCTAAGTTAACAATAAAGTCCTAAAACATTCATAGTTAAAGAACTAGCCACATAAATCAAACATATGATTTAATAAACACAGAATTCGCAAATTCATATATATACAAAGCCTAGAGTTGGCTCTGATACCACTGTTGGGATTCGGTAAGAAAAACAGCCCTAGGCACAGCGGAATATAAAATTTTTTTAGGGCTTCTTAAAGAATCTTGCCAGGATATTCTCTAGTTGTATATATATGAATATAAATAAATGACAGTATGAGTTTTCTCGTTTATACCTGTCTCCTTGCAAATCCTCGGCTAGCAAGACAAGCTCTGAATTCTGCCCCGGTAAGATCGACCCACACCTTTGATTTTAGCGCCCCACGTGTTGCGCCTCTACGAGTTGATACACCACAATATCACGAAAATTAATATATCCTAATCAACTGGAACATAGGGTATATTAATATCTAGGTTTTAGAACAACTTTGGAACGAAGAATCGAAGACGAAAATTCTTCCAAAGTGGAAGTAGGTTCGGCCGATCACAAGAGGGAGAGGGAGAGAATTTTTTCTTTTCTTGATTTTCTTGTAGAGTTAGTATGTGAGATATGAGACCTAGTCTCTTATTTATAGATATCTCTCATAACCTAATCCTACTAGGATTAGGATACTAATTCTCCTACATGGGCCATGGCCCTCTTTAATTAGAAGACTAAGTCTTCTAATTAATTCATGGCCCATATTAATTAATCTTTCAGGGCTTTATTTAATCTCTCAATTAAATAGCCCAATTAATTAAATCATCTCCCAATTAATTAATTAAACTCCAAGTCTAATTAATTAATTATTCCATTAATTAATTAAATCCTAATTAATTAATTTACTCATAAATTAAATTCCAATTTAATTTATAATCTTGATCCAATTCCAATTGGATCCAATTTCGTTCCACATGGGTCGACCCAGTCGACCCACCCATTTAATCGACCCAGTCGATTTTGACTCAGTCGACCCAGTCGACTCGTTCGTTCTTGTTTCCTTGCTTTCGCTTCATGTGTATTGTGTAATCCCCCGTAGGTTCACCACATAATTGGCCGCGGGTTGTAATTAAATATTATTTAATTACTCGAGCAATTAATACTCTAAATTAATCAAAGACTCTGTCGATTAATCATTCCAAAATTAGCACCCCTGCTAATTTGGGAATTCTCCCACACTCCACGGTCGATGTCCAGTCACAAGCCCATGGAGCCCAATCACTGGTGAATTAATTCAGTGAACCTTTTCTCATTTATAATTTCCATATACGACATAATCTCTCCATTGAACAATCTCCCAGTCGAGACTTAAGGGGTATGGTCTTTCATCGGATTCCCTTTTCTTTTGTCTTGACTTTATGTACTCTGGTCTTGAAATAAATTCTCTTTGACTTAATCTTTATGAGCTACTTACATAAAGTCGTTAGATACCTTGGCCAAGGATTTTACAAGAATTAATTTCTCACAGAAATCCATAGGAGAATTTCCCAACCTATCAAGTCGGGTCAATGGATCCTTTGTTGATGATATGAATCTGCATACGAGTTCCTCTATACCCAACATGAGCCTACAGAGACTTTCTGGTGATCCCCAGTCAGTCGGAACTCATATCAAAGTATAGACGTTCTCGCACCAGATAAACCCTATCATCTCAAGTAGTTAGGGATCGTTCCTCGTATACTATTATAAATATGGAATAACTTCAACCCCGATATGCGACTACCGCTTCCATGGTGAGTTATTTCCTATTGGGGTATTCAGTGCGTTTGCCATTCCAGCAAGCCACCCACTTATGTGTGTCGACTATCCCAGTCACGCTCGTGGACCCCAGCGTTCTCCAGTTCATCGGAGTACACACAACAGTGAGAGTCTAACCGAATCCAACGATGTCCTATCTCGATTGGATTCTACGACTCTTGAATATGTTCTAGATCACGGCCTTAGAGATCAGTCCACGGGTTGTCCCATAGCCCTGTGATCTAAGGACTTCTATCCTTATGCATAGACAATTATTACATAAGATAAAGATGACCATTTAATTAAAGTGCATTTATTAATCTAGATTGAATAGTTCCGCATTTATTACAATAAATACTAGCCATACAGCTGGCTTGCAGGACACTATTTCTATCAGTCTGTCGGTTCTAGACCCATCGAAGGCCAAAGTCCATGGCCTGATCTCTACTGTCATAGAGTCCAGTTCCTTGAGAACGGCTTGATCAATATCGAGACATGGATGGTCAACCAGAAAATCAGCCAATACTTGGCCTTTGACTGCTTTTTGCGGTACGTATTGCAACTGATATTCCATCAATTGGATGGCCCATCGACCGATCCGTCCCCTCATCACAGGCTTAGCTATCATATACTTTATCACATCAATACCAGAAATAACTAACACTTTCACAGGCAACATATAATGACGTAATTTCTTGCAAGAGAAAAACAACGCAAGGCATACCTTTTCTATCGGCGAGTACCTCTGCTCTGTTTCTGTCAAGTGCCTGCTCAAGTCGTAGATTGCTCGCTCAAACCCATCATCGTCGTCTTGTGCCAGAAATCCGCCGACAGTGTCATCCGTGGCAGATATATATAGTTTCAAGGGTTTCCCCTTGACAGGCGGCGTTGTCAGCTTATCCTTGATTTCCTGTAACGCCTGCTCGTGCTCCGTTTGCCAGCAAAACTCTTCTTTGTCCTTCAATTTTAACAAAGGCGAGAAGACCTTCGTTTTTCCAGCCAAGTTAGAAATAAACCTCCGTAAAAAGTTAACTTTCCCAAGGAATTGTTGTAATTCCTTCTTCGTCGACGGAGGTCTGGCCGTCAAGATAGCTTTGGACTTGTTTTTGTCAATCTCAATCCCCTTGCGATGTACTAAGAAGCCAAGAAAATTGGCTGACGCCACTGCAAACACACACTTCAAGGGGTTAAGCTTTAATTTATGTTTCCTCATTTTGGCAAATGACTTTGCCAAATGTGTTAGATGTTCATCGTAACTAGCCGATTTAATAATGGTATCATCGATGTAAATTTTAACAAAGTCATCGATGTACTCACTGAAGATGCAGTTCATGGCTCGTTGATAAGTTGCTCCGGCGTTTTTGAGTCCGAATGGCATCACTTTCCATTGGAAGGTGCCTATTCCGCCGGGACATTGGAAAGCCAATTTTGGTACATCGTCAACAGCCACAAAAATCTGATTGTAGCCTGCACTTCCGTCGACGGCTGTCAGGAACATATTGCCAGCGGCAGCATCGATTAACATGTCCGCCATTGGCATCGGGTATTCGTCTTTAGGAGATGCAAGATTTAGGTCCCTGAAATCGATGCATATCCTGATTTTCCCGTTCTTCTTCATCACGGGTACAACATTCGCTACCCACTCCGGATATCGGGCCACCTCGATAAAACTGGCCTTCAACAGCTTCTCGATTTCTTCCCTGATCAGTCTGCATACCTCGATAGACATCCTTCGCAGGGGCTGTTTCCGGGGCAAGTATCCTTCAAGTATCGGAATACGATGTTCTACCAATTCCCTGCTCAACCCTGGCATCTCGTCGTAACTCCAGGCAAAACAGTCTTTGTATTCCTTCAACACTTGTATCAATCGATCCTTCTGGCCATCATCAAGCAATGCGCTGATGTAAGTTGGCCTGTGATCAGTTTCGCTGCCTAACTCAATCTCGATGACAGGGTCCTGAACTTGGATCTTGATGTCGTCAAGCTTGGCTGGCGCCGTTGCTAGCTCATCTAACTGAATTTCATCGCCGACCGATGGTGGCGTTTCCTCCTCGAAAATGAGATCGCCTGTATAACATTCGGCCACGTAGGCCCGAAACTTTCGAATCAAATCGGCGCATGCTTCTTGCTGTGGCCCGATAACAACGATCTCATCAATCTCCAATCTGTCGGCCTTATAGGCCGATGATCCTTCGTCATCAGGACAGTTCATGAGGACTGATAGTTCTGTTCGTGCGGCCCTGACTCCTTGACGTTGCAAGGCCGACTTAGTTCCTTGGCTAGACAAGCCATTTCCAGTTGTGTCAACTTCTTGCTCGACGTGACTTCCTGCGGTCGTCCGTATTTATCCTGTCCAATGAATCTGTAAGGACCTACGTCATCTCGATAATACGCTGCCTCGACAGCGTTGATCTTGGCGGTGAATGGCCTGTTGTCGGCCATAATGATTTCAGGTTCGGGGGCCTCTCCCCAAATTAATAAGCACTGATGCAGGGAGGATGGTACAGAAAGGGCTGAGTGAATCCAATCCCTTCCCAGCAAGGCGTTGTAAGAAGTGGCAGCATCTACCACAAAGAAAACGATCTTCAAGCTGGTTTTTCCAATCTTTACCTCGACGGGTAAAATTCCTAGCGTATCAGCTTTTCATCCTGTGAAGTTGCTGACGATCACTTTTGTCTCCATCAGGTCTTCTCTTGTTGGTCCCAAGTGGTCAGATGAGGTCTAGAGGGGGGGGGGGTGAATAGACCTCTGAAAATTTTTGAACTTAAAAACTTTTCAGTCTTCTGTCAGCAGACTAAGCTGATGAAGAACAGTAAGCAGACTAGTCTGATCGTGAACAAATCTTGAACAGACGACTGACCACTCTTCTTACAGTGACTTAGCTGTTTTTCAGCAAAACAGTTTTTCAAAGAGTTTACTTGCAGCGGATTGTTTCAAAGTGTTTTTCACAAGTAGACTAAGTTCTTTTAAAAGATTTTATCCCCAGTTTTTACAAACTCCTTTTGTTTCAAAATCTTTTCAAATAATTCGAAGTGTTTAAATGTGCAAACTTTAAATATGCTAGAAAGCTTTAAATGCAAGATAACACAAAGAATTTTTATAGTGGTTATATGGATAAAAATCCTTTAGTCCACTCTTCCAGATCACACAGATTCTGGGTTATACTATAATCACTTAGATTACAATATTTCTCCACTTACACCTAAACAACTAATGAGAAGGCTGTAAGCTCACAATAGAAAATCACTTAGAAATTCTACTCTCTGAAGTTTGATCACTCACAAAGATGGATCACAACTCCGCACAACACTCAGCTAAATACAAGATCACTCAGATCGTATTTTTCTATTTTCTTCAACTTGGATCAGCCAACAGATGACTTCACCAGACGAGTGAGCTGTTCGAGCTTCTTGAGACTTAGAGAAAATTCTGCTTCAATTGCGAAATCTCAGAGATGTTGTTGTGCGTCTCTCTCTTCGAACTTTGCTCTATTTATACTTGAATTTGAATTTATGACCGTTGAAGGAAATCACATCTTCAAATCCATTTTCCAGCTCATTTTGAAACGGCTCTCTGCAGCAATCGTACAGTGTACAGTACCTTTCTGTCCATCGCATTTAATGCTGCATTTAATGCACTCTGCTGATCCGAGGATATCTTCAATCATTTGCCATTACTACCCTTCTCTTTCAGCATTTATTACGCCAGGTGCATTTATTACCGTTGGACTAATCTCTTGATCTCTTCTACTCTGCTGATCAAAACGACTCTGCTGATAGATACTCTGCTGATCAAATACTGAACTCATCTGATTTGACTCGGCTGATGATCTACCCTTCTGTTCGCTGTTTCAGCAAGAGATCACTAGTCTTCTGAGCTTCGAACTTTGAACTCTTCTGATGTCTTCTTTTACTTGTTCAAAATTCTTCTAAGGGAACTAAGCTTTCCATACTTAGCTGATTATGATGTTTTGGAAATCATCAAAACCTTCCCTTACTTTCTGACTTCTTTGCACTTCATCTTCATCCAACAATTTCCCCCTTTTTGATGATGACAAAACCTCAGCTAAGTACCTGTACCTAAACTAAAGTTTTGATCCTCAAAAATTTCTGAGATAGAAATAATCTGTTGGAGTCAAACTTGCAATTTTATAGATATTGAATTGATTACATTTTACAAGTTTTGAAGAGTAAAAGATGCAAAGTAAAAGATTACAAGGTTTTTAAAGTAAAGAAATCTAGTCTAAACTAGTCTTCTTCTTTCTTTTCTTCTTCAGCTTCATTGTCTTCTTTTTCTGATTCATTAGCAGGTTTGGAAGTTCCAACTTCCAACTTCTGCTTCAACAGCTCTAGCTTCTTCTTTTTAGAGTCAGGATCAAGCTGTTCTTCAGCTGAATCCTTAGCAGCAGCTATTTCCTTATCTGATCTAGCTTTTGCTTCAGCTTCAGTTTCTTCACATTCTTCAGCTATCTCCTTATCATCTTCTTCTTTTTCTGTGATCTTTTCTTCTGCTGATCTGCTTGTGCCTTCATTTGCTTCTTCATTCCTATCATTATCATCAGCAGACTCTTCTAAGACTTCTGTTCCTTCAGCATCTTCTTCAGCTTCCAATTCAACAGAAGCTCCAACTCTTTTCTGCCCAAATATCCTCTCTTCCCCCTTTTTGTCATCATCAGCAGGGTCGATTTGATAGTTTGGTAAGATTGGAGTAATTAGAAGTGAATCACAGAGAAGCTTGATGTTCTCTTCCATAGCATTCATCTGAGCCTGTTGTTTAAGTTGATTGGCTTTAACATTCTTGACTTCTTTGAACAAGTCTTCTCCTTGATCACCCAATTGAATTTGAGATCCCAAAATCCAATTTGATGAAGCAGTGAAGTCTTTCATCATGTTTCCCATGACTTCATCTTCTGCTTGGAGAGCCAATTCAACAGTTTGTTCAATCTGCTTCCAACCTTCAGTAGTGCTCTGAGTCCTTCTTCTAAGAATATCCATATCCTGACAGATAGATTTAACATTATAAGCAGTGTCTTCTATCAGTTCTGTTGGGACAGCAGCAGCTTTCTGAACTGGTTGTTTAACAGCAGCAATCACTTCTGCAGCTAATTCTTTCTTCATATCCTTCAAGGAATTGGTGATCATTTGCTGGATGGAGTCCAGCAGATTAGTCTGAACACCATGAGATGTTGAAGGCATATCTGAAGTAGCAGCAGGTGTATCTTCCATAAGTTGCTCTGATGGTTGAGGTGTCAATGCAAGAGATTGATCTGCTGGTTTATCAGCAAGGCTTGGAGTGCTTTCCTTCTCCATCACTTGATCATCTCCTTTATCAGCAACTTCTTTCTCCTTTAACTGATCTGCTGGAATTTCTTCTTCCTTCTTTGATTCCTCAGCAGCATCAGACTTATCATCCTGCATTTTGTCTTGATCAGATGGGTCTGAAGTACCCTCAATCTGCTTAGGTTGATCAGAGGACTCTGCTCCTTCTTTCTCAGCAGGTGATATGATTTTCTTGACAGTTTCAACTGTCCTCATCAATCCTTCATTGTCCACTGCAGACCTGTTAGAAATCCAAGTAAAGTTATCAAGAGGAATAAAAGTAGATGTTGGATCCTCAGGTAACTCTTCATAAGGTTTCAGGTTAGGTCCATAGACAATATGTTTGATGTTAGGAAGTGGGACCAGTGAGCTTGGTTGTCCCCTTAACTTCCTTGCTTTCTTTGCCCAGAGCTCCATTGCTTGAGCAATAGCCAACTTGATAAATCTGTCTTTGAGGTCTGTTGAGTTATCAAAATCCTCAGAGATAGATGCAAAGATCTTCTTGGCTTCTTCCTTGACTATATGACATATTCTCATCCTTAACCTATCCAGAAAGAATTCTGAATCAAGTGCTTGAATGAGTGAATTTGTCTCAAGCCATTTAAGTATCCATTCTTCTGTAGCCTTGAATTCTTTCCATTTGGCCATTTCAGCAGGACTTTTTGTCAATCTGAATTCTCTCCATCTGTTGTATTTGATCTTTTCAGAATTGAAGAGTGTCAGACGATTAATCCTCTCACTTTCAGCATCCAGTCTTTTAAGAAATTCTTCAAACATTGCAGGGTCTTCCCTAACAATTTCAAGTGATAATCTGATTTCTTCTCTTTTCTTCTCTTTCATCTTAGGTGCAGGCATAGCTGGGATTGGTTTATTTGGATCCCTTGGTTCACCAATAGCTATCCCACCACTTTGCTGAATTCCATGAGCATCCTTGATGCTTGCTTCAATGACAGCAGCCAACTCTGCTGCCTCAATAGCATCTCTCTGCTCTTGAGTCATTTTGCTGGCTTCTTCCTCCAGCCTTTTTAATTCTAGGCTTTTCAGCCTATCCTCTTCTGCTTTCTCTGCAGCTAACCTCTGCTTTTCAGCAGCATCTAACTTCATCTTTTCTGCAACTGTTACATAAGTTGAAAATTTCCCAGGTCTTTGTCTGATTGGATTGGGACTTTCAACTGTTTGAAGAGGAACAGCAGCAACTGGAGTAGGATGCAACAAAGGTACATCTCCTTCAAGTGTTGAACTAGTCTGCTGTACATTTTGGACTTC
This sequence comes from Penstemon barbatus, assembly GCA_003313485.2. NCBI lineage: Eukaryota > Viridiplantae > Streptophyta > Magnoliopsida > Lamiales > Plantaginaceae > Penstemon > Penstemon barbatus. Next base: position 9,755,139 of record CM064882.1, read on the forward strand.
AGCAGATAGTGCAACAGATGAGTCTTCTGTTTGTACTCCAATTTCAGAGACAACTTTTTCTTCAGTAGCAGCAGCTTTAGCAGCTTCAACGGCAGGTTCTTTAATTGTTAATGGCCTTTCTGCTTCTGTAGTTGTTTCTCTTACAATTTCAACAGGTTCTTCAGAGAAGTGTACCTGTCTCTTTGCCTTGGACTTAGGAATTCTCTTGGCAGGAGGGTTTACAGGAGGTCCCCTTGCCTCACTCCTAGTCCTCAATCTCTTCAACCTTTGAATAGGAATTTCTTCATCTGTTTCTGTCTTTTCAGGTGAAGATCCAGTCTCCATGTTCTCAAGTTCAGCTGTGAAGTCATCTATCACCTTTTCAGGGACTTCAAATTCAGGTTGTGCTGATTCAGCCACAACAGCAGACTGTGCTGTTGGCTCAGCAGATTGACTTGTCTGACCCACCTTCTTGCTCTTCTTAGAAGGGGTCTTCTTGGATTTTGAAGGGGCTTTTCTTTTGGGCTTATCCACTATTTGTCTGACTGGCTCGTAGAGTTTGAACTCTTTGCTTCCATGAGTTTGCTTCCCACCTCCCATAGGGCAATGTAGAGATGCAAACAGATTACTCAATAGGATGGCATGAGAATGCCTCTTATCACTCAGTAGTTCATAAACATGAGCAGCCCAGTTAACCTTTAAGCCGTAGTAAATGCAAATCATTGTGCCGTATCTCCTCCTAGGTAATCCATCCAAGGAACCCGTAGCACAATCTAATATCTTTGCAATAATATCAGCAAATCTCTGATATTCACCCTTCAGCTGGGTCTTCATCAAAGTCCCAGTCATCTCTTCTCCATCCTTGGCACAAATGGCCCAAAACTCCTCTTCTTTTTCAGACCCAAGGTCTGTCACATCTCCTCCCTCGTTCGTCAGCTTATATATTTCACTAAGAACAGCAGCAGATACAGCAATATTCTTACCACCAATGATGGCAGTCATAACAGTGTCATTCTTGATGAATTTTCTGGTTGTGTAGAAATGGTAAACATCCTCCAAGTAGACTCTGTCTTCGTGAGCCTCCAAAACAGGAACTAACGAAGCTTCCTTAATCTTTTCCAGTAACGAGCGCATCAGATCAGTGCCCGAAAAATGGAATTTGCTGTAGTTGAAGTACCTTCCCTCAATAATCTTGTCCATTCTCAGAGATTAATGAGTAAATTCTGCAAAAGAATAGTGATCTTTCGAAGTAATAGGGTTTGAGAGTTAGAGAGTTTGAGAGTTTTTGAGTGCGTAAGACGACTGAACTGTTTAGATCGGATTTTATAGGTTTCCTTTTGATTTAGTTTCCGTGATTTATCTGAACCGTTGATCTAATCTGACAGTTTTAAATCGTATGGCTAGGAGAAGCGGATTTCAATTTTATTATTTTAATGTCAGATGGGCGGGAAACTCTATCGACACTAATCTGTTACTTATAAAAGCGTGTTTCTTAAGATACGATTTATAACCATGCTTATATAAGACATCAGATGAGTAGAGTTTAACTTATCTGACAGACGAGTGATCTGTTATCTGATATTACTAGAGAATGCCAATAGCTAGTAATCTTCCTCTGCTGTTTGTCAATCCAGCAAGATAAAATAATCTTCAGTCTTCAAGAATTAAGAACAGATCTTCAGATAATATAACTTTCACTAACTGACATTAACAGATTTCATCTTCAGAACAGAAGTACCGCTAGTCTTACACGTTCCCCCTGTCTTTAAGAATCCATAAGCTAACTAGTCTGTTGAAAGTTAATTCTTGAATAGAATAGCGGATAACTAAGCTGTTGAACTCCAGTCTTCTGATGAGTTCCCCCTCAGCTTATGCATCCAAATTAAGTAGTCCTAACTCAGCTCTTAGAGTTGAGAACCTTGCTTCACTTAGAGGTTTAGTGAAGATATCAGCAATTTGATTGTCAGTATGAACATACTCTATCATAACATTGCCTTTTTCCACATGATCTCTAATGAAGTGATGCTTGATCTCTATATGTTTAGTCCTTGAATGACTTGTAGTATTCTGAGTAAGTGAGATTGCACTTGTATTATCACAGTAGATTGGTATTCCACTGATCTTGATGTTGTAGTCTTCTAGTTGATGCTTCAACCAAAGTATCTGTGCACAACAAGCTCCAGCAGCTATATATTCAGCTTCAGCAGTAGATATAGAAACTGAGGTTTGCTTCTTACTCATCCATGAGATCAGACGACTACCTAAGAACTGACAGGCACCTGTTGTGCTTTTTCTGTCAATCTTGCAGCCAGCAAGGTCTGAATCTGAATAACCAATAAGCTCAAATCCAGATTCTCTAGGATACCACAATCCCAATTCTTGAGTGCCTTTAACATATTTCAATATCCTCTTGGCAGCTAAGAGATGAGATTCTTTGGGGTTTGATTGAAATCTTGCACAGACTCCAACTGAGTACATTATATCAGGTCTGCTTGCTGTTAGATACAACAGTGACCCTATAATGCCTCTATATTTGGTTATGTCCACTGATTTGCCATCTTCATCTTTATCCAAACGAAGACTTGTAGACATAGGAATAGTAGCAGTAGAGCTAGTTTCCATACCAAACTTCTTGAACAGATCTCTTGTGTATTTTGCTTGATTTATAAAGATTCCATCAGGCAACTGCTTGACTTGTAAACCAAGAAAATAATTGAGTTCACCCATCATGCTCATTTCAAACTTATTCTGCATCAGCTTGGAGAACTTATCACACATCTGTTGGTTAGTTGAACCAAAAATAATATCGTCCACATATATTTGCACAATCAATATATGATTTTCCCATTCAATTGTGAACAAGGTTTTATCAACCTTACCTTTATGAAATCCTTTAATTAAAAGAAAATCAGATAGGGTATCATACCATGCTCTTGGAGCCTGTTTCAGTCCATAGAGGGCTTTCTTCAGACGATATACTTTGTCCTCTTCTTGATAGACTTCAAATCCAGGAGGTTGTTCAACGTACACTTCTTCTTGCAATTCTCCATTGAGAAAAGCAGACTTCACATCCATCTGATAGACAGTGAAGTTCTTGTGAGCAGCATAGGCTAGAAACAGTCTGATTGCTTCAAGTCTTGCTACTGGTGCAAAAGTTTCATCAAAGTCAATTCCTTCTTCTTGACAATAACCCTTGGCCACTAGTCTTGCTTTGTTTCTGGTAACAATACCATCTTCATTCATTTTATTTCTGAATACCCACTTAGTGCCAATTACTCTTTGATGACTTGGTCTAGGAACTAAGTACCAGACTTCATTCCTTTCAAATTGATTCAACTCTTCTTGCATAGCTTCTATCCAGAAGGAATCATTGAGAGCTTCTTCAATTTGTTTAGGCTCTATTTGAGATAGAAATGTGACAAACATAGCATCTTGTGCAGCAGCTCTTCTTGTTTTCACTCTATCTAAAGGATCACCAATCACCAACTCTGGTGGATGGTTTCTGAGCCATCTGAGATCAGGTTGCAGGTCTGAATGTTGTCCTCTGTTTTGATCTTGCAACACTACTGTTGGAGATACAGTAGTAGTCTGTTGAACATTTGCCGTCTGTTGAACAGTCTCTGGTCTGTCAGCTGTTTGCAACTCGTCTGTTAGACAATCAGCACTGTGATTTTGAACAGCACTTGAGTTATCAGCTGAATTTAGATTAGGTAGTATGATGGGAACATATTCTTCATTTCTTCCAATGTCTAACTTCTGTAGATCAGCAGGCAGATCTTGATTAACACTTTGATTCTTTTCAGAAGATTGACTTGGCTCATCAAAAACTACATGGATAGATTCTTCTATTAGTAATGTTCTTTTATTGAAAACTCTATAAGCTTTACTAACAGATGAGTATCCTACAAACACAGCTTCATCAGCCTTTTCTGCAAATGCAGTAAGGTGATTCTTCCCTTTGTTCAATACAAAACATTTACAGCCAAAAATCTTAAAGTAATGAATGTTTGGTTTTCTGTTGTTCCAAACTTCATATGGCGTCTTGTTCTGATTTTTGTTGATCATACATCTGTTCTGGGTGAAGCATGCTGTATTTGTTGCTTCTGCCCAAAATCTTTGAGGCAGTTTAGCTTCAGCTATCATGGTTCTGACAGCTTCTTTTAGTGTTCTGTTTCTCCTTTCAGCAACACCATTTTGTTGAGGGGTTCTGGCAGCAGAGTATTCATGATGTATTCCTTTGATGTTACAGTACTCTTCAACAGTAGAGTTTGTAAACTCTGTCCCTCTATCTGATCTGATCTTCAATATTTTGATAGTCTTCTCATTCTGGATCAGTTCCATCAGATTTGTAAGACATTCCTTGGTTTCACTTTTCTTCTTCATGAAAATCACCCAAGTATATCTTGAATAGTCATCCACAACAGCTAGGCAGTATTTCTTTCCACCATTGCTGACTGGATCAATAGGGCCAAATAAGTCCATATGTAACAGCTCCAATATCCTTCCAGAAGATTGGTGCTTCTTGCTTTTGAATGACGACTTGATTTGTTTACCCTTCTGACAGGCGTCACAGAGCTTATCTTTGCTCATGACTACTTTTGGAATCCCTTCTACCAAATCATTCTTGATTAATCTGTTGATGGTCTTGAAGTTTAAATGATTCATCCTTTTGTGCCACAGCCAACTGACTTCACTTGGAGCAGATGCTACCAAACAAACACTTGAGTTCTTGTCAGCAGAACTCCAGTCGACTATGTAGACATTCCCTTGTCGTCTTCCAGATAAAATTACCTTCTTTGTACCTATCTGTTCGACAAAACACTTATCTGTTGAGAAGATGACTGAATATCCCTTGTCACAAAATTGACTTATGCTCAGCAGATTATATTTGAGGCCTTTGACATATGAGACGTCAGATATCTCTATGTTTCCTCTGATTAATCTTCCTTTAGCTTTAATCTTGCCTTCTTTGCTGTCTCCAAATGTAACACTTGGACCATCCACAGCAACTGCATCAGTCAGCTCATGTATGTTTCCACACATGTGTCTTGAACATCCACTGTCCAAGTACCAGATCTTCTCTACTTTACTCCTACTCCTAATCCTAACCTACAAAACAAAAGTAAAATTGTTTTAGGTACCCTTATTGAGAGGGTCCTGAAGGATTAGTTTCACCTTTGACAACCCAAGATGTTGAAGTCTTAGGCTTCTTAGGTTTCTGAGTTTTCACAGGAGCATGAACAGTTTCATTTTTATCATAATTATCAGATAAGTCATGTTGATGATCAGTATGATATGAATAATGTTCATAAGCAGGGTAAGGTGCATGATATGCAGGATATGCATGCATTGGATAAGCAGGGTAAGGTGCATAGTAACTAGGAAACTGAGGTGCATGATACATAGGATGATATGCAGCAGGTTGCACATAATATGACTCATTTCCATACCAAGCATTTTGATTTTTCTTATTCTTATGCTTCTTTGGCTTACTAGGTGCTTGCTCAACTTGTTTAGACTTAGCTTTACCAACAGATTGATTTACTTTAGCTTTATCAGCAGACTTCTTAGGACTCTGCTGTTTGGTCTTACTAGTCTTATTTCCTACACTAGGCTCTTTGCTCTTTTTAGCCTTAGGAGATTTCTTCTCCTTTAATACTTTCTCAGGTGAAGTAGGTCTAGCAGTTTGAACATACAGAATGACCTTGCTATTGTCAGCTGATATAAATTTTTCAGTATGGTTCAATTTTTGCTTATCCTGTTCTAAAGGCATCTTCTGTTTACTAGATGTATGCGTGGATGCAACAGATGATTTCTCATGAGACTCGATGATCTTTTCAAGTTCCATGATTTTTCCTTTATAAACTTCACATTCAGCTTTCAGAGATTCATGCTCTTGCTCAAGCTGTTTGTATTCAGCTGATTCTTTTGGCTTTTCAGCTAAAAGTTTCAGTGAACTATTTTGCTCTTTTAGCAGGATCATCTCTTCCTTAAGCTTGACAAATTCTCCAGCAATAGTAGTATTATTTAACATCATTTGCTCTAGAGAATCAAACAATTCATTATTTTGAGGAGTTACCTCATCCTCAGAGTCATCAGAGTCCTTTGCCACAGGCACAGGGGAGCAGGCTTTTCTTCATCAGAAGATTCTTCATCAGACGAGTCTGAATCTGAATCAGATGAGCAGACAGCAGCAAGCTTTTCTGCTTCAGCCATCATTGCTTTCCCTCTCTGATACTTTCTTTCTTT
>CM064882.1:9761379-10053576 GCA_003313485.2 Penstemon barbatus
CAAGTGGTCAGATGAGGTCTAGAGGGGGGGGGGGTGAATAGACCTCTGAAAATTTTTGAACTTAAAAACTTTTCAGTCTTCTGTCAGCAGACTAAGCTGATGAAGAACAGTAAGCAGACTAGTCTGATCGTGAACAAATCTTGAACAGACGACTGACCACTCTTCTTACAGTGACTTAGCTGTTTTTCAGCAAAACAGTTTTTCAAAGAGTTTACTTGCAGCGGATTGTTTCAAAGTGTTTTTCACAAGTAGACTAAGTTCTTTTAAAAGATTTTATCCCCAGTTTTTACAAACTCCTTTTGTTTCAAAATCTTTTCAAATAATTCGAAGTGTTTAAATGTGCAAACTTTAAATATGCTAGAAAGCTTTAAATGCAAGATAACACAAAGAATTTTTATAGTGGTTATATGGATAAAAATCCTTTAGTCCACTCTTCCAGATCACACAGATTCTGGGTTATACTATAATCACTTAGATTACAATATTTCTCCACTTACACCTAAACAACTAATGAGAAGGCTGTAAGCTCACAATAGAAAATCACTTAGAAATTCTACTCTCTGAAGTTTGATCACTCACAAAGATGGATCACAACTCCGCACAACACTCAGCTAAATACAAGATCACTCAGATCGTATTTTTCTATTTTCTTCAACTTGGATCAGCCAACAGATGACTTCACCAGACGAGTGAGCTGTTCGAGCTTCTTGAGACTTAGAGAAAATTCTGCTTCAATTGCGAAATCTCAGAGATGTTGTTGTGCGTCTCTCTCTTCGAACTTTGCTCTATTTATACTTGAATTTGAATTTATGACCGTTGAAGGAAATCACATCTTCAAATCCATTTTCCAGCTCATTTTGAAACGGCTCTCTGCAGCAATCGTACAGTGTACAGTACCTTTCTGTCCATCGCATTTAATGCTGCATTTAATGCACTCTGCTGATCCGAGGATATCTTCAATCATTTGCCATTACTACCCTTCTCTTTCAGCATTTATTACGCCAGGTGCATTTATTACCGTTGGACTAATCTCTTGATCTCTTCTACTCTGCTGATCAAAACGACTCTGCTGATAGATACTCTGCTGATCAAATACTGAACTCATCTGATTTGACTCGGCTGATGATCTACCCTTCTGTTCGCTGTTTCAGCAAGAGATCACTAGTCTTCTGAGCTTCGAACTTTGAACTCTTCTGATGTCTTCTTTTACTTGTTCAAAATTCTTCTAAGGGAACTAAGCTTTCCATACTTAGCTGATTATGATGTTTTGGAAATCATCAAAACCTTCCCTTACTTTCTGACTTCTTTGCACTTCATCTTCATCCAACAATTTCCCCCTTTTTGATGATGACAAAACCTCAGCTAAGTACCTGTACCTAAACTAAAGTTTTGATCCTCAAAAATTTCTGAGATAGAAATAATCTGTTGGAGTCAAACTTGCAATTTTATAGATATTGAATTGATTACATTTTACAAGTTTTGAAGAGTAAAAGATGCAAAGTAAAAGATTACAAGGTTTTTAAAGTAAAGAAATCTAGTCTAAACTAGTCTTCTTCTTTCTTTTCTTCTTCAGCTTCATTGTCTTCTTTTTCTGATTCATTAGCAGGTTTGGAAGTTCCAACTTCCAACTTCTGCTTCAACAGCTCTAGCTTCTTCTTTTTAGAGTCAGGATCAAGCTGTTCTTCAGCTGAATCCTTAGCAGCAGCTATTTCCTTATCTGATCTAGCTTTTGCTTCAGCTTCAGTTTCTTCACATTCTTCAGCTATCTCCTTATCATCTTCTTCTTTTTCTGTGATCTTTTCTTCTGCTGATCTGCTTGTGCCTTCATTTGCTTCTTCATTCCTATCATTATCATCAGCAGACTCTTCTAAGACTTCTGTTCCTTCAGCATCTTCTTCAGCTTCCAATTCAACAGAAGCTCCAACTCTTTTCTGCCCAAATATCCTCTCTTCCCCCTTTTTGTCATCATCAGCAGGGTCGATTTGATAGTTTGGTAAGATTGGAGTAATTAGAAGTGAATCACAGAGAAGCTTGATGTTCTCTTCCATAGCATTCATCTGAGCCTGTTGTTTAAGTTGATTGGCTTTAACATTCTTGACTTCTTTGAACAAGTCTTCTCCTTGATCACCCAATTGAATTTGAGATCCCAAAATCCAATTTGATGAAGCAGTGAAGTCTTTCATCATGTTTCCCATGACTTCATCTTCTGCTTGGAGAGCCAATTCAACAGTTTGTTCAATCTGCTTCCAACCTTCAGTAGTGCTCTGAGTCCTTCTTCTAAGAATATCCATATCCTGACAGATAGATTTAACATTATAAGCAGTGTCTTCTATCAGTTCTGTTGGGACAGCAGCAGCTTTCTGAACTGGTTGTTTAACAGCAGCAATCACTTCTGCAGCTAATTCTTTCTTCATATCCTTCAAGGAATTGGTGATCATTTGCTGGATGGAGTCCAGCAGATTAGTCTGAACACCATGAGATGTTGAAGGCATATCTGAAGTAGCAGCAGGTGTATCTTCCATAAGTTGCTCTGATGGTTGAGGTGTCAATGCAAGAGATTGATCTGCTGGTTTATCAGCAAGGCTTGGAGTGCTTTCCTTCTCCATCACTTGATCATCTCCTTTATCAGCAACTTCTTTCTCCTTTAACTGATCTGCTGGAATTTCTTCTTCCTTCTTTGATTCCTCAGCAGCATCAGACTTATCATCCTGCATTTTGTCTTGATCAGATGGGTCTGAAGTACCCTCAATCTGCTTAGGTTGATCAGAGGACTCTGCTCCTTCTTTCTCAGCAGGTGATATGATTTTCTTGACAGTTTCAACTGTCCTCATCAATCCTTCATTGTCCACTGCAGACCTGTTAGAAATCCAAGTAAAGTTATCAAGAGGAATAAAAGTAGATGTTGGATCCTCAGGTAACTCTTCATAAGGTTTCAGGTTAGGTCCATAGACAATATGTTTGATGTTAGGAAGTGGGACCAGTGAGCTTGGTTGTCCCCTTAACTTCCTTGCTTTCTTTGCCCAGAGCTCCATTGCTTGAGCAATAGCCAACTTGATAAATCTGTCTTTGAGGTCTGTTGAGTTATCAAAATCCTCAGAGATAGATGCAAAGATCTTCTTGGCTTCTTCCTTGACTATATGACATATTCTCATCCTTAACCTATCCAGAAAGAATTCTGAATCAAGTGCTTGAATGAGTGAATTTGTCTCAAGCCATTTAAGTATCCATTCTTCTGTAGCCTTGAATTCTTTCCATTTGGCCATTTCAGCAGGACTTTTTGTCAATCTGAATTCTCTCCATCTGTTGTATTTGATCTTTTCAGAATTGAAGAGTGTCAGACGATTAATCCTCTCACTTTCAGCATCCAGTCTTTTAAGAAATTCTTCAAACATTGCAGGGTCTTCCCTAACAATTTCAAGTGATAATCTGATTTCTTCTCTTTTCTTCTCTTTCATCTTAGGTGCAGGCATAGCTGGGATTGGTTTATTTGGATCCCTTGGTTCACCAATAGCTATCCCACCACTTTGCTGAATTCCATGAGCATCCTTGATGCTTGCTTCAATGACAGCAGCCAACTCTGCTGCCTCAATAGCATCTCTCTGCTCTTGAGTCATTTTGCTGGCTTCTTCCTCCAGCCTTTTTAATTCTAGGCTTTTCAGCCTATCCTCTTCTGCTTTCTCTGCAGCTAACCTCTGCTTTTCAGCAGCATCTAACTTCATCTTTTCTGCAACTGTTACATAAGTTGAAAATTTCCCAGGTCTTTGTCTGATTGGATTGGGACTTTCAACTGTTTGAAGAGGAACAGCAGCAACTGGAGTAGGATGCAACAAAGGTACATCTCCTTCAAGTGTTGAACTAGTCTGCTGTACATTTTGGACTTCAGCAGATAGTGCAACAGATGAGTCTTCTGTTTGTACTCCAATTTCAGAGACAACTTTTTCTTCAGTAGCAGCAGCTTTAGCAGCTTCAACGGCAGGTTCTTTAATTGTTAATGGCCTTTCTGCTTCTGTAGTTGTTTCTCTTACAATTTCAACAGGTTCTTCAGAGAAGTGTACCTGTCTCTTTGCCTTGGACTTAGGAATTCTCTTGGCAGGAGGGTTTACAGGAGGTCCCCTTGCCTCACTCCTAGTCCTCAATCTCTTCAACCTTTGAATAGGAATTTCTTCATCTGTTTCTGTCTTTTCAGGTGAAGATCCAGTCTCCATGTTCTCAAGTTCAGCTGTGAAGTCATCTATCACCTTTTCAGGGACTTCAAATTCAGGTTGTGCTGATTCAGCCACAACAGCAGACTGTGCTGTTGGCTCAGCAGATTGACTTGTCTGACCCACCTTCTTGCTCTTCTTAGAAGGGGTCTTCTTGGATTTTGAAGGGGCTTTTCTTTTGGGCTTATCCACTATTTGTCTGACTGGCTCGTAGAGTTTGAACTCTTTGCTTCCATGAGTTTGCTTCCCACCTCCCATAGGGCAATGTAGAGATGCAAACAGATTACTCAATAGGATGGCATGAGAATGCCTCTTATCACTCAGTAGTTCATAAACATGAGCAGCCCAGTTAACCTTTAAGCCGTAGTAAATGCAAATCATTGTGCCGTATCTCCTCCTAGGTAATCCATCCAAGGAACCCGTAGCACAATCTAATATCTTTGCAATAATATCAGCAAATCTCTGATATTCACCCTTCAGCTGGGTCTTCATCAAAGTCCCAGTCATCTCTTCTCCATCCTTGGCACAAATGGCCCAAAACTCCTCTTCTTTTTCAGACCCAAGGTCTGTCACATCTCCTCCCTCGTTCGTCAGCTTATATATTTCACTAAGAACAGCAGCAGATACAGCAATATTCTTACCACCAATGATGGCAGTCATAACAGTGTCATTCTTGATGAATTTTCTGGTTGTGTAGAAATGGTAAACATCCTCCAAGTAGACTCTGTCTTCGTGAGCCTCCAAAACAGGAACTAACGAAGCTTCCTTAATCTTTTCCAGTAACGAGCGCATCAGATCAGTGCCCGAAAAATGGAATTTGCTGTAGTTGAAGTACCTTCCCTCAATAATCTTGTCCATTCTCAGAGATTAATGAGTAAATTCTGCAAAAGAATAGTGATCTTTCGAAGTAATAGGGTTTGAGAGTTAGAGAGTTTGAGAGTTTTTGAGTGCGTAAGACGACTGAACTGTTTAGATCGGATTTTATAGGTTTCCTTTTGATTTAGTTTCCGTGATTTATCTGAACCGTTGATCTAATCTGACAGTTTTAAATCGTATGGCTAGGAGAAGCGGATTTCAATTTTATTATTTTAATGTCAGATGGGCGGGAAACTCTATCGACACTAATCTGTTACTTATAAAAGCGTGTTTCTTAAGATACGATTTATAACCATGCTTATATAAGACATCAGATGAGTAGAGTTTAACTTATCTGACAGACGAGTGATCTGTTATCTGATATTACTAGAGAATGCCAATAGCTAGTAATCTTCCTCTGCTGTTTGTCAATCCAGCAAGATAAAATAATCTTCAGTCTTCAAGAATTAAGAACAGATCTTCAGATAATATAACTTTCACTAACTGACATTAACAGATTTCATCTTCAGAACAGAAGTACCGCTAGTCTTACACGTTCCCCCTGTCTTTAAGAATCCATAAGCTAACTAGTCTGTTGAAAGTTAATTCTTGAATAGAATAGCGGATAACTAAGCTGTTGAACTCCAGTCTTCTGATGAGTTCCCCCTCAGCTTATGCATCCAAATTAAGTAGTCCTAACTCAGCTCTTAGAGTTGAGAACCTTGCTTCACTTAGAGGTTTAGTGAAGATATCAGCAATTTGATTGTCAGTATGAACATACTCTATCATAACATTGCCTTTTTCCACATGATCTCTAATGAAGTGATGCTTGATCTCTATATGTTTAGTCCTTGAATGACTTGTAGTATTCTGAGTAAGTGAGATTGCACTTGTATTATCACAGTAGATTGGTATTCCACTGATCTTGATGTTGTAGTCTTCTAGTTGATGCTTCAACCAAAGTATCTGTGCACAACAAGCTCCAGCAGCTATATATTCAGCTTCAGCAGTAGATATAGAAACTGAGGTTTGCTTCTTACTCATCCATGAGATCAGACGACTACCTAAGAACTGACAGGCACCTGTTGTGCTTTTTCTGTCAATCTTGCAGCCAGCAAGGTCTGAATCTGAATAACCAATAAGCTCAAATCCAGATTCTCTAGGATACCACAATCCCAATTCTTGAGTGCCTTTAACATATTTCAATATCCTCTTGGCAGCTAAGAGATGAGATTCTTTGGGGTTTGATTGAAATCTTGCACAGACTCCAACTGAGTACATTATATCAGGTCTGCTTGCTGTTAGATACAACAGTGACCCTATAATGCCTCTATATTTGGTTATGTCCACTGATTTGCCATCTTCATCTTTATCCAAACGAAGACTTGTAGACATAGGAATAGTAGCAGTAGAGCTAGTTTCCATACCAAACTTCTTGAACAGATCTCTTGTGTATTTTGCTTGATTTATAAAGATTCCATCAGGCAACTGCTTGACTTGTAAACCAAGAAAATAATTGAGTTCACCCATCATGCTCATTTCAAACTTATTCTGCATCAGCTTGGAGAACTTATCACACATCTGTTGGTTAGTTGAACCAAAAATAATATCGTCCACATATATTTGCACAATCAATATATGATTTTCCCATTCAATTGTGAACAAGGTTTTATCAACCTTACCTTTATGAAATCCTTTAATTAAAAGAAAATCAGATAGGGTATCATACCATGCTCTTGGAGCCTGTTTCAGTCCATAGAGGGCTTTCTTCAGACGATATACTTTGTCCTCTTCTTGATAGACTTCAAATCCAGGAGGTTGTTCAACGTACACTTCTTCTTGCAATTCTCCATTGAGAAAAGCAGACTTCACATCCATCTGATAGACAGTGAAGTTCTTGTGAGCAGCATAGGCTAGAAACAGTCTGATTGCTTCAAGTCTTGCTACTGGTGCAAAAGTTTCATCAAAGTCAATTCCTTCTTCTTGACAATAACCCTTGGCCACTAGTCTTGCTTTGTTTCTGGTAACAATACCATCTTCATTCATTTTATTTCTGAATACCCACTTAGTGCCAATTACTCTTTGATGACTTGGTCTAGGAACTAAGTACCAGACTTCATTCCTTTCAAATTGATTCAACTCTTCTTGCATAGCTTCTATCCAGAAGGAATCATTGAGAGCTTCTTCAATTTGTTTAGGCTCTATTTGAGATAGAAATGTGACAAACATAGCATCTTGTGCAGCAGCTCTTCTTGTTTTCACTCTATCTAAAGGATCACCAATCACCAACTCTGGTGGATGGTTTCTGAGCCATCTGAGATCAGGTTGCAGGTCTGAATGTTGTCCTCTGTTTTGATCTTGCAACACTACTGTTGGAGATACAGTAGTAGTCTGTTGAACATTTGCCGTCTGTTGAACAGTCTCTGGTCTGTCAGCTGTTTGCAACTCGTCTGTTAGACAATCAGCACTGTGATTTTGAACAGCACTTGAGTTATCAGCTGAATTTAGATTAGGTAGTATGATGGGAACATATTCTTCATTTCTTCCAATGTCTAACTTCTGTAGATCAGCAGGCAGATCTTGATTAACACTTTGATTCTTTTCAGAAGATTGACTTGGCTCATCAAAAACTACATGGATAGATTCTTCTATTAGTAATGTTCTTTTATTGAAAACTCTATAAGCTTTACTAACAGATGAGTATCCTACAAACACAGCTTCATCAGCCTTTTCTGCAAATGCAGTAAGGTGATTCTTCCCTTTGTTCAATACAAAACATTTACAGCCAAAAATCTTAAAGTAATGAATGTTTGGTTTTCTGTTGTTCCAAACTTCATATGGCGTCTTGTTCTGATTTTTGTTGATCATACATCTGTTCTGGGTGAAGCATGCTGTATTTGTTGCTTCTGCCCAAAATCTTTGAGGCAGTTTAGCTTCAGCTATCATGGTTCTGACAGCTTCTTTTAGTGTTCTGTTTCTCCTTTCAGCAACACCATTTTGTTGAGGGGTTCTGGCAGCAGAGTATTCATGATGTATTCCTTTGATGTTACAGTACTCTTCAACAGTAGAGTTTGTAAACTCTGTCCCTCTATCTGATCTGATCTTCAATATTTTGATAGTCTTCTCATTCTGGATCAGTTCCATCAGATTTGTAAGACATTCCTTGGTTTCACTTTTCTTCTTCATGAAAATCACCCAAGTATATCTTGAATAGTCATCCACAACAGCTAGGCAGTATTTCTTTCCACCATTGCTGACTGGATCAATAGGGCCAAATAAGTCCATATGTAACAGCTCCAATATCCTTCCAGAAGATTGGTGCTTCTTGCTTTTGAATGACGACTTGATTTGTTTACCCTTCTGACAGGCGTCACAGAGCTTATCTTTGCTCATGACTACTTTTGGAATCCCTTCTACCAAATCATTCTTGATTAATCTGTTGATGGTCTTGAAGTTTAAATGATTCATCCTTTTGTGCCACAGCCAACTGACTTCACTTGGAGCAGATGCTACCAAACAAACACTTGAGTTCTTGTCAGCAGAACTCCAGTCGACTATGTAGACATTCCCTTGTCGTCTTCCAGATAAAATTACCTTCTTTGTACCTATCTGTTCGACAAAACACTTATCTGTTGAGAAGATGACTGAATATCCCTTGTCACAAAATTGACTTATGCTCAGCAGATTATATTTGAGGCCTTTGACATATGAGACGTCAGATATCTCTATGTTTCCTCTGATTAATCTTCCTTTAGCTTTAATCTTGCCTTCTTTGCTGTCTCCAAATGTAACACTTGGACCATCCACAGCAACTGCATCAGTCAGCTCATGTATGTTTCCACACATGTGTCTTGAACATCCACTGTCCAAGTACCAGATCTTCTCTACTTTACTCCTACTCCTAATCCTAACCTACAAAACAAAAGTAAAATTGTTTTAGGTACCCTTATTGAGAGGGTCCTGAAGGATTAGTTTCACCTTTGACAACCCAAGATGTTGAAGTCTTAGGCTTCTTAGGTTTCTGAGTTTTCACAGGAGCATGAACAGTTTCATTTTTATCATAATTATCAGATAAGTCATGTTGATGATCAGTATGATATGAATAATGTTCATAAGCAGGGTAAGGTGCATGATATGCAGGATATGCATGCATTGGATAAGCAGGGTAAGGTGCATAGTAACTAGGAAACTGAGGTGCATGATACATAGGATGATATGCAGCAGGTTGCACATAATATGACTCATTTCCATACCAAGCATTTTGATTTTTCTTATTCTTATGCTTCTTTGGCTTACTAGGTGCTTGCTCAACTTGTTTAGACTTAGCTTTACCAACAGATTGATTTACTTTAGCTTTATCAGCAGACTTCTTAGGACTCTGCTGTTTGGTCTTACTAGTCTTATTTCCTACACTAGGCTCTTTGCTCTTTTTAGCCTTAGGAGATTTCTTCTCCTTTAATACTTTCTCAGGTGAAGTAGGTCTAGCAGTTTGAACATACAGAATGACCTTGCTATTGTCAGCTGATATAAATTTTTCAGTATGGTTCAATTTTTGCTTATCCTGTTCTAAAGGCATCTTCTGTTTACTAGATGTATGCGTGGATGCAACAGATGATTTCTCATGAGACTCGATGATCTTTTCAAGTTCCATGATTTTTCCTTTATAAACTTCACATTCAGCTTTCAGAGATTCATGCTCTTGCTCAAGCTGTTTGTATTCAGCTGATTCTTTTGGCTTTTCAGCTAAAAGTTTCAGTGAACTATTTTGCTCTTTTAGCAGGATCATCTCTTCCTTAAGCTTGACAAATTCTCCAGCAATAGTAGTATTATTTAACATCATTTGCTCTAGAGAATCAAACAATTCATTATTTTGAGGAGTTACCTCATCCTCAGAGTCATCAGAGTCCTTTGCCACAGGCACAGGGGAGCAGGCTTTTCTTCATCAGAAGATTCTTCATCAGACGAGTCTGAATCTGAATCAGATGAGCAGACAGCAGCAAGCTTTTCTGCTTCAGCCATCATTGCTTTCCCTCTCTGATACTTTCTTTCTTTTCTCACTTTCTTCTCCTCTTCAGTGTACTTCTCTGCTTTTGGATATGGGCAGTCTTTGATGAAGTGTCCCAATTTCCTGCAGTTGTAACACATCAGTTTTGATTTATAATCATCTTTATCTTGAGAAGAAAAGTTAGGTTTAGAAGTAGAAGCATTGTTGTATTTGTTCTTCATTTTTCTTTTGTAGAACTTCTTGAAATTGTTCATCAACAGTGCAACGTCTCCAGCAGTGTACTCCTTCTTGTTGAGTAGAGTGGCTTCATCAGATGAGTCCACTTCTGCAATTCTTTGAGCTGGTCTTCTTTGATTTTCAGCAGCAACCAGTGCAGCTGTGGGTCCTGAAGTTGAGGTTTCTTCAATACCCATCCTAGGCAGTTTATACTCGAATGCCTTGAGTACAGAAAACAGCTCTGTAAGGGAGATCTTTCCCAGATCCCTTGATTCTTCCATTGCTGTCACTTTCATGTTGAACTTTGGGGGTAGGGCCTTTAGTACTCTGACGGTGATCTCCTTGTCAGTGAAGGTCTTTCCCAACTTTAAAACTTCATTTAGAGTTCTGGTGAATCTGGTATCCATCTGATCAATGGTTTCTCCAGACTTCATTTTGAAATTGTCAAGTTTTTCCAAAGCAACAGTGAGCTGATGCTCCTTGATAGCATCATTGCCTTCGCTCATATCTCTGACTTTGTCCCACATCTCCTTTGCAGTCTTGCAATGTTTGACCTTGTCAAACCGATCATTATCCAGGGCTTTAGTCATGATGAATCTCCCAACTTTATCAAGATTGTAAAGCTTTATCTCCTCTGGAGTCATCTCATGAAGGTCTTTTTCCACAACCGTATCTACTTCATTTATTTTTATGGTCTTTGTGAATCTGAATGGACCTTTAATGATACATGTGTACATGTTGTCATTATAAGCAGCAAGGAAAATCTCCATTCTGATTTTCCAATCCTCAAAGGACATACCAGCAATGTGGGGAACATGGCTGATACAATCCATTTTTCAAAAAGTTTTAGTTTTTCAAAAAGATGCTCTTTCGAAAAAGTTTTCAAAAACCTTTGAAAAACACTTGGATCAAGCTCGTTGATCAGGCAGCTGATTCAAATGAACCAACCTGCTCTGATACCACATGTTGGTCCCAAGTGGTCAGATGAGGTCTAGAGGGGGGGGGTGAATAGACCTCTGAAAATTTTTGAACTTAAAAACTTTTCAGTCTTCTGTCAGCAGACTAAGCTGATGAAGAACAGTAAGCAGACTAGTCTGATCGTGAACAAATCTTGAACAGACGACTGACCACTCTTCTTACAGTGACTTAGCTGTTTTTCAGCAAAATAGTTTTTCAAAGAGTTTACTTGCAGCGGATTGTTTCAAAGTGTTTTTCACAAGTAGACTAAGTTCTTTTAAAAGATTTTATCCCCAGTTTTTACAAACTCCTTTTGTTTCAAAATCTTTTCAAATAATTCGAAGTGTTTAAATGTGCAAACTTTAAATATGCTAGAAAGCTTTAAATGCAAGATAACACAAAGAATTTTTATAGTGGTTATATGGATAAAAATCCTTTAGTCCACTCTTCCAGATCACACAGATTCTGGGTTATACTATAATCACTTAGATTACAATATTTCTCCACTTACACCTAAACAACTAATGAGAAGGCTGTAAGCTCACAATAGAAAATCACTTAGAAATTCTACTCTCTGAAGTTTGATCACTCACAAAGATGGATCACAACTCCGCACAACACTCAGCTAAATACAAGATCACTCAGATCGTATTTTTCTATTTTCTTCAACTTGGATCAGCCAACAGATGACTTCACCAGACGAGTGAGCTGTTCGAGCTTCTTGAGACTTAGAGAAAATTCTGCTTCAATTGCGAAATCTCAGAGATGTTGTTGTGCGTCTCTCTCTTCGAACTTTGCTCTATTTATACTTGAATTTGAATTTATGACCGTTGAAGGAAATCACATCTTCAAATCCATTTTCCAGCTCATTTTGAAACGGCTCTCTGCAGCAATCGTACAGTGTACAGTACCTTTCTGTCCATCGTATTTAATGCTGCATTTAATGCACTCTGCTGATCCGAGGATATCTTCAATCATTTGCCATTACTACCCTTCTCTTTCAGCATTTATTACGCCAGGTGCATTTATTACCGTTGGACTAATCTCTTGATCTCTTCTACTCTGCTGATCAAAACGACTCTGCTGATAGATACTCTGCTGATCAAATACTGAACTCATCTGATTTGACTCGGCTGATGATCTACCCTTCTGTTCGCTGTTTCAGCAAGAGATCACTAGTCTTCTGAGCTTCGAACTTTGAACTCTTCTGATGTCTTCTTTTACTTGTTCAAAATTCTTCTAAGGGAACTAAGCTTTCCATACTTAGCTGATTATGATGTTTTGGAAATCATCAAAACCTTCCCTTACTTTCTGACTTCTTTGCACTTCATCTTCATCCAACATCTCTGACCTTACCCAGCTTGTGCATTGTCGATGCAGGCATTACGTTGACGGCTGCCCCATTGTCGACCAACATTCTGTCGATGGGTCTTCCGTCGATATGCCCTGATATGTATAATGGCCTGATGTGTCTGGCCATAAAAGAGGGTGGCTTCTGGAATATAGTTTCGATCCTCTGATTCAAATCGGTCGATTCCTCGTCGTCGACCGACAACAGTTCTAAGTCTTCTGCCATTTGTACTACTGGCATCCCCTCATCCCAAAAGCCATCAGTGGAGTACTCCAGTTCCTCGTTGACGAATTCAACAAGTTCAGAATCAATGGTGTTGCATTCCATCGTCGTCGAGCCGTCTGTCGGCTGACTGATGGCAGCATCTTCCACTGTCTTTGTTTCTGTTTTCTTGTCGATCGCTTGCTTATCGACCACCTGTTTCTCAATTTCCTGCTGCTCAGTAGGTCAATTCATCTGTTTCTCGATTTCCTGGCCCGATTTGGCCTCGACGGTCTGACCAGTTTTGGTCTCATTTTCCTTGCTGCCTCTGTCGTCATCGAAGATCTCGGCAAACTTTGCCTTGAGATCATTTCCATCCTCTTCGTCAGACAACAAATCGTCCTCCGCCATTATCTTTTCTAAGTCAATCGTTCCAAATTGGGCTTTTCCCGGAGTCCACTTGGAAGTGTCGATTTGCATCGAGGTCTTGGCCTCGATATTGATCCCTTGGCCAGACTTGGCCTCTATCGCTCCCTGTTTCTGTTTCTGTTCCACTGACGGTGGTTTCTTTATTGACTCTTTCATCAGGGCTTTCCCCTTAGCAATTTCCAGTTCTTTCCGTTGGCGTAAGAAACGCCTATATTGAGTTCGGGTCATCTGGTCAACCCTTCGATCGCCAGGGAACTTCGGGTGTCTAACGGATACCCATCGGTCCACCTGTGTATCGGCAGGGGTGTGGACAGTTCGCGGCCTTGATGAGCCTGGCGGAGTAGTTTTTGGTGACGGACCGTGGGTCCTGTCTCTACGGCTGGCGGTTGATCTTACCTGCCTGATTGGTGTCCTGTCGGGGGATCTCTCCCTGATTCTGCTGTTTCGGCTGGTACCTTCCTGATGCCGTCGAGGCATCCTGGTTTTAGTCTGTTCCCGGCGTTGTTCCGCCGTTGATGTTGCATGTTCAGTATTTTCCAACGGAGCTGGGACCAGATACGGCCCCGTGGGTCGAGGTGGTGGTGGTGGTGGTATCACCTGCGGCTGTGGCGCTGTCTGAGGCGTTGCCTGCGGTTGCGGCATCGTCTGATAAGGATACCCTGTTGGCGTTGTATTTAGCCAAGGCATGTATGGGCTGTATAATGCTGGATTGAGAAACAATGGAATTGTTGCCAACTCAGTTTGGCATCTTGCACATAAACCCATCTCCCTGATTGCCGGTGAGCGTTCTGAATCTTCATCAACGTACAAATGTTCCCCGGTTGCTGGGTCCGTGACCATCAGCACATTAATCCACACTTCATTTTGTTGGAACGGATTGGTGTCAACCGTCATCGGTTTCGTGATCTTCCAATCTGGAGCGAACCTTAAGATGCCCTTGTCAAGGTGATCCTGCACCATCCACCTGAACACTAGACACTCGTTCGTTGCATGAGTCCAAACATCATGATATTTACAATACGTTTTACCTGCTATTTTCATTGACGATAGAATCACGTGATCCCCTTTGAGTCTCAGGATCTTATCGGCCAGCAGCTGATCGAATATGGCCTCTGGCTTTGAGACATCAAAGGAATAGCGTCTCTCTCTGTCAGTCTTATACTCAGCATCCCGACGTACCAAGTTGTTTGGCACCTTGATGGTCGGCTGAGGTTCCTTTGGCTTGGCGAGAGCCGGACAGACGGTGTTCTTGGGGCAGACCACTTCTGCCAGTCCAATCTCGATACCCTGCTGCTCAATCGGTCTGCTGACCTGATTGATCTGCTCCTCGTTGGACTCGGCCATGCCCACTTGATAATAATTCCCTCTGGGCTGCCGACTGTTTTCATCTCTTAGCACTCGCTCGTAACGGACCGCATGATCGGTCAACTCAAAAAGGTCTTCGTGGTATTGTGCCATCATGATCTTTCTCAACTCGAAATGCATGCCATGGATGGCAATTTTGATGCACTCCTTTTCTGGCAACGGGATGGCGCAGAACCCTCTGGCCCTAATGAATTTCTTCATGTATTCTTCGACAGTCTGTCCTGTCAGCTGCCTCATGTTCGACAGCTCGATGACGGACACCTCGAGTGGGGCCTGATAGTGGTTCATCACGAACACTTTTTCCATGGATGGCCAGTCGGGGACCGATCCAGGCTTCAAGTTGGCGTACCAATGGAACGCCATTCCTGTCAAGGAGTTGGGGAACAGTTTCAGCTTCAGTTCATTAGTCATGTTGCCACACTCCAAAGAAAACCGAGCAAGATGCTCCGTGGCAGATTGTGATCCTTCGCCCGAAAACAAAGTGAAGTTCGACGGTCTGTAGTTTACTGGGAACGGCACCTGATCGATGTATTCAGGGTGAGGCTTATTATACCTCGATGCCCTGTTTCCTTGCCTCCTGACAAACATCTCCTCGGCCTGATTCACCGTCAAGAGGTCTTCTGGACCCTCTGCAGCTCGATGAACAGTCCTGTCATAGGCCAATGAGTTGGCCTGATGTCCTTCCTGGCCGTATCCAAAGGCCTCCTATCGGTCCTCTTCGGACCTGCCCCCCGAGTCTGGGCGGGCGTTCCTTGCCTTAGATGTGCTTCCTCTCTTATCCTGGACATTAGATTGTCCGTTGCCTTGTTTA
This sequence comes from Penstemon barbatus, assembly GCA_003313485.2. Lineage (NCBI taxonomy): Eukaryota > Viridiplantae > Streptophyta > Magnoliopsida > Lamiales > Plantaginaceae > Penstemon > Penstemon barbatus. The sequence goes on from CM064882.1 coordinate 9,776,772, forward strand.
TAAGGCGTCTCGTCTCTTGATGAACTTCCCCCGATGTGGATCGCGGGGCCTTTTCCTTTATCAGCGGCAGTTTTCGGCGGCCCAGTCCAGGCCTGCGCTTGTATGCCGTTAGCGAGAGTGTTTATGCTCTCTGCGAGTGATGTCATTTTCGCCTCCAAGTGCATCAAGAGTTATTTACAACGTTGCTGGCTTCTGTGTTGGCCTGACTAGCAGCAGTGGCCGAGCCCAACATATGTTCAAACTTGCTGACGACGTTAGACCATTCCTCTTGCTTGGTCTCGAGGTCCCTGGTGAAATTTCGGACCTCTGCAGTCAGCTCCTCGATTTTGTCGGTTCCTTCCATAGTCAGTGGAACCGTTGATAGATTTTCCAAGGTATGTGTTAAGTCAGACTGTGTCCTCGTCAAGGTAGAGCGAGTCTTTCTTGGTATCTGTGGTATCATCTGATGACAACAAAAGAATAACCACTTAGTATCAATTGATTGACTGTTTGGCAGAGAGATCATCAAAAGTCAGCTAGCCAAACTTGGCTGAAATCGTTTTTATGGCAAATCAATTATAAAAAACTTTCATGCCCCCCGAGCCATCATATTGTGTGGCTGGTGAGCCCTTGACAGAAAGAATACAAAAAGATTTTCATGTCCCACTGGGCGTGCCAAAATATTATTTGCTATAAATTTTGCATCGGACAATACATGGCATCAAGGAAATGTTTGCGTATAAATTTAGCATCGAGGAACGCCTCGACGACATCGAGCAACCCTTGGCATCAAGAAGTGCCAAAATATTATTTGCGATAAAACCGACATCAAGGGGTGCTTGTCATCGAGGGGTTGACATCGAGGGATATCTGGCATCGAGGAGTTGCAGAACACTGTTTTTGTAAACCGGTCAGCAGACACCTCGACGAGCCAATAGCTCGATGTAAAATGTCTCGATATGATATAAAATGAGTGCGGGCGTGCCAATGTTTGTGCGTGCAAACATAACGATTTGAAAATAGACATGTTGATATCGATAAATTGATAATGTAAGTGTCCTGACAAGGACATGTTGATATCAAAATAAGTTGTCCTGATAAGGTTGACTTCTAAACGATTGCGACAGAGTAGGCAAACACTACCCCTAGTTCTTTTCTATGCCTGCCTGGCCGCAGGACTTAAACAATTTATGAAAATCTCTCTTAAGTGCCAAAAACTTATGACCAATCAATGGCCTGCTTAACATATCAGCGGATTTGAAAATCAGCAAATGCCTTGACAATCAATCAATTTAAATAAACACCTTGACAGAAAACATAATCTTGACAAGAAACAGCATATCAATTGCAATCAATTGACGTAAAGTATATTTATGTAAAAAGTCAAGACGTACGAGCCAAACGACTTCCATTGATAACAAAAGAATATTGGCAAGTTCCCCGATGTACAAACATTACAAAAATATACAAAACGATGAGTCTCCTGTTTCAGCATAATCTGCCAGATGAGTTGATAAATCTTTTAAGTTCTGAAAATTGACTCCTTGATCGGCAGGTAAACCCGCCGATGAGCTGATAATGCATGATAAAACGATTTGTTGACAGAAAGTAACATTGACGACAAAAAACTACTGTCAATGGTTCGCCCAACCTTGATGGGTGGCCATCAATCGGGCTCCTGATCAGCGGGTGGCCACTGACCAAGGCATCGACAGAGTAGATGGCTACTCAGCCAATAGCCGTCAAGAAGATGGCTACTTGACGACGAGCTCATCAAGCAGATGGCTACTCGATGAGTTTGTCATATAAATACGTGGGCACTTACATGACAGTTAACAGCGACCTACTTGCTGATATGAGTGGTTTCGCTCGAGTCAGTGTCAGCTGACAGCGGAAGACGGCGGCGGCGGCGGCGGCGGCGGCAAGACTTCAGGCGGTCAGGGATCACTGGTGGCTGAGGGGGGACAGACTGATATCGAGGAGTTGGCAGGCTGATAACTCGAGAAAAAACAGATTGTTATCTGCTTGCTATCAAGGTTTCGCTCGAGACAGCGTCAGCTGACGGCGGAAGACGGCGGCGGCGGCTGACTTTGAGCGGCGGCGGCGGCGGCGACGAGACTTCAGGCTGTCAGGGATCGCTGGTGGCTGAGGAGGGACAATTGATATCAAGGGATTGACAATTGTTTGCTGAAAAAGAAGCAGCGAGGTGCTGGACTTCCGGTGAGGCGTTGAGCCGATCAGTGTAGACTGAAAAGTTGTTGATTGAGTTGTTTGTCTCTGCGCGAGTGGCAGTCCTGCTGTATTTATAGCTGCTGGGTCGATGAGCTGATGGCCAGAAACTGATTCCTTGATGGCCACTTTCCCACTCTCTCCACTACTTGAAAATCTCTCCACTACTTCCACTATCTTGATGGTAGTTTTCTTGCTCTTTTTTGCTGGAAATTAGTGTTAATGGTGGTTAAGGGAGAAGAAACTTGTCTTTTGTTTTAATTTGAATTCCAATCTGACATGGTAACTAACTATGAGAAGATTAAGGAATTTGTTATGCCATTAAATCAAATTAATTAAAATACACTAGTGGGTCGACCCATTTGGTTATGGCCGATCTGGGCTGGGCAGCGGTTGGCTTGGGCTGGTCGTACCATGCTTGGCCATGGGTCGAGCCATTTTGGTCCGATTTTGTTAATTGACCAATTAATCAACTAATGGCCTTATTATTTGAAATGGGCCAATTAATTAGCCTTGGTCCAATTAATTAATCAACTTAATTAATTAATCCAAGATCTTCTATTGAGTTTATTGGACTCAATTGTACTTAAGCATAATTTGGCCCCAATTGTTAATTAATTAAACTTGGCCTATAAATTAATTAACTTTATCAATTAATTAATTTATATTTGGCCTAACTATTAATTAATTACAAAAACTGGGTCGAATTTTGAAATTGGGTTCGTGACCAATTCATTGGCTCGATTGGGTCCATTTTCGGCCCAACCTGGGTCCGATCTGGTTCGAACTGTTTGGAGTAACTTAGTTCGGCCTCGTTGACATTTTTGGCTAATCATCGAGCCGTCATTCCTCGATTAATCGAGGGTGATTTTTTGGGTACAAACAAATTGCTACGTTAACTCCTTGATTTAATCCTTATTCATATATAAAAATCTTCAAATAATATAATCAGACCAAAACTTCTTTTACACCATAGGTATGAATTTGTAGCATTTCATTAGCTTTCTCAAGATGTATTTGTAAAAAGGTAATCTGAATTTTACATGTTGTCATATATTGCCAAATTTCCAGTGCATTATTCAAACTGTTAATCGCATTAGTAATGTTTAAGATTTCATCCTTTTCACTGTTATATGAAACTCTCTATCATGATAAAATTAAAAGGTGAATAATTAATCAATTATGCATTTTGATGTTATATTTTTTTAATTTGTTATATCATTTTTCGAGTTTACAATATGTTGATTCATGAATGTTCCCATTTTGTTATAAGTACGCCAGGCTTCACGAAAAGTTGTATAAATATCTCATCTGTTATAGATTTACTGACGTATTATTATATGATGCTAATACGCGGGTATTAACTAACTATTGCTCACCTTGACAGTGGGAATTCAAAGAACATGATGGACGCACTATTTTACAAGTGGAGTTATCTTTAAAAAAATTACTTTCTAAAGTGCCTAATTGTAATATCACAATTTCTTTATGTTATAGATCCTTTGGTTTTTCTCTATTAAACGAGGTTAATATGTTATTATATTTTGCTAGGTCTATCTTGCTTATACAAATTATCAATGGGTGGAAGCATCTTGACAATAGTGATCCATAACGAGAACTTCAAGTAGATAAATAATAAAGCCAAGGAGAAAGCACGACAACAACAACAACAACTAGCCACGACTAAGAGGCTAGGACTCAAGTTTCTGCATAATTTTGTAATTGTGTTTTCTTTATTTTAAATTTGTATTAATGATGTGAGTAAGGGCCTTGAAATTAACATAGAAAAATCATATAGTGCTTTAATTATTATTTTAGATGTAATAATGTACGTAAATTTTTATGACAATTTTATCCTTATTTCGCAACTTTTGATTGTTGGACTAATCATGTTTTACTTTGATGGTCTAGCTTGAGAGCTTTGCTCTTTTTTGTAAGAGGTTTTGCTCAATCATAAATTAATCGAAAACTTTATATTTGTACAAACCTAAAAATAATCTAGGGATATATCAATATAGATGTATTGTGCATGCTTTCTTAGTGAGTACATTATTAATTCTAACTTGACTCTACAGTATAGTAAATTCATGTTATGTATATTTTAATTATCTCAAAAAAGAATTGTTTGAACTGAAATATATATATAACTTTTATTTTCATATACAAATATTGTTTATTGATGTATTTGTTCATATGTAGTTCGTAAAGAATCTAAAATTTTACTTGCTTCATTTTAGATTATGTGTTTGCGTATTTATCACCATTTAAGTTGTTTATTTGTGTATTTATCACTATTAATCTAAAATTACTCCTAAATTTTACTTCTTTTTTCACTTTTTGATAGTCATAAACTCACAGTACAATGGTAATAAGCTACACCTAAAGTTCTTAGAATTATAACTCACGAGTCTTAGAAGCATCAATATACCTTTCTCTAAGGCACAACATTTATAAAGTAATATATATTTCCAATATTAACATACTTTTAGTCATAAATAGTGGGCATTAGTCATTGGGATTAAATTGAACACGAGTTTTTCATTAAGGGGTATAACAAATTTGATGCAAGTACATTAATTATTATTTCTTTTAGTTTGTTTCATCATTCTTTTAAACATTTTGTGCATAGCACGAGGAGTAGGCTAGTTTGACTTATGGACTGATGGCTTATGTGAGTGACTGAGATATTTGATATTTTACTATTTGGTTAATTGTTACATTTTAAACATGAAATTGTATGTATTACAAACCCTATAATTTAGGGATAAACAATTTAGCTCACTAATTATCTTTTGTGAAATGATCAACCCTAGTAGGACTCAAACCTCATTTAATAATTATAATTGTCAAATTTGGTCTTGAAATGTAATCCAAATTAAGTCAAGCGCCATCATATTAAAGAAAGTGAACCATAATTTTATAATAATTTTGCAACTATGGTATAAAATTAAAATTATTTATTAGGACTAACAACAAAGACAAATCTTCATATTATTAAGCAAATTTGATTTTTAATATTAGACTTATATGCATAATCATATCTAAAAATTTATAATCTCTTAGTTTTTATTTTATTTTTAACTTACACTTTTATGTTTTTAGTTAAATAAATATAACCATACTATATTTAGATGAGATTACTAATTAATATGATATTACCGTTATGATATAAGTTAGATAAACATTATATGGTTTAATTTAAATGTATTCTAAGTTTTTGTATATTTTTAATCAATTGTAGGATAATGTTTAGTTTTATGCATATTGTATATACTTTAAATGAAATATATTTATTTTATCATTATGATGTTGGTCATATTGTATATTTACTTTAAATGACATGTCATTCAGCCCGATCAGTAGTCCGACCGGTTCGATCAATAAAATCAATGTTGGTATTGGGATTCGGTAAGAAAAACAGCCCTAGGCACAGCGGAATATAAAAATTTTCTAGGGCCTCTTAAAGAATCTTGCCAGGATATTCTCTAGTTGTATATATATGAATATAAATAAATGACAGTATAAGTTTTCTCGTTTATACCTGTCTCCTTGCAAATCCTCGGCTAGCAAGATGAGCTCTGAATTCTGACCCTGGTTGATCGACCCACACCTTTTGGTAGCGCCCCACGTGTTGCGCCTCTACGAGTTGATACACCACAATATCACGAAAATTAATATATCCTAATCAACTGGAACATAGGGTATATTAATATCTAGGTTTTAGAACAACTTTGGAACGAAAAATTGAAGACGAAAATTCTTCCAAAGTGGAAGTAGGTTCGGTCGACTTTAGCTTGGGAGAGGGAGAGAATATTTGCTCTTCTAATTTTCTTGTAGAGTTATGTATGAAATATGAGACCTAGTCTCTTATTTATAGATATCTCCCATACCCTAATCCTACTAGGATTAGGATACCAATTTTTCTACATGGGCCATGGCCCTTTTAATTAGAAGACTAAGTCTTCTAATTAATTCATGGCCCATATTAATTAATCTTTCAGGGCTTTATTTAATCTCCCATTTAAATAGCCCAATTAATTAAATCATCTCCCAATTAATTAATTAAACTCCAAGTCTAATTAAATTAATTATTCCATTAATTAATTAAATCCTAATTAATTAATTTACTCATAAATTAAATTCCAATTTAATTTATAATCTTGATCCAATTCCAATTGGATCCATCTTCGTTCTAGATGGGTCGACCCACCCATTTAATCGACCCAGTCGATTTTGACCCAGTCGACCCAGTCGACCGGTTCGTTCTTGTTTCCTCGCTTTCGCTTCATGTGTATTGTGTATGTCCCCGTAGGTTCACCACATAATTGGCCGTGGGTTGTAATTAAATATTATTTAATTACTCGAGCAATTAATACTCTGAATTAATCGAACACTCTGTCGATTAATCATTCCAAAATCAGCACCCCTGCTAATTTGGGAATTCTCCCACACTCCACGGTCGATGTCCAGTCACAAGCCCATGGAGCCCAATCACTGGTGAATTAATTCAGTGAACCTTTTATCATTTACAACTTCCATATACGACATAATCTCTCCATTGATCAATCTCCCAGTCGAGACTTAAGGGTATGGTCTTTCATCGGATTCCCTTTTCTTTTGTCTTGACCTTATGTACTCTGATCTCGAAATAAATTCTCTTTGACTTAATCTTTATGAGCTACTTACATAAAGTCGTCAGATACCTTGGCCAAGGATTTTACCAGAATTAATTTCTCACAGAAATCCATAGGAGAATTTCCCAACCTATCAAGTCGGGTCAACGGATCCTTTGTTGATGATATGAATCTGCATACGAGTTCCTCTAAACCCTATGTGAGTCCACAGAGACTTTCTGGTGATCCCCAGTCAGTCGGAACTCATATCAAAGCATAGACGTTCTCGCACCAGATAAACCCTATCATCTCAAGTTGTTAGGGATCGTTCCTCGTATACTATTGTAAATTGGAATAACTTCAACCCCGATATGCGACTACCGCTTCCATGGTGAGTTATTTCCTAATTGGGGTATTCAGTGCACTTGCCATCCCAGCAAGCCACCCACTTATGTGTATCGACTATCCCAGTCACGCTCGTGGACCCCAGCGTCCTCCAGTTCATCGGAGTATACACAATAGTGAGAGTCTAACCGAATCCAACGATGTCCTATCTCGATTGGATTCTACGACTCTTGAATATGTTCTAGATCACGGCCTTAGAGATCAGTCCACGGGTTGTCCCATAGCCCTGTGATCTAAGGACTTCTATCCTTATGCGTAGACAAATATTACATAAGATAAAGTTGACCATTTAATAAAAGTGCATTTATTAATCTAAATTGAATAGTTCCTCATTAATTACAATTAATGCTAGCCATACAGCTGGCTTGCAGGACACTATTTCTATCAGTTGGTCCCAAAAGTGGTCAATGAGATCTAGAGGGGAGGGGGGTGAATAGATCTCATAAACTTTAAAACTTTTTCTCTAACTTTTCTGTCAGCAGACTAAGCTGATCTGATTCGTAAGTATACTAAGTTGATCGCGCACAAAGCTTTGAACAGCAGAGTTGACCACTCATCTGATTTCACTATCTGATTCAAATATACTCAGAGTTTCAAAACTTGTAAGCAGCGGATATATCAAAGTATGTTTTTCAAACAAGTTCCTCTTTAAAGTTTTACCCCGATTTTGTAAATTCCTCAAGTTAAAAGATTCTTCTTTTAAAACGTTTGTTCACTTATGAAAATATGCAAGTTAAAAACAAGTAATCAAACACAAGGAATTTTTATAGTGGTTATATGGATACAAATCCTTTAGTCCACTCTTCCAAGTCACACAGATCTTGGGTTATACTAGAAAACACAAAGTTAACAGTATACAATGCTTGCGCCAAACAACAAATGAAATGGCCACAAGTGCACAGTAAGAAATCACACAGAAATCCTACCTTCCGAAGCTAGATCACTCACACAGATGGATCTACACTCCTCACGCTATTTTCAGTATAGGAGCTCATAAAGAAAATCTACACTAAGAAGCTATATCACTTCACATAGATGGATATACACTCCTCTCTTTTCGCAGTTGAAAGTCACTCAGACAGACAACGCAAGTTCTCTGTTCTTCAACGAAAAGCTTCGTCAACAGATGACTGGGCTTGTGATCAGACGACTCAACTGATGGATCTCGCTCTTAAGATGTGATCTTGAATTGTGCAAGTCTCTTTTAGATCTTCAGTTAGTCTTCTATTTATACTCTCGAATTTGAATTTCTGCCCGTTGAAGATGAGACGGAAATTTGCAGTCCTCGAGTTCTGGTCCCCATTTTCTGGAACGGCTCCCTGCAACTGCTACAGTACAGTCTGCTGTACTTTCTGTCAGTCGCATTTAATGCACTCAGCAGGTTACCGTTGGATAGCTTGCTGATCGTCTTCACTTGGCTGATGGGAGTACTAAGCTGATGGCTACTCTGCTGATTCAAGAATGAACAAATCTATCTTGGACTCGGCTGATGATAACCAATCTGATCTTCACTGATCTGATATCCCACTCGGCTGATTCGGTCACATAGCTTCCAGACCTTGAGATAGGTTTCACTAAGCTGTTTTTAGTTGATGACTTATCCTTTTGATCTTCAAAACCATTATGGCCTTTTTGTCATCTTCAAAACCTTCTCTAATTTATACCAACAATTTCGCCCTTTTTGATGATGACAAAACCTTCAACTAAGAACGTCTTCTAAGTCTTCAGATTTCGTCTTCATACCTTGAGATGGAAATTTATTGATCTGATACAACTTTAAAAAAAATACCAATAGATGGTTATTTTCCTTTTCTGATCTTCTGTTTAAAGGGTTCTTAGTTGCATCCTTTATCTTCCCCCTTTTTGTCATCAACAATAATACTTGAGTTGCATCTCTTCTTCCCCTTTTTCTCTTTATAGGATTGCAAACTTAGTATGCTGAAGACAATTTGGTGAGTACTAGGCTGATTTGGGTAGTCTTCGTTGTTGTTTATCACTCCAGCTAGAAAATTCCCTTAACTTCAAGAATTGATACTACTTGATGTTGTCCACTTGTAGTCTGATGCTACTTGTAGTCTGATACTACTTGTATTAATGTAAATCAGATTAGTCAGCTGATATCACTTGTTGATGTGATAACTCTTGCTGATACCACTTGATGTAGTACATTCTTGAATTACACTTGGCTGTTAAGTTCCAGTCAGCTGATAAGAAACAGTCTTTTGATAGCTTCATTTTGACTTATTGACAATTTCATCTTTATTTAGGAGTACCGCTAGTCGTACACGTTCCCCCTAAGTTTAAGAATTCGTGGTCAAGTAGTCTGATAAGAGTTTCTCTTTAAGACACTCAGCCGTTGAATTCCAGTAAGCTGTTCTGGGTTGGTCTTCTGATAAGTTCCCCCTCAACTTATGAATCCAAAATCAACAAACCATTTTTCTTTGTCACATGGTTGACTTGTTGGTTTCTGAAGGTCTTTATACCACTTGTAATCCTTTGATAGGCTTCAGCTTTCCAACAATCTTGCTTCCTTGTCTGATATCACTCACTTGACTGATATCACTTGATGGTTTGGAGCAATCTGATATAAGTGATAGAATAGTGTCCTGCAAGCCAACTATTTGGCTGCATTTAATTGAAATGACCATTCAATTGGATTAATAAATGCATTTTATTATTATATGGTCATCTTTATCTTATGTAATGATTATCTACGCATAAGGATAGAAGTCCTTAGATCACAGGGCTATGGGACAACCCGTGGACTGATCTCCAAGGCCGTGATCTAGAACATATTCAAGAGTCGTAGAATCCAATCGAGATAGGACATCGTTGGATTCGGTTAGACTCTCACTATTGTGTGTACTCCGATGAACTGGAGAACGCTGGGGTCCACGAGCGTGACTGGGATAGTCGACACACATAAGTGGGTGGCTTGCTGGGATGGCAAGCGCACTGAATACCCCAAGTAGGAAATAACTCACCATGGAAGCAGTAGTCGCATATCGGGGTTGAAGTTATTCCATATTTATAATAGTATACGAGGAACAATCCCTAACTACTTGAGATGATAGGGTTTATCTGGTGCGAGAACGTCTATACTTTGATATGAGTTCCGACTGACTGGGGATCGCCAGAAAGTCTCTGTGGACTCATGTTGGGTATAGAGGAACTCGTATGCAGATTCATATCATCAACAAAGGATCCATTGACCCGACTTGATAGGTTGGGAAATTCTCCTATGAATTTCTGTGAGAAATTAATTCTGGTAAAATCCTTGGCCAAGGTATCTGACGACTTTATGTAAGTAGCTCATAAAGATTAAGTCAAAGAGAATTTATTTCGAGACCAGAGTACATAAGGTCAAGACAAAAGAAAAGGGAAACCGATGAAAGACCATACCCTTAAGTCTCGACTGGGAGATTGATCGATGGAGAGATTATGTCGTATATGGAAATTATAAATGATAAAAGGTTCACTGAATTAATTCACCAGTGATTGGGCTCCATGGGCTTGTGGCTGGACATCGACCGTGGAGTGTGGGAGAATTCCCAAATTGGCAGGGGTGCTAATTTTGGAATGGTCAATCGACAGAGTGTTCGATTGATTTAGAGTAAATCTTACTCGAATAATTAAATAATATTTAATTATAAACCACGGCCAATTATGTGGTGAACCTACGGGGGCATACACAATACACAAGTAGCGAAAGCGAGGAAATAAGAACAACCGAGTCGACTGGGTTGACTGGGTGGAAAATCGACTGGGTCGATTATATTGGGTGGGTCGACTGGGTCGACCCAATTGGAACAAAATGGGATCCAATTGGAATTGGATCAGGATCATAAATTAAATTGGAATTTAATTTGTGAATTAATTAATTAAGTTGGATTTAATTAAATAGAAAAGGATTTTAATTAAATGGGCTTAGAGTCTGATTTAATTAAAAGGGGAGATTAAGTTAATTAATTGGGCTATTTAATTGGGAGATTAAATTAGGCCTGGTCAAATTAATTAACTGGGCCATGAATTAATTAGGAGACTAGGTCTTCTAATTAAAGAGGGCCATGGCCCATGTAGGAGAAAGAAGACCTAGTCCTAATAGGACTAGGTTAGGGAGATAACTATAAGTAGCTATCTTATAGTCATTTTTCAAACAACTCCTTAAGCAAAAATTGAGCAAGAGCAAAAATTCTCTCCTCTCTCCCAAGCTATAGTCGACCGAACCCTTCTTCCCTGTGGAAGAAATTTTTCGTTCTTCGACCTTGTTCCAAATCGTTCTTAATTCCTAGTTTATAATATACCTCGTGTTCTAGCTGATCGAGATATATTATTTTCGTGATATTGTGGTGTATCAACTCGTAGAGGCGCAACACGTGGGGCGCTCCTGAGAAGCCTGGATCGATTTTGCTGGAGCAGAATTCAGAGCTCATATTGCTAGCCTAGGATTTGCAAGGAGACAGGTACAAACGAGAAAACTTACACTGTCATTTATTTACATTCATATATATACAACTAGAGAATATCCTGGCAAGATTCTTTAAGAGGCCCTAGAAAATTTTATATTCCGCTGTGCCTAGGGCTGTTTTTCTTACCGAATCCCAACAGTGGTATCAGAGCCAACTCTAGGCTTTGTATATATATGAATTTGCGAATTCTGTGTTTATTAAATCATATGTTTGATTTATGTGGCTAGTTCTTTAACTTTGCATGTTTTAGGACGTATGTTTGATTAACTTGGAGTTAATGTTTAATTTTGGATTCGAAAATTTTATCATGATAGTTTTATTTTTGGATTGGGATTTATTTAGACTGGATCTGTTTAATTAAATCAAAAGTAATCGAAACACAAAAAAAAAAAAAATTTTTTGGATCCAACCGCGGTGGCACGCGGCGGTGCGCGGCAACGCACCGCGGCTGGGCGGCCACCGCGAGCTGCTGCCCACAGCAGCGTGCGAGCAGCACACAGGCTGCGCGTGCGGCACACGACAGCAGCCCACGGGCTGTCTGCCGCATGCTGTCACGCACAGCCACGCGCCGCCGTGCACTGCTACGCGCAGCCGTGGCTGCCACAGACAGCCCACGCGCGGACTTTGTGGTCACGTGTGTTGGCCACGTGGCAATCCTCAATTGGTCACATATTGGCTGACTTTTGGTTGGACTCTAATTCTGCCTATTTTGATAAATCTGAAAATCTTGGAGATTTGATTGTTATGGAATCTTGGTGAATCTTGGAAAGATCTTAGAGATCTTATTAAACAAGGAAACTTAGAGTTTCTTTTGTGATAAGACATTTAATTAGAATTAATGTCTAGTAAGTTACCAAGATTGAAAGATCTTAGAGATCTTATTAAACAAGGAAACTTAGAGTTTCATTTGTGATAAGACATTTAATTATAATTAATGTCTTCTAGTAAGTTACCAAGATTAAAGATCTTAGAGATCTTATTAGATTAGGAAACTTGGAGTTTTTGGATAAGGTAGTTATCTTGTTAGATGTGAACACTACCTTAATTAAACTAATCTAGACAAAATAGGATTATCTTGAAAATCTTGGAGATTTGGGAATTTTGGGAAACTTAGAGTTTTGGATAAGGTAAGAATCTTAGAGATTTAGATTACCTTAAGTAACCAATTTAATCAAGATAAGAGTTGTTGATTACTTAGAACTCAAGTTAGAGTTAATTAATCTTGGAGGTTAATTGTTAATTCAAAATTAATTAACTTGGATGATTTTTTTGCGAATTAAAATTAATGAAGCCGGTAAATTTACATTTATGCCCTTATGTGAATTTATGCATGTTCTTGAGTGAATATGTGGATTGGTCGATTTTGCCCCTAAGCCCTGTGTAGTTTTGGTTTATTTATTTATGGGTTGTAATTAAATGGGTCTGATTGGTGCCCTTGCTTGCGCAAACAAATGTAATAGAATAGGACCATTTAAATTATGTAAGCTAGGCTTAGATTAGGCTTGGAGCCAATAAGACCTCATGAAGACTTGGAGATCCGCATGGAGGCCCATTTACCTTGGAGGACATGGAGGCCCAATTCATTACATGGAGGCCCAATCAAGCTGGATATTACAAGAAGGCCCATGATGTATGGGTTTGAAAATTGTAATAGTTTAGGACATTTAATTTCCACCCTAGACTGACCAATTGATTCATCACTTGGCTCGTGATGAATCGCATAGGATGGGCAATCGATCAATCATATCCTGCTAGGTGATGTATGTTTACTATTATTCTTTGATGTATGTCATGCATGTTTAGAATAGATCACGTAAACAAGATAAGCATAATCTGATGAGACCTCGCACAAGAAAACTTTAAAACCTCCAATTGAACTTAAAATTCAATTATAATATTAAATCGAATAACGGGCGCATATGAATGGAGTCTATGGTCCGAGCCTATCCAATTACTAGGTCTTAGGCATATTGTACGAATATATCTCGATGTCTCACGAGTCGTGGGTCGAGCTATAGGAAGAGGATATGTCTATTGCCTCGATGCACGAGTTTAGTGCCAAGGGAGGGGATAGCAAGGTTTTAGGCGCTGTCTCACGAGTCGTGGGGCGTCTAGGATTGAACTATTTCTCTCCACGAGTATTGGACATGATTTAACGCTAGTAAGTATGGATGTCTCACGAGTCGTGGGTCCATATCGAAAACCGAGGCTAAATGAACTTAAGGGTTAGCTGCGATGGTTAACCGTCGACGTAATCGACCACCAAGTGAATCAAATAGTATGGCCAACGAGTCGTGGGTACTAGGAGATTGCATTTGGGCCTTAAGCCCGCTAGGATATTTTAAATTCCCGAAACTTATGTGGGGGCATAAGATTTTGATTAAAATAGTGGGAGTAATTTACAAATGAAAACCATGTTTGTAAATTATGCATTGATATTAATCTGCCGCGTATTTATCGTCATGTTTATGATAGTTTATCATAAGTTTTGTATCCATGAATGTTTACCATCATACTTGAATCGAATAAATTGACTGAACCCAAATGAATTTTGAATGACTTCGAAACTTGAGAAATTATTCTCGAGTCCAAGCAAGGACTAATCTCCTTACAAAGATTTCATTGTTTTTCCTTTCAAAGTTACACTTCGACTGGAATGGTGATAGGTTTCACCAAGCTGCCTTTTTCGAAGTTACTCTTCAAATAAGAAAGGTGATAAGTTTCACCAGAGGGTTGAGGATGGTTCTCAAGCCCAAATTTTCTTGAAGGCAAACATGAAGTCTCCCATGAATGGGAAGTAACATCTTGTGAAAAGGCCTCAAAAGGCTCGAGAGAAGGAAGAAGAGGAATGTATTCTCTCTAAAGGGAAATAACCTTGGAGGTTTTTTCTGTAAGGATGATAAGTTGAAAAGTCAATCAAAATGATTCTTCCATGGATTAAGATCAAGGGAAGAGGGAATTGAACCTATTCATCCCATAAGGGATGATTAAATTTTATTGAACTTAACCTTATGGTTAAAGTAATGCATAAGGGTGTTGGATGCCCGATGAAGCACTCATTGATGCATTCAATGCATCTAAAGCCATGAATTATTTAGATCATTAGAATTTGCTTATACCATCCCTTGTCTTAAGGGATGTGATAGTTCCATAATGGTTGGAACTGATTGCGCTATAAGATTTATACGCAAAAGGTGTATATAAGCAAATGAGTATGAATACTCATATAACGACTAAATAAAATATGCATAGTCAATAAAATATAAATAATCAAGATTTCACACACTTGAGTCGTTGTAAAAACCGAAAGGCGATACACGAATACTAAAACATATTTCCGAATTAAAAGATTCAAAGACTGAGCTCGACTGGGTCGAGCTTGACTGGGATGCTGTACATAGTAACCGATTTTCGAATCTTGCTTAATGGAAATTAAATTTAGTAGTTGGTTGCTAGGCAACCAAGAGGCATAAACAATTGCATGCAATGGATTTAATCCATTTAAAAGTGTGTAGAAACACTAAAGCATTAGTGGGAGATAAGGCGTCTTTAGTACCCTCATGGGTAAAAGTACGTTGTGATGTACAAATCCAAATTACTTTTGGAATAAAAGAAGAGAGCCTAATCAATGAAAGCATGTAAGAGATTTGGATCGATTCAAAATCAAACATGCATAGGCAGTACGCCATTGATTATTTGATAGAGAATTAGATTCTCGAAATGTAAGACCCGCTTGAAACGTTGTATGTTGTCAAGCATTTTGGACATGTAAATGTCCATTAAGAAATCTTACATGAAATTCCTTATTCAAACAAATGAAACTTGATCGAGAAAATCGAAGATACTGAGCTAAGTATCTCAGAAGCCAGATCCAAAACATATCACGTGATATGAGTTTTGGTATTGTACCTTCATATGCATTCATGCGCATATGGGGTCTCCCGCTTATGTGAATAAGCTGGTGGGAGATAAGTTGGACGTAAAGTCCATCTTATGCAATTCGTGGGGTATCCAGAAAACTCAAAAGGATACAAGTTCTACGATCCTACAAGATAAACTACGTTTGTCTCAAGGAACGCACACTTCTTGGAGAAGGATTTCTTGCTGGGCAAGAAGGAAAACAACGTAGAACCAGATGAGGTCACTGAAGCTGAAAAGACCAAAGAGGTCGATCAAGCTGACCCATCACCACAGGCAGTGGGAGAACAAGAGCATGAAAGTACATCAGAGAATACACCGATACTTCGTAGGTCAGAAAGACAACGTAGAGAACCCGAGAGGTACTACAGTCTGCTGCGTGAGACTAGACAGTCTCTAACCGACCCAAGGACTTACGAAGAGGCTATGCTAGGCATAGACTCGGGAAAGTGGCGTGAAGCCATGGAATTCGAATTGGACTCCATGCACTCGAACAAGGTCTGGGCCTTGGTAGATCCACCAGTGGGAGTAGCTCCCGTGGGTTGCAAGTGGATCTATAAGCGAAAGCTTGGAGTGAACGGAGAGGTAATAACCTACAAGACGCGAATAGTGGCAAAAGGATACACTCAAAGGCTAGGCATCGACTTTGAGGAGACCTTCTCGCCCGTCGCAATGTCTAAATCCATTCGAATCTTGCTGGCCATAGCTGCGTGGTAAAACTACGAGATATGGTAGATGGATGTAAAGACTGCCTTTCTCAATGGGGACATTGAAAAGGAGATCTACATGGAGCAACCAAAGGAGATAAGCACAAGGTGTGCAAACTCCAGAGGTCCATTTATGGGCTGAAGCAAGCTTCCCGAAGTTGGAACATTCGTTTCGATGAGACAATCCAAGCTTTTGGATTCATCAAAAACATGTTCGAACCTTGCGTGTACAAGAAAATCAGTGGGAGTACAGTTGAATTTTGGTGCTTTACGTTGATGACATTCTTCTCATTGAAAACAATGTGAAAGTGTTGTACGAAACTAAAAGCATGGTTATCTACACAATTCTCAATGAAGGATTTGGGAGAAGCATCCTTTGTACTAGGTATAAGGATCTACCAAGATAGATCAAAAGGACTGCTGGGCCTCTCTCATTCCCAGTACATAGATAAAATCTTGAAGAGATTTAATATGGAAGAATCCAAGAGAGGATTGCTTCCAATGAGACATGGGATTGCACTCTCGAAGTCTATGACCCCAAAGACGCCTAAAGAGAGAAGCAATATGTCTCGAGTACCATATGCATCCGCAACAGGAAGCATTATGAATGGTATGTTATGTACGAGAATAGACGTAGCATACGCTTTAAGCGTTACAAGTTGCTACCAGTCTGATCCAGGTGAGCAGCACTGGATAGCCGTAAAGGCAATTCTGAAGTACCTGAGAAGGACTAAGGAATTGTTCTTGGTATACGATGGAGGAGAATTGAAATTGGAAGGCTATACTGATTCTAGCTTCCAATGTGATGT
The DNA here is from genome assembly GCA_003313485.2 of Penstemon barbatus. Classification (NCBI taxonomy): domain Eukaryota; kingdom Viridiplantae; phylum Streptophyta; class Magnoliopsida; order Lamiales; family Plantaginaceae; genus Penstemon; species Penstemon barbatus. The sequence continues at coordinate 9,793,901 of CM064882.1, forward strand.
AGACGACTTCAAGTCGACATCTGGACACGTGTTCTGCCTCAATAGTGGTGCGGTAAGCTGGAAGAGCTCCAAGCAAGACACTACCGCAGATTCAACCACTGAGACAGAATACATTGCCGCGTGTGAAGCAGCAAAGGAAAGTGTTTGGATGAAAACTTCATCCAGGAATTGGATGTGATACCTAGCATTGTCGAGCCATTACTATCTTTTGTGATAATAATGGAGCTATCTCGCAAGCGAAGGAGTCGAGATCTCATCAGAATCCAAGCACGAACTAAGACGATACCATTTGATATGTTATATCATTGGTAGAGGAGACACAAAGATGGAACGTGTCACCTCAAGGGATAATACGACGGACCCGCTGTCTAAGCCATTGCCTCAAAGGCATCCGAAAACATCTGTCTAAGATGGGAATCAGAAGTATGAAAAGTTGGCTTTAGTACAAGTGGGAGATTGATAGAATAGTGTCCTGCAAGCCAACTATTTGGCTGCATTTAATTGAAATGACCATTCAATTGGATTAATAAATGCATTTTATTATTATATGGTCATCTTTATCTTATGTAATGATTATCTACGCATAAGGATAGAAGTCCTTAGATCACAGGGCTATGGGACAACCCGTGGACTGATCTCCAAGGCCGTGATCTAGAACATATTCAAGAGTCGTAGAATCCAATCGAGATAGGACATCGTTGGATTCGGTTAGACTCTCACTATTGTGTGTACTCCGATGAACTGGAGGACGCTGGGGTCCACGAGCGTGACTGGGATAGTCGACACACATAAGTGGGTGGCTTGCTGGGATGGCAAGCGCGCTGAATACCCCAAGTAGGAAATAACTCACCATGGAAGCAGTAGTCGCATATCGGGGTTGAAGTTATTCCATATTTATAATAGTATACGAGGAACAATCCCTAACTACTTGAGATGATAGGGTTTATCTGGTGCGAGAACGTCTATACTTTGATATGAGTTCCGACTGACTGGGGATCGCCAGAAAGTCTCTGTGGACTCATGTTGGGTATAGAGGAACTCGTATGCAGATTCATATCATCAACAAAGGATCCATTGACCCGACTTGATAGGTTGGGAAATTCTCCTATGAATTTCTGTGAGAAATTAATTCTGGTAAAATCCTTGGCCAAGGTATCTGACGACTTTATGTAAGTAGCTCATAAAGATTAAGTCAAAGAGAATTTATTTCGAGACCAGAGTACATAAGGTCAAGACAAAAGAAAAGGGAAACCGATGAAAGACCATACCCTTAAGTCTCGACTGGGAGATTGATCGATGGAGAGATTATGTCGTATATGGAAATTATAAATGATAAAAGGTTCACTGAATTAATTCACCAGTGATTGGGCTCCATGGGCTTGTGGCTGGACATCGACCGTGGAGTGTGGGAGAATTCCCAAATTGGCAGGGGTGCTAATTTTGGAATGGTCAATCGACAGAGTGTTCGATTGATTTAGAGTAAATCTTACTCGAATAATTAAATAATATTTAATTATAAACCACGGCCAATTATGTGGTGAACCTACGGGGGCATACACAATACACAAGTAGCGAAAGCGAGGAAATAAGAACAACCGAGTCGACTGGGTTGACTGGGTGGAAAATCGACTGGGTCGATTATATTGGGTGGGTCGACTGGGTCGACCCAATTGGAACAAAATGGGATCCAATTGGAATTGGATCAGGATCATAAATTAAATTGGAATTTAATTTGTGAATTAATTAATTAAGTTGGATTTAATTAAATAGAAAATGATTTTAATTAAATGGGCTTAGAGTCTGATTTAATTAAAAGGGGAGATTAAGTTAATTAATTGGGCTATTTAATTGGGAGATTAAATTAGGCCTGGTCAAATTAATTAACTGGGCCATGAATTAATTAGGAGACTAGGTCTTCTAATTAAAGAGGGCCATGGCCCATGTAGGAGAAAGAAGACCTAGTCCTAATAGGACTAGGTTAGGGAGATAACTATAAGTAGCTATCTTATAGTCATTTTTCAAACAACTCCTTAAGCAAAAATTGAGCAAGAGCAAAAATTCTCTCCTCTCTCCCAAGCTATAGTCGACCGAACCCTTCTTCCCTGTGGAAGAAATTTTTCGTTCTTCGACCTTGTTCCAAATCGTTCTTAATTCCTAGTTTATAATATACCTCGTGTTCTAGCTGATCGAGATATATTATTTTCGTGATATTGTGGTGTATCAACTCGTAGAGGCGCAACACGTGGGGCGCTCCTGAGAAGCCTGGATCGATTTTGCTGGAGCAGAATTCAGAGCTCATATTGCTAGCCTAGGATTTGCAAGGAGACAGGTACAAACGAGAAAACTTACACTGTCATTTATTTACATTCATATATATACAACTAGAGAATATCCTGGCAAGATTCTTTAAGAGGCCCTAGAAAATTTTATATTCCGCTGTGCCTAGGGCTGTTTTTCTTACCGAATCCCAACAGTGGTATCAGAGCCAACTCTAGGCTTTGTATATATATGAATTTGCGAATTCTGTGTTTATTAAATCATATGTTTGATTTATGTGGCTAGTTCTTTAACTTTGCATGTTTTAGGACGTATGTTTGATTAACTTGGAGTTAATGTTTAATTTTGGATTCGAAAATTTTATCATGATAGTTTTATTTTTGGATTGGGATTTATTTAGACTGGATCTGTTTAATTAAATCAAAAGTAATCGAAACACAAAAAAAAAAAAAAATTTTTGGATCCAACCGCGGTGGCACGCGGCGGTGCGCGGCAACGCACCGCGGCTGGGCGGCCACCGCGAGCTGCTGCCCACAGCAGCGTGCGAGCAGCACACAGGCTGCGCGTGCGGCACACGACAGCAGCCCACGGGCTGTCTGCCGCATGCTGTCACGCACAGCCACGCGCCGCCGTGCACTGCTACGCGCAGCCGTGGCTGCCACAGACAGCCCACGCGCGGACTTTGTGGTCACGTGTGTTGGCCACGTGGCAATCCTCAATTGGTCACATATTGGCTGACTTTTGGTTGGACTCTAATTCTGCCTATTTTGATAAATCTGAAAATCTTGGAGATTTGATTGTTATGGAATCTTGGTGAATCTTGGAAAGATCTTAGAGATCTTATTAAACAAGGAAACTTAGAGTTTCTTTTGTGATAAGACATTTAATTAGAATTAATGTCTAGTAAGTTACCAAGATTGAAAGATCTTAGAGATCTTATTAAACAAGGAAACTTAGAGTTTCATTTGTGATAAGACATTTAATTATAATTAATGTCTTCTAGTAAGTTACCAAGATTAAAGATCTTAGAGATCTTATTAGATTAGGAAACTTGGAGTTTTTGGATAAGGTAGTTATCTTGTTAGATGTGAACACTACCTTAATTAAACTAATCTAGACAAAATAGGATTATCTTGAAAATCTTGGAGATTTGGGAATTTTGGGAAACTTAGAGTTTTGGATAAGGTAAGAATCTTAGAGATTTAGATTACCTTAAGTAACCAATTTAATCAAGATAAGAGTTGTTGATTACTTAGAACTCAAGTTAGAGTTAATTAATCTTGGAGGTTAATTGTTAATTCAAAATTAATTAACTTGGATGATTTTTTTGCGAATTAAAATTAATGAAGCCGGTAAATTTACATTTATGCCCTTATGTGAATTTATGCATGTTCTTGAGTGAATATGTGGATTGGTCGATTTTGCCCCTAAGCCCTGTGTAGTTTTGGTTTATTTATTTATGGGTTGTAATTAAATGGGTCTGATTGGTGCCCTTGCTTGCGCAAACAAATGTAATAGAATAGGACCATTTAAATTATGTAAGCTAGGCTTAGATTAGGCTTGGAGCCAATAAGACCTCATGAAGACTTGGAGATCCGCATGGAGGCCCATTTACCTTGGAGGACATGGAGGCCCAATTCATTACATGGAGGCCCAATCAAGCTGGATATTACAAGAAGGCCCATGATGTATGGGTTTGAAAATTGTAATAGTTTAGGACATTTAATTTCCACCCTAGACTGACCAATTGATTCATCACTTGGCTCGTGATGAATCGCATAGGATGGGCAATCGATCAATCATATCCTGCTAGGTGATGTATGTTTACTATTATTCTTTGATGTATGTCATGCATGTTTAGAATAGATCACGTAAACAAGATAAGCATAATCTGATGAGACCTCGCACAAGAAAACTTTAAAACCTCCAATTGAACTTAAAATTCAATTATAATATTAAATCGAATAACGGGCGCATATGAATGGAGTCTATGGTCCGAGCCTATCCAATTACTAGGTCTTAGGCATATTGTACGAATATATCTCGATGTCTCACGAGTCGTGGGTCGAGCTATAGGAAGAGGATATGTCTATTGCCTCGATGCACGAGTTTAGTGCCAAGGGAGGGGATAGCAAGGTTTTAGGCGCTGTCTCACGAGTCGTGGGGCGTCTAGGATTGAACTATTTCTCTCCACGAGTATTGGACATGATTTAACGCTAGTAAGTATGGATGTCTCACGAGTCGTGGGTCCATATCGAAAACCGAGGCTAAATGAACTTAAGGGTTAGCTGCGATGGTTAACCGTCGACGTAATCGACCACCAAGTGAATCAAATAGTATGGCCAACGAGTCGTGGGTACTAGGAGATTGCATTTGGGCCTTAAGCCCGCTAGGATATTTTAAATTCCCGAAACTTATGTGGGGGCATAAGATTTTGATTAAAATAGTGGGAGTAATTTACAAATGAAAACCATGTTTGTAAATTATGCATTGATATTAATCTGCCGCGTATTTATCGTCATGTTTATGATAGTTTATCATAAGTTTTGTATCCATGAATGTTTACCATCATACTTGAATCGAATAAATTGACTGAACCCAAATGAATTTTGAATGACTTCGAAACTTGAGAAATTATTCTCGAGTCCAAGCAAGGACTAATCTCCTTACAAAGATTTCATTGTTTTTCCTTTCAAAGTTACACTTCGACTGGAATGGTGATAGGTTTCACCAAGCTGCCTTTTTCGAAGTTACTCTTCAAATAAGAAAGGTGATAAGTTTCACCAGAGGGTTGAGGATGGTTCTCAAGCCCAAATTTTCTTGAAGGCAAACATGAAGTCTCCCATGAATGGGAAGTAACATCTTGTGAAAAGGCCTCAAAAGGCTCGAGAGATGGAAGAAGAGGAATGTATTCTCTCTAAAGGGAAATAACCTTGGAGGTTTTTTCTGTAAGGATGATAAGTTGAAAAGTCAATCAAAATGATTCTTCCATGGATTAAGATCAAGGGAAGAGGGAATTGAACCTATTCATCCCATAAGGGATGATTAAATTTTATTGAACTTAACCTTATGGTTAAAGTAATGCATAAGGGTGTTGGATGCCCGATGAAGCACTCATTGATGCATTCAATGCATCTAAAGCCATGAATTATTTAGATCATTAGAATTTGCTTATACCATCCCTTGTCTTAAGGGATGTGATAGTTCCATAATGGTTGGAACTGATTGCGCTATAAGATTTATACGCAAAAGGTGTATATAAGCAAATGAGTATGAATACTCATATAACGACTAAATAAAATATGCATAGTCAATAAAATATAAATAATCAAGATTTCACACACTTGAGTCGTTGTAAAAACCGAAAGGCGATACACGAATACTAAAACATATTTCCGAATTAAAAGATTCAAAGACTGAGCTCGACTGGGTCGAGCTTGACTGGGATGCTGTACATAGTAACCGACTTTCGAATCTTGCTTAATGGAAATTAAATTTAGTAGTTGGTTGCTAGGCAACCAAGAGGCATAAACAATTGCATGCAATGGATTTAATCCATTTAAAAGTGTGTAGAAACACTAAAGCATTAGTGGGAGATAAGGCGTCTTTAGTACCCTCATGGGTAAAAGTACGTTGTGATGTACAAATCCAAATTACTTTTGGAATAAAAGAAGAGAGCCTAATCAATGAAAGCATGTAAGAGATTTGGATCGATTCAAAATCAAACATGCATAGGCAGTACGCCATTGATTATTTGATAGAGAATTAGATTCTCGAAATGTAAGACCCGCTTGAAACGTTGTATGTTGTCAAGCATTTTGGACATGTAAATGTCCATTAAGAAATCTTACATGAAATTCCTTATTCAAACAAATGAAACTTGATCGAGAAAATCGAAGATACTGAGCTAAGTATCTCAGAAGCCAGATCCAAAACATATCACGTGATATGAGTTTTGGTATTGTACCTTCATATGCATTCATGCGCATATGGGGTCTCCCGCTTATGTGAATAAGCTGGTGGGAGATAAGTTGGACGTAAAGTCCATCTTATGCAATTCGTGGGGTATCCAGAAAACTCAAAAGGATACAAGTTCTACGATCCTACAAGATAAACTACGTTTGTCTCAAGGAACGCACACTTCTTGGAGAAGGATTTCTTGCTGGGCAAGAAGGAAAACAACGTAGAACCAGATGAGGTCACTGAAGCTGAAAAGACCAAAGAGGTCGATCAAGCTGACCCATCACCACAGGCAGTGGGAGAACAAGAGCATGAAAGTACATCAGAGAATACACCGATACTTCGTAGGTCAGAAAGACAACGTAGAGAACCCGAGAGGTACTACAGTCTGCTGCGTGAGACTAGACAGTCTCTAACCGACCCAAGGACTTACGAAGAGGCTATGCTAGGCATAGACTCGGGAAAGTGGCGTGAAGCCATGGAATTCGAATTGGACTCCATGCACTCGAACAAGGTCTGGGCCTTGGTAGATCCACCAGTGGGAGTAGCTCCCGTGGGTTGCAAGTGGATCTATAAGCGAAAGCTTGGAGTGAACGGAGAGGTAATAACCTACAAGACGCGAATAGTGGCAAAAGGATACACTCAAAGGCTAGGCATCGACTTTGAGGAGACCTTCTCGCCCGTCGCAATGTCTAAATCCATTCGAATCTTGCTGGCCATAGCTGCGTGGTAAAACTACGAGATATGGTAGATGGATGTAAAGACTGCCTTTCTCAATGGGGACATTGAAAAGGAGATCTACATGGAGCAACCAAAGGAGATAAGCACAAGGTGTGCAAACTCCAGAGGTCCATTTATGGGCTGAAGCAAGCTTCCCGAAGTTGGAACATTCGTTTCGATGAGACAATCCAAGCTTTTGGATTCATCAAAAACATGTTCGAACCTTGCGTGTACAAGAAAATCAGTGGGAGTACAGTTGAATTTTGGTGCTTTACGTTGATGACATTCTTCTCATTGAAAACAATGTGAAAGTGTTGTACGAAACTAAAAGCATGGTTATCTACACAATTCTCAATGAAGGATTTGGGAGAAGCATCCTTTGTACTAGGTATAAGGATCTACCAAGATAGATCAAAAGGACTGCTGGGCCTCTCTCATTCCCAGTACATAGATAAAATCTTGAAGAGATTTAATATGGAAGAATCCAAGAGAGGATTGCTTCCAATGAGACATGGGATTGCACTCTCGAAGTCTATGACCCCAAAGACGCCTAAAGAGAGAAGCAATATGTCTCGAGTACCATATGCATCCGCAACAGGAAGCATTATGAATGGTATGTTATGTACGAGAATAGACGTAGCATACGCTTTAAGCGTTACAAGTTGCTACCAGTCTGATCCAGGTGAGCAGCACTGGATAGCCGTAAAGGCAATTCTGAAGTACCTGAGAAGGACTAAGGAATTGTTCTTGGTATACGATGGAGGAGAATTGAAATTGGAAGGCTATACTGATTCTAGCTTCCAATGTGATGTAGACGACTTCAAGTCGACATCTGGACACGTGTTCTGCCTCAATAGTGGTGCGGTAAGCTGGAAGAGCTCCAAGCAAGACACTACCGCAGATTCAACCACTGAGACAGAATACATTGCCGCGTGTGAAGCAGCAAAGGAAAGTGTTTGGATGAAAACTTCATCCAGGAATTGGATGTGATACCTAGCATTGTCGAGCCATTACTATCTTTTGTGATAATAATGGAGCTATCTCGCAAGCGAAGGAGTCGAGATCTCATCAGAATCCAAGCACGAACTAAGACGATACCATTTGATATGTTATATCATTGGTAGAGGAGACACAAAGATGGAACGTGTCACCTCAAGGGATAATACGACGGACCCGCTGTCTAAGCCATTGCCTCAAAGGCATCCGAAAACATCTGTCTAAGATGGGAATCAGAAGTATGAAAAGTTGGCTTTAGTACAAGTGGGAGATTGATAGAATAGTGTCCTGCAAGCCAACTATTTGGCTGCATTTAATTGAAATGACCATTCAATTGGATTAATAAATGCATTTTATTATTATATGGTCATCTTTATCTTATGTAATGATTATCTACGCATAAGGATAGAAGTCCTTAGATCACAGGGCTATGGGACAACCCGTGGACTGATCTCCAAGGCCGTGATCTAGAACATATTCAAGAGTCGTAGAATCCAATCGAGATAGGACATCGTTGGATTCGGTTAGACTCTCACTATTGTGTGTACTCCGATGAACTGGAGGACGCTGGGGTCCACGAGCGTGACTGGGATAGTCGACACACATAAGTGGGTGGCTTGCTGGGATGGCAAGCGCGCTGAATACCCCAAGTAGGAAATAACTCACCATGGAAGCAGTAGTCGCATATCGGGGTTGAAGTTATTCCATATTTATAATAGTATACGAGGAACAATCCCTAACTACTTGAGATGATAGGGTTTATCTGGTGCGAGAACGTCTATACTTTGATATGAGTTCCGACTGACTGGGGATCGCCAGAAAGTCTCTGTGGACTCATGTTGGGTATAGAGGAACTCGTATGCAGATTCATATCATCAACAAAGGATCCATTGACCCGACTTGATAGGTTGGGAAATTCTCCTATGAATTTCTGTGAGAAATTAATTCTGGTAAAATCCTTGGCCAAGGTATCTGACGACTTTATGTAAGTAGCTCATAAAGATTAAGTCAAAGAGAATTTATTTCGAGACCAGAGTACATAAGGTCAAGACAAAAGAAAAGGGAAACCGATGAAAGACCATACCCTTAAGTCTCGACTGGGAGATTGATCGATGGAGAGATTATGTCGTATATGGAAATTATAAATGATAAAAGGTTCACTGAATTAATTCACCAGTGATTGGGCTCCATGGGCTTGTGGCTGGACATCGACCGTGGAGTGTGGGAGAATTCCCAAATTGGCAGGGGTGCTAATTTTGGAATGGTCAATCGACAGAGTGTTCGATTGATTTAGAGTAAATCTTACTCGAATAATTAAATAATATTTAATTATAAACCACGGCCAATTATGTGGTGAACCTACGGGGGCATACACAATACACAAGTAGCGAAAGCGAGGAAATAAGAACAACCGAGTCGACTGGGTTGACTGGGTGGAAAATCGACTGGGTCGATTATATTGGGTGGGTCGACTGGGTCGACCCAATTGGAACAAAATGGGATCCAATTGGAATTGGATCAGGATCATAAATTAAATTGGAATTTAATTTGTGAATTAATTAATTAAGTTGGATTTAATTAAATAGAAAAGGATTTTAATTAAATGGGCTTAGAGTCTGATTTAATTAAAAGGGGAGATTAAGTTAATTAATTGGGCTATTTAATTGGGAGATTAAATTAGGCCTGGTCAAATTAATTAACTGGGCCATGAATTAATTAGGAGACTAGGTCTTCTAATTAAAGAGGGCCATGGCCCATGTAGGAGAAAGAAGACCTAGTCCTAGGTTAGGGAGATAACTATAAGTAGCTATCTTATAGTCATTTTTCAAACAACTCCTTAAGCAAAAATTGAGCAAGAGCAAAAATTCTCTCCTCTCTCCCAAGCTATAGTCGACCGAACCCTTCTTCCCTGTGGAAGAAATTTTTCGTTCTTCGACCTTGTTCCAAATCGTTCTTAATTCCTAGTTTATAATATACCTCGTGTTCTAGCTGATCGAGATATATTATTTTCGTGATATTGTGGTGTATCAACTCGTAGAGGCGCAACACGTGGGGCGCTCCTGAGAAGCCTGGATCGATTTTGCTGGAGCAGAATTCAGAGCTCATATTGCTAGCCTAGGATTTGCAAGGAGACAGGTACAAACGAGAAAACTTACACTGTCATTTATTTACATTCATATATATACAACTAGAGAATATCCTGGCAAGATTCTTTAAGAGGCCCTAGAAAATTTTATATTCCGCTGTGCCTAGGGCTGTTTTTCTTACGGAATCCCAACAATAAGCAGCTTGATGGTACCATTTCCTGGTGCACACTTGATGGTAAGATCACTTGTTGAATTTGTTGAAATTTGCAAGGGTAGTCAACTCATCTTTGTCATCTCACATGCACTTCACCTGTAAAATAGATGACTACTTTTGGTACCCCTTATTTATTGGGTCCAGCAGGGTTAGTAAAACCTTTAACATGTGATGATCTAGTGACTTATGTTTTATCATGATGATATCACTTGTCATTATGATATCACTTTACTGGTCATGATTAAAACAATGTTCATAAGCAAGGTAAGATGCATGAAACGTGTGATAAACATGCATATTAAAATGAGGATGGCAATCAACACAGTGAACATGATCGACATGATAATATGAATAAGCATAGTTCATGTCATAATAATAATTATCATAATGTGATTCAAATTCTTACCAGATAAGTTCATATTTGCCTCAATTTCTTACCTGGGTTATCTAATAACTCACCTTAGATTTAGCAGACTTGACATTTAAATTTTACTCCTATCAGCAGCCTATTCGGGTGATGGGTTTTGGTAGTCTTATTCGTCTTAGGTAGCTTACTAGGTTTTCTAACCTGTTGAGCATCAGTAGACTTCTTCTTTTAAGTCTCTGATTTCTTTTTATTTAGAGAATGATGCAATTTCTTCTTTTGAGGTTCATTTATATCTTCAAAAAAAATTGCATACTCAGCTTTTAGAGTTTCATTCTCATGCTCAAGCTTTTTGGGTAGTCAGCTAATTCTTGACGTTTTTCAACCTAAAGTTTCAGTAATCTGATTTGCTCTTTTTAGCAGAGTCATCTCTTCATCAAGCTTGGAAAATGCACAAACAATATTTGAATTTGTAATTTAGCATTTATTCAAACGATTCAAATAGTGCATTTCATTAATAGTAGAAGTTACCTCAGTTTCAGAATCATCAGATTCTATGACAGTTAAGCATAGAGTTTCAGGTACTTCTTCAAATTCTTTATCAGACGACTGGTTGTCTGAATAAGGTATGCCGGAGTTTATTAGCTTTGCTGCATCAGCTAACTTTGATTTGCTCTTTCTAAGCTTAGGCTCCTTTTTGGCACTCTTTTCCTTTTCAGCAAACTTTCTAGATGATGAGTAAGAATGATCTTTGATCAAGAGTCCATACTCCTCTTCATTGTGGTCTTTAAGTTTTGCTTTGGAGGAATCCCTGTTTTCCTGAAAATGATCAGAAGAAGATGAATTAGCATTTTTATATTTTAATTTCATTTTCTTCTTGTAGAACTTCTTGAAATCATTCAACAGCAGGGTAACGTCGTCAGCAGTGTAGACTTTTTCTGAACTCAGCAGAGTCTTCTGTTTTGACTTGTCTGCTGATTTTCTTGACTTGTCTGACACCATTAGAGCAGCAGTAGGGTCTGAACTGGTTGACACTTCTAATCCCATTCTTGGCATTTGATACTCAAAAGCTTTGAGGGATGAGAACAGTTCGGAAAGGGAAATCTTCCCTAAATCCCTTGATTCTTCCATGGCTGTCACCTTCATGTTGAATTTAGGTGGCAAGGCCTTGAGAACCTTTGCGGTGATCTCCTTGTTCGAAAATTCTTTACCAAATCTTAGAACTTCGTTAAGAGCTTTGGTAAATCTGGTATCCATCTGATCAATCGTTTCACCAGACTTCATCTTGAAATTTTCAAACTCCTCAAGAGCCACACTGAGCTTGTGTTCTTTGATAGCGTCGTTTCCTTCGCTTAGCTCGCAGACTTTATCCCACATCTCTTTAGCTGTTGTGAGATGCTTGACCTTCTGGAATCTGTCTTCATCTAGAGCTTTGAACATCATGAACTTAGCCACTTTGTCAAGATTGACTAACTTGACTTCTTCTGGGGTCAGCTCAGGCAAGGAAAGTTGTAAGAAAGATATCGATGGAGCTCTTTGTCAACAATTTGATCAGGCTGGTCAGTAGCCTTCACAGTTTTCTTAAATCTGAATGGTCCTTTTGTAATACATGTAAACATGTTATCATTAAAAGCAGCAAGAAGAATTTCCATTCTGATATTCCAATCTTCAAAAGACATACCAGCAATGTGGGGAACATGGCTGATACAATCCATTTTTCAAAAAAAATTTGTTTTTAAAAAAGATGCTCTTTTGAAAAGTTTTGAAAACATTTGAAAAACACTTGGATCAAGCTCGTTGATCAGGCAGCTGATTCTGATGAACCACCTGCTCTGATACCACTTGTTGGTCCCAAAAGTGGTCAATGAGATCTAGAGGGGGGAGGGGGGTGAATAGATCTCATAAACTTTAAAACTTTTTCTCTAACTTTTTCTGTCAGCAGACTAAGCTGATCTGATTCGTAAGTATACTAAGCTGATCGCGCACAAAGCTTTGAACAGCAGAGTTGACCACTCATCTGATTTCACTAGGCTGATTCAGATATACTCAGAGTTTAAAAACTTGTAAGCAGCGGATATATCAAGTATGTTTTTCAAACAAGTTCCTCTTCAAAGTTTTACCCCGGTTTTGTAAATTCCTCAAGTTAAAAGATTATTCTTTTAAAACGTTTGTTCACTTATGAGAATATGCAAGTTAAAAACAAGTAATCAAACACAAGGAATTTTTATAGGGGTTACATGGATAAAAATCCTTTAGTCCACTCTTCCAAGTCACACAGATCTTGGGTTATACTAGAAAACACAAAGTTAACAATATACAATGCTTGCGCCAAACAACAAATGAAATGGCCACAAGTGCGCCGTAAGAAATCACACAGAAATCCTACTCTCCGAAGCTAGATCACTCACACAGATGGATCTACACTCCTCACGCTATTTTCAGTATAGGAGCTCACAAAGAAAACCTACACTAAGAAGCTATATCACTTCACATAGATGGATATACACTCCTCTCTTTTCTCAGTTGAAAGTCACTCAGACAGACAACGCAAGTTCTCTGTTCTTCAACGAAAAGCTTCGTCAACAGATGAATGGGCTTGTGATCAGATGACTCAACTGATGGATCTCGCTCTTAAGATGTGATATTGATTGTGCAAGTCTCTTTTAGATCTTCAGTTAGTCTTCTATTTATACTCTCGAATTTGAATTTCTGCCCGTTGAAGATGAGACAGAAATTTGCAGTCCTCGAGTTCTGGTCCCCATTTTCTGGAACGGCTCCCTGCAACTGCTACAGTACAGTCTGCTGTACTTTCTGTCAGTCGCATTTAATGCACTCAGCAGGTTACCGTTGGATAGCTTGCTGATCGTCTTCACTTGGCTGATGGGAGTACTAAGCTGATGGCTACTCTGCTGATTCAAGAATGAACAAATCTATCTTGACTCGGCTGATGATAACCAATCTGATCTTCACTGATCTGATATCCCACTCGGCTGATTCGGTCACATAGCTTCCAGACCTTGAGATAGGTTTCACTAAGCTGTTCTTAGTTGATGACTTATCCTTTTGATCTTCAAAACCATTATGGCCTTTTTGTCATCTTCAAAACCTTCTCTAATTTATACCAACAACCAATGACTAGTCAGCTCACCAGTTCATTGTTCTATCTAATTCTAAAAACATTGCCTGAAACATAGTATGATCATCCACACCCACACTCCCACAGTGCTACCAACATCCACATAAACCTACTGTTTTTAATACTTAAGTTAATATCTAAAATACATTTTTTTTTATTAATTTAATGTGTAATTAATGTAGTTATTATGAATACACGTAAATATAAGATTGTGAATTTGATATATGAACATGGATTAAAATTTTATTTTTGAGTGTAGGTTCCGATCAAATAAATTTTTTAGTGTAGGTTCCGATCAAATAAATATAAAAAAAAATTGATAATTTAAAATATTTATGAAAACACTAGAAAAAATTCTGAAAACAATATTAATAAAGAAAAATAAGAGAGTCTTATGACAAAAACAATTAAAAGGTTTCAGAATTACACTTTATTTTTATTTTATTGATTCAAAAACAAAACTTTAATTTTCAGATTTTTTGACGTAGACAGATGCAAATTTTGATATAAAGTAAATGTATAATATAAATGTAGTACATTAATTAAAAAAAAAAATCTTTGCCCACATGCTTGTATAGTAAATTTGGATATAGATCTATATATCATGTGCCGTATACATTAAAATAGCGAAATCAAGATCTGCATTAATTTCTTCTGCAATTAAATAGTAATTTAATTTTTCCAACGTTAGGGGTCCTTCCCAAATTTCGAATTAAATAAAATCAAATCAAGAACAAGTTGACAAAATGTTTCACACCTTTAATTTATATCCTTTTCATTATCATATATATATGAGTCATACGCGGACCCCACTTAATTAACTTTTTTAATTTATTGATCAATCAGATCAGGAGTTCTGTTTACCATAATTGGTTTCTCTAATTGGGAGACAAATTAAAAGTAATAAAGATAATTCTGTTAACAAAGTTGGGATTGGCTAATAACAGTTCAACATTGGCTAAATTGTTGATAGTTCACCATTCAAATAATGACATGTGGCAAAAAATTTACATTCAACTTGCTATACAAGTTGAGCTGGAGTGGTACGAATTATCCTAAATACTCTTGTTAATTTGTTCTATTTACCAATTTTTATATGAACTATGATTTTTGGAGAAAAATATATAAATTAATGCTTGAAAATCATTAAATTATATTCGATTCTCTATATCAAGCTAAATATAAGATGAAAAAATAATAAAATCAAATTTATAATTTTATAATTTTTTTCCATAGATATTAATTTAAGCTGAATTCATACTAAATATGTTTAGCTTGCAAAAATATATTTTCATTATAAATTCAATATTTGTATACAAGATTTGCACATCATTATGTATTTAATATTCTAATTTCACTTCTCATTTTCTTCTAAAAATGTTAAAATCTCTATTATTAATTATATGATTAGATATTTAAAAAAAAGAATTTCTTAAGAAAACAAAAAAAGCTTTCTTCTTCTTCTTCTTCAGCCTTCCTTGCCGCACCACCTCCACCTCCACGTAGGACCACCATTCCGCTTCTGCTTCTTCTTCCAATTTCTCTTCTCTTTCCGGCTTGTTCGGATCTGATTCATCTTCCAATTGTTCTTCTCCTTCCGGGTTGTTCGGGTCCAGATCTGTGTTCGGGTCCAGATCTGTGGGGGTGGGGATCTTGATGTACGACGTCGGATTCGCGTTCCAATTCATGATGTAGAGGATGTGGGGGGTTTGAAGGACTAGACATGGTGTTGTAGTCGGGTGTGATACCGGTTCCGGTGGTGGGAGATGGTGCTGCAAATCCAATTGGAAGTTTATTTGGTTGTTCGGGTCCAGATCTCCTTCCGGTGGTGGAGATGGTGCTGCAAAAGACATTGTAGACTTATGTGGTGCTCCTTCCGGCAGTTCATAAATCCTCACATAGAGTAAATGTATAAAAAATTAATTTGATTTTGATTATTGATATATGTACGAAGATCTCAGGGTAAACTGCGAATTGATCCCAAAATATTCTTGAATTAATTTGATCTTGATCCCAAAAATACCTTTGAATATCCTTGAATGTACGAAGATCCCAAAATATTCTTGAATTAATTTGATCTTAAATTTGCAGTTTACCCTGTGCTCCTTCCGGGTTGTTTGATCTTGATCTTAACTGTGGCAGTTCAAATTAATTTGATGTACGAGAGATGTGTTTGATTTTGATTTTTGATATTGGATATTGTATTTGATGTTTTTGTTTATTTATTAAGTCAAGGGTATTTGGTAATATCTCCTAAATCAACAAAAAAGGTGACTTGCTAATATGACCTATTCTTTAGATTGCAATGAATAAAATAATATATTAATGTGTGGCTGAGAAGGGTGAACAGCCAACAGTTTTCCACAAGGTGAACTGTTATTAGCATTCCCAAACAGAGTTTCGAATTGTTGATGTTGTAATGGTTGGTGTCATGGAGGAGACCAATCAATAACTAATGTTAAAAGGAATCAAGTATATAAAGTCATTAATTATTGTATTTATTTAATAAATCGAGGTAATATAATATAAAACATTAATTTTCGTGATAAGGGCATTTTTGAGAATATATAATTTTTGTTCTAGCAACAACAATAATTATTCTGACAATATCCCTAACCTATTTAATTAATGAAGTAGACCGAGTAGTTATTCTTTCCGACTTCGACAACAGCATAAAGAAAACAAAATTTTAATCCATTTCCCAGAAACTTTCTTTATCAATGTCAGTTCATCAATAAATAATTACACTAAAAGTTAATCAGATCGTGCATCTGCCTGAATTTGTCTAATATCTGAAAGTCATATCTGCAGTTTGGCGCACATGTGAAAACTGAGAAAAGTGACAAAAAGAAAATGTCTCAATTATTAAGTACATGGCACATTGACATTATTCCCACATCTTGACATTAAATTTATATTGCTAAAATAAGTAAATACCATTTTTTTATATTTATTAAAATTATGGACAATTATAAATTTTATCAATATTCTGATAGTAAATATATAATTATCTCTTTTTTAATTTATAATATATAACAATTAGCACTCAAGTTTTAACATTTATAAGATATTACAAATATTAAAGATAACAACCAAGGCAAAATTGGAATTTTTTAGGGACAAGGGGTTAATTGTAAGAAGGTGACAAACTTGAGGAGAATTTTTGTAAACGCCAAAACGTGAGGGGGATTTTCGTAATTAGGTCTTAATTCAGGTGGTATTCGTAATTTACCCTTTCTATTTTGATACTGAGTTATTACGAAAATATTTTATTGGTATTTGGAAGTTTGTCATTTTGTTTTCTTTGATGTTTGAATTATCAGTGGCAATTAATCCAAATTTTGAGCTAAATTATTCGAGATTTTTAAAATTTATGTGTAGATCTACGTAGAAGTTTCATGAAAAATTACCATCTTTTGATATTTGAGAAATTGTTGAAGACTTGAAGAAATTCGAATATATTGAAGAAATTGAAGTCAATCTGAATTAGGGTTTAATCAAATTGGGGATTGTAGATTTTATTTTATTTTTTTATTTATTTTGTATGTATTGTGTTTTAAGTTAAAGCATATTTAACCGCATATAGTCTTGTATAAATAGCAGGGTTCGATTCCTGATTGATCACTTTTCTATAATATAATTTTTTCCTTTCTTCTTCAATCATGTTTTCTCCTTCAAAGAACACACAATATACACATTTGTTTTTCAGTCAATTCAATCTTCCATTTATGGATATTTTCAGATTTTAATATGGTATCAGTATAACTACATACAATTCCACTGCGATTTACGAATTCATTCTCTTCTTTCTTCTTTCTTTTGCCCTTTCTTTTCCACCATGTCCACTGAAACCCCTGATAATACGCATCTAACCTCTTCTTCTTTGAATTCCTCGGTATCTGGCAGTTCTCGTTCCAGATTACCCATGGAGGATCCTTCCAGACCCTTTTTCCTTCACCCCTCTGATGGACCAGGTCTTCTCATTTTCAGAACAAATTTACTGGCGACAATTACGTGGCTTGGGCTTGTTCTATGTCTTAATCCCTGAATGTCAAACACAAGATTGGTTTCATTAATGGAACAATTGTAGATCCTGGTCATGATAATGCAGTTTTACAAGGTGCTTGGTCAAGAAATAATGACATTGTTGTTTCTTGGATTCTCAATTATGTTCATCAGATATACATTCAAGTATTATTTACACCAACAACTCAAAAGAAATTTGGGATGCTTTAAGGTCTAGATTTCAACAAAGCAATGGTCCTCGAGTGTTTCAACTAAGATGGGTTCTTGCTACACTTTCTCAAGATAGTTAATCTGTAAAAAATTACTTCACTAAATTAAAATCCATTTGGGATGAATTTCATACATATAGACCTATTATGGATTATTATACTTGTAAAAATGCTCAGAAAGTCCATGATCACATGAATATGTCATGGCTTTCTTGATGGGTCTAAATTCTTGTTTGATACCTTAAAAGAACAAATTCTTATTCTGGATCATTTACCTCCTATTAGTAGAGTATTTTCCCTTGCTACTCAAGTAGAAAGACAGAGGATAATTGGTCAGAAGAATACCATTGATATGTCTACTTCTTTAGTATTTGCTACAAGAAATCCCAATTCCCAAACCCGGCCTTACAATCAGTCCAAAACACCACCTCCTAACACTACCCAAACATTCCTACTGGTACGCAGAACCCTTCTTTTAGTCCTTCCTTCAAGAACCAACAAACCAACTTGTGCACACTGCAAAATTCAAGGACGTACTATTGATAAATGTTTCAAGCTTCGTGGCTATCCTCCTGGTTTTCAACCCAAATCTAGACAACAATCTTTTCAAAATACTGTAATCAATTAGGTCTTTGATGATCAACACTCAGAGCAAAATCATATTTAGCAACATAACACTGTCTTCAGATCTACAGATGATCAATCAAATCCTTCTTCTTTAAATCCCTTACTACAAAGTCTAACTACTAAACAATGCCAGTACCTTATGAATTTGTTATCCAATCAGATAAACATTCCCTCTCATTCAACCACTCACAATTCTAGTGACTCTAGACAAATATCTTGTGTTTCAGGTATTTGTTTTAACACCGCTGCTATTGATTTTCAATTCTTTCAAAATAATTGGATTTTAGATTCTGGTGCTTCCAAACACATTGGCAATAACGAAACTCTTTTTTGTTCTATTACTAATGTTCAATATGCCAAAGTTGTTCTTCCTAATAGCTCTATTTTTCACAATAACTCTAAAAATAGCTAAACCCTATAAACCTATAATACTAAACCTTGTAACCCTATAATCCTAAACTCCTATGCGATTATCCACCGTTGATGATGTAAATGAAAAATACAAATGGTTTATTAATATTTCACGGTCATAAAATGAGCAGCTGAGTCTAATAATTAGACTGAAATGTTATTGTACACCGTTGATGATGTAAATGAAAAATACATCTGGACCGTTAAACGATCTACTTAATATTCCACGGTCGTTAATTGAGCAGCCGAGTAATGAGCAGCTAATTCTTAGTCATATCTCAGAATTTGTACAAATTTTGTGAATTGTTTCGTGGGCCAAATCCTATCACGTGGGAGATGTAATTATACATCGTTGATGATGTAAATGAAAAATACATTTGCACCTTTAACGGTCTATTATTGTTACATGGTCATAAAATGAGCAGCTAAGTTTAATAATTAGACTGAAATGTTATTATACACCATTGATGATGTAAATGAAAAATACATCTGGACCGTCCAACGGTCTACTTAATATTCCACGGTCATTAATTGAGCAGTTGAGTAATGAGCAACTGATTCTTGTTCCAAAAAGGTGAAATCGCTCACCCCGGGCGCCCCTCACCCCCTGCCCGACGGGATTGTGAGAGGAGGTAAATCATGGTGACTCAACCGGCAACAGAGGCTGGGACCAGTGCACACTGCGCACAAGGAGCCCCCCTCATTTTTTGACTGCAACTGATTCTTAGTCATATTGTTGGGATTTTATGGGTATGATTGTCAAATACAACGTTGCGGAATTTAAAATTTTTCAATTTTTCATACTCCAAATCCCAGGATTACTTATTAGCACATACGAATAAGGTTGAATTCAATTTAGCAATTAATTACTAAATTAAAAGGATGCAATTTACCTCACCACAGGCAAGGTGGTGGTTTCTCCGGTCTTCTTTTCGGATCACTAGAGCATCCTAAGTGTTGTGCCTCTAGAGAAAAGTCTACACCAGCTAGATATGTGACTGCTTCAACCCTCAGGCTCAGAACTAGAATAGAAACACTATAGATTCAAGAGTTGGATCAAGATCCAACTCTAGATGTAGAAGGAGAAGGCAGAGAGAGGCAAGGGGTGGCCGATCTACACAACCACGGCGACGGTGTGGCTGTTTTGGGCGGCGGCGGCTAGGGCAGGGGTGAGGGGCGGCGACGGCTAGTAGAGAGTAGGGTTAGGGTTTGTGTTTTGCTTTCTTGCTTGCTTAGGTTTTGAGTCTCCAAGACTCTTATTTATAGTTAACACAAAACCCTATCTCTCCTTAGCTAATGGGCCACTAATTAAGTTGGCCCATCCCTCCTATTTAATTATTGCTTTAATTAAATAGCCCAGTCATTTAATTAACACCTAACAGTTTAATTAAATGGCCCATTCATCTAATTAACACTTTCATTAAATGATATAATAAATCTAATTAAAGATATAATACTTTAATTAACCCTTTAATTAACAGTTTAATTAATTAGATAATTCTAATTAATTTTCTCTCTCCTAGAATTAACCCTTTTATTCTTTTACTTTGATTTAACCCTTTAAATCAATTCTTTATACAATTGACTGTCACAGTTCCAACTATATTGTGTGTGACACTCTAGGTTCACCATCAATTGGCCGCAGGCTCACATTTCCGTGATTTAATTAATGAACAATTAACATTTAATTAATTGCTCTGATCAATAAACTACTTTTAATTGACCACTCCAGAATTAATCTCCCATTAATTCAGGAGTACCCACACCTCATGGTCGATGTCTAGCCACAAGCCCATGAGGCCCAACTTCAGGTGAATTGATTTTAGTGAACCTTACCTCTTATAAGTACCATGTACATACGGTCCCTCTAACGACTAATTTCCCAATCGAGACCTAGGGTATGTGAATTGGTCGGCACCTCTAATCATCTCGATTCTGTACTTTCTAATTCTGGAAAATACTTCCAGTGTGACTGCTATATTTGGAAACCCCTTTCCAAATCCGTCACTGACCATGGCCCTGGATTTCTTGGAATGTATTATCTAAGAATGCATAGGAAATTCTCTCATCCATTACGATGAGTCAGTAGATCCAATTTTGATGCTAACCATCTGCGCATACGACTATACGTACCCAACGTAGGCGCACAATGGTCAGGCTACGTGACCGGCTCCTAAATCAAAGCACGCACATTCGTATACCGAATTCGTCCTAGCATCTCAAGTTTAAGGACTAAATCGTACACTGTTATAAGTCTTGAAAAATCGTACACTTCCGCAATGGGTTTCTCTGTTCGGGTCGTTCGATGCGTTCGATCCTCTATCCAAACAACCTAGTCATATGCACTGACATCAAAATGTCTTGTTCATGAAACTCTACAAATTCACTCCATGTGAACCATGCATAATCTTACAAGTCTTGACGATTCCTTCGATACCCCATCTCGACAGGAATCTATGACTTGGAACACTTTCGAGATCACGACCTTAGAGACTGTTTCATGATTGCACTCAGTACTGAAGTGAATCGTCCCATAGTCATGAGTGATCTCAGGGTTTCAACCAATTGCTTAAATGTGTTCGCGAAAGATGAAGATGACCATTAGTTTATATTATACACGAGATAAATAAATAATGCATATTAATTGATAAATCAAAGATTCGTTCAAGATAAAATAATGGTCCTATTACAAGCTATTTTGTTGGCTTGCAAAGCACTATCCTATCACATATCTCAGAATTTGTATAGATTCTTATTATATTGTGCATTGTCATTTCGGTGGCCATATCCTATCACGTAGGTGATCAGGAAGTTGTCAGCCTTTTCTGTCGAGTTTGCACAACCCAAGCAGCATTTTCTAGTTTTTGCTTATTATTTATTTTTCTTAAAAAAGAATTTATACACCCATATAGCTGATTCCGTATAATTAGAAATGGAATAATATTCCACCACTATATTACATCTTCACTTTGTACCAAATAAAATAAAAATACTACATCTTCACGCATATTACGTATTTTTTTGATAGATGAATAAGGAAATGTTGTAATTTCAGTAACTAACCAGACACCTTATTTTGCTTATCAAACCCTAGATTAAATGGTAATGTTCACAAATTAGTTCAAATCATTTGCTATATTTAGATATTTTTTTTTATTAAAACTGCTAATGGTACAATTTGCACTAATTTGTTACAGGGAAAATTTGAAGTAGTATTTATTGGTCGTGTACCCGGTATCTATGAAGATTGGGGTGAGGCAGAAAAACAAGTGCTTCATTTTAGTAATGCTCGACACAAATCACACAAATGCTATGAGGATGCACATGCGGCTTATGCTAGACTTATATCCTCGTCCAGCATGGGAGGTTCGAGTTCTAGTAATACACATCAGTTGGGTGACCTTGATGAAATAAAAAGACTACATAATGAAGATCAAGCCTCACTTTTAGCGAGAGAGAGAGAGATCAGACACAAAATCTGAACAAAAACATTACGGAAATTTTGATGCTCCTAGGTAATTTAAGATTTGAAAAAAAATGACAACCCCTTATTTAAATTGTTATTTATCTGTTTTAGCGTGTAACTTCTTTACTTTTCTCATGTTTGTCACCCTTGCGTAATTTTCGTATCTAAGATTTTTAATCCAGTGTATTTAATTTATGTCGGTACATTTAGCTATTTATATCTAAATTAATCCAATGTAATTTAAATATAAGAGCATATATCTAACAGAAGTGGTTCAAAATTTCCTCATTGCCACATGTCCGAGTGAACAACCACGTGTTAAAACCAACAGGCGAGAATTTGAAGTGTCTGAAGCAAATGAATAATAAATAATTTCACTCGCAAATATTTTCTATAAAAAAACCTTTTGACATGAATCCCAATCAAATTAACAACAATGCTAGTGACGACAAGGACGATGCATACTGGGAAGTGTTCAAGGCTGAGATGGAGGAATGGGTTGCCCAAATAGATGAGGAAGAAAGGCAACGACAGGCTGAACAACAAAATGACCAACCTGCAGAGCATGAAGAAATTGATCAACCACCAGATGAGGAGGAGGCAGACGATGGGGAGGAGGATGAAGACGAGCCATTGGACCAAGATGATGATTCTGATGATGGGGATGGGGATGGAATGTTAGATAGAATAGATCGTATTATGGATTTTTTAAATTTGTATTAACATTTATTTTTAAAATTGCACTAATTGAATTAAAATTAAAGAGTCTTCTTACTTTATTGTGAATTCTTGATTATTAAATTTTGATGATATTATTTGTAATGTTCCTCCGTCTAAGTGGATATCACAAAACCTAGAAAAAATATTAAGTGGTAAGCCAACTGAGCCAATACTTCACTAAGCTATTTGCCAAATTTGAGACCAACTCATACTGTATATATACTTCAATAGCTTTGTCTTGAGATGAAGTGGTCAGATTAGAAGAAATGAAAGCAAATTGAACACAATTATAATTGAGATAGATAATAATGCATGAGCTGCTACTACGACACAATTTTCAATACATATATGGATTTGTGTAAAAGATATTCCATAAAAAAAGCAGAAAAACTACACTAAAGTGGTATCTGGTCACACGAAATCTGGACACACAGATTAATCACAAAAAAGTTAAAAAAAATTGGCAATCCACCTCCAAATGTCGCATCCCTTCTCAGCAAAAAAACGGCTTTACAAGGCACCCTAATACTAAAAAGAAAAGTCCAGTCTGATAAACTTCAATTTGTAAAATTACTCTGAGCAGTCTTCTTACCCAGTTAGTTGTTTATAATACGTCGCTCTTGACTTATACTAGGCTTCCACTAATATACTTAGCTGTTGTTACCGGTTAGTTGTTTACAAATATTTCGTTCTTGACATATACTAGGCTTTCAATAATATACTTAGTTGTTCAGTCCAGTTCACTGTTTACAATACTTAGCTTTTCACATATACATGGATTCTAATAATACACATCAGATGTTGATACCAATCCTGGCCATAATTTTGCGTTGCATGTGTTGTTAATTATTTTTTACAATTAATTTTTTTTTTCTCTTTAACAACTTAAACTGACTGAAACCAATTTTTTTTCTTTCTTCAATTAATTGTTCTTTCAAAAAAACTCTCTGAATAAGAAGTGCCAATGAGTTAATTGACACTTTAGCAAATTTGCAATGTTCTTATTTAAGAACGTATGTCAAATGAATTCATGGATGTCTTTATAATTTTACAAATTAAAAGAAAGCTTTGTGAACTTGATTCGGATGTATAGATTTTAAAAGAAGCGCCAAAATGTAAATGAAAAAGCATAACATGATGGGTCAAATCAGCCGTATGAACGTGTGTCAAATCCACATTAATACATTCGGCTACTGCAATGTAGACATAGAATAAAACTAATAATAAATAAATCAAATAACAATCCGGCTATTGCTAATGCAACAATGCAACTCTCTCATTTCATTTGTTAAAAAACATAAAAACACTAATTTGCTAATCTTACTTCTCTTTGCATTAAACACTCTCAACAAGATGAGCGAAGTAAAGCAAGGAAACATGTAAGTCAGTAATTTGGTTCCATATCAATTTATTCGGGAGTGCAACAAAATCAATATTTGTACACAAGGAGATATGTATATATATATGTATCAGTATCACCCGTACGTTTAGTAGACCAGTTAGCTGTTTATCAATAAGCATATAGCTTAGTGAATATATCAGCTGTATAATTCACTTAGTTGTTCGTGTAGATGAACACAACATGCTCAGCATAAAAAAGATATTTATAGTAACATTAATGTACGGTAGTAAATGAGTTCGTAGGAGTATTTCCTGAGGAACTAATTACTTTACCTCCGGATTGCGAAATTGAATTTGTCATTGAAACTCTACCCGGGGCAGTACCCATCTCAAAAACTCCTTACCGTATGGCTCCTACTGAGTTAAAAGAATTGAAAACTCAGTTACAAGATCTGATTGAACGAGGGTTCATTCGACCTAGTTCCTCCCCTAGGGGAGCACCAGTCTTGTTCATTAAAAAGAAAGATGGATCTCTTCGATTGTGCATCGATTATCAAGGACTGAATAGCGTCAATATAAAGAATAAGTACCCTTTACCACATATCGACGAACTAGTTGACCCATTACAAGGATCACATGTGTACTCAAAGTTGGATCTTAGACAAGGTTACTATCAATTGAAAATTCAAGAGAAAGATGTCCCAAAAACTGCTTTTAACTCAAGATATGGCCATTTTGAATTTCTAGTTATGCCATTTGGGTTAACAAATGCACCAGCGGCTTTTATGGATATGATGCACCGAATATTCAAACCTTTTCTAGACAACTTTGTTGTAATATTCATAGATGATATCTTGGTATTCTCAAAGACGAAGGAAGAGCATGCACATCATCTCAGGATAGTACTAAGGACTCTGAAAGAGAATAAGCTTTACGCCAAATTTAGTAAATGTGAATTCTGGTTGGAACTAGTAACGTTCTTAGGACATGTGATATCCAATGCTGGTATTGAAGTTGATCCTTCCAAAGTAGAAGCAATTGTCAATTGGAAACAACCAACAAGTGTTACTGAAGTACGTAGCTTTTTTGGACTAGCTGGTTATTACCGCAAATTTGTCAAGGACTTCTCTAAAATTGCGGCACCATTAACACAATTAACCCAAAAGCAATGTAAGTTTATATGGAGCGAAAAATGTGAATCAAGCTTTCAAGAGCTCAGGCGGAGATTGACAACCGCCCCCATACTAGCTTTACCCAAAGGTCCGTGTGGATTTGTTATCTATACAGACGCATCAAAAGAAGGTTTTGGATGTGTACTGATGCAGAATGAGAGGGTGATTGCATATGCTTCAAGGAAACTAAAACTACATGAGCAAAATTACCCCACTCACGACCTAGAATTGTGAGCAATCGTGTTTGCTTTGGCAAAATGGATACATTACCTGTACGTGACAACTTTTGTAATATACACTGACCACAAAAGTTTGAAATACTTGTTCACTCAGAAAGAATTAAACATGAGGCAGCGCATATGGATGGAATTCCTTGAAGACTATGATTGTTCAATTTTATATCATCCTGGAATAGTAGCCGATGCCTTAAGTCGAAAGGCGAAGATTCAAAATACCAAAGGGAAAGAACAAACATATGTGAAAGCTATTATATGTATGCAAGCTCATAGACGATTGACCAATTTAGATATGCAACCCGAATGGTGCACTCAAATTCGAAAAGCTCAACACGAAGATGAAGATATTAGAAACCAAATGGAATTCGTGGAAAAGAAATTAGATTCAAAATTTGACATGGATCGATCAGGTATACTACGATTCCAAAATCGAGTTTGGGTTCCAAAAACTATGTGAAAAGAATTGATGGAAGAAGCGCATAGAACAAACAAGGTACACAGTTCATCCTGGAGGTACTAAAATGTACAAGGACTTAAAGAAACAATTTTGGTGGAATGGAATGAAGCGTGACATTGCTAACTATGTAAAGAAATGCATGACTTGCCAATTGGTAAAAGTTGAACATCAACATCCTGCCGGAAAACTGCAACCACTACCAATACCTGACTTGAAATGGGATCAAATTACTATGGATTTCGTAACAGGTCTACCAACTGTAAGAAATGGATGCAACATTATTTGGGTTATTGTGGATAGGCTTACTAAGTCGGCTCACTTTCTTCCTGTAAAGACAAACTACAATGTGGAAACATTGGCTGAATTATACAAGAAAGAGATCATTAGACTACATGGGTTACCATCTAGTATAATTTCAGACAGGGATCCTAAATTTACTTCGAGGCTATGGAAACAGTTACAGGAAAATCTTGGAACTAAGCTGAAATTCAGTTAGCCGCACATCCTGAAACAGATGGACAGTCAGAGCGAGTTATTGGCTTCTTAGAAGACATGTTGAGAGCATGCGTGTTGGACTTCAGAGGTAGTTGGGACCAGCATTTACCACATATAGAATTCGCATACAATAATAGTTATCATGCTTCCATTCAAATGGCACCATATGAAGCTTTATATGGCTGAAAATGTCGCTCCCCACTCCATTGGGATTTGGACGAGTGGAGAACAACTTCAGATGGCTCACGTAGAGCGATAAGACCAGAGATTATTCAGGAAGCCATTGATAAGGTACAAATAATCAAACAAAGAATAAAAGTTGCACAAGATCAACAAAAAAGTTATGCCGATCGCCATAGAAGAGATCTAGAATTTGATATAGGGGACAAAGTATTTCTAAAAGTATCACCCAGGAAAGGATTCAAAAGAATAGGAAAAGGTTGAAAATTAAATCCACATTAGTAGGACCTTTTGAAATCGTTGAGCGAATAGGCAAATTGGCCTACAAATTAGATTTACCCCCAAATCTTACGGGAATTCATAACGTATTCCACGTATCACAACTGAGAAAATACCAGCTAGACGAATCCAACATTTTAGAACCCGATCGTCTACAAATAGAAAGTGACCTATCATACCAAGAAATACCAGTTCAAATCCTTGATCAAAAGTTCCAGGAGCTTCGCAACCGCAAGATACCTTTGGTAAATGTATTATGGAGAAATCAAATGTAGAAGAAGCAACATGGGAACGAGAAGAAGAAATGAGGAAGCATCATCCTGAACTCTTCACTTCAGGTTAGAATCTGGAGACCAGATTTCTTTAAGAGGGGGAGATTGTAACATCCCTACTAAATCAATTAATTGAAGTGGTAGAAATAAAAATAGTTTATACAATTTTCGTAAGTAAAATAGGTGAAAACTTTGTTTCACCAAACAAGACTTAAGGTAAGAAAAATCTAGACAAGAAAACTTTTACCCTAACCTCTTAACACATTACAACAAAGCCATTCTTCCTTCCTATTTAAGATAACTATAGAGTCATTGAACAGGGCATACTTTCCTCCAAATCAGTTAAGAAAACGTCCAAAAGAGCTTAAGAACTCTAGGAAGAAATAGAAGCAAGTCAATGTAAGAATTCTTCTCCTAACTTATACACCTGAAGTTCTTCTCTTTAATACCTAATATCTAATGAAGAATTTTTTATTCCAGTTAATATTTGAATCAATTTGAAGTTTGAAAGAAGTAGGTTCAAGTCTTGTATCAATCCATCTCTTACAAACGAAGTTATTAAGGTAAACTTACAATCTACAAAATTCTGCGCAGTGTTATTGTTTAGCCTTTAAGTTGAGTTCGGTTGGGAATTTTTAAAATCTGTTTGTTGGGTTGGAAAGAAGACAAAATGGTGTATTCAAGTTGTATTTTAGTCCGCCATTTCCGGTTCATATGCCAGTGGTGGCTCGATTTCAGAACAGCTCAAACAGGAGAGTTAAATTCACTAGGACTGTTTTGGGGTTTTGATGATTTATGTTTATTTTTTACTCATCTTATGACATAAATTTACTTTTCATAACCTTATAATATCTTCGGTTAATTTATGGATTTTATGTTATTAAAAAAGGGCGAACCTTTGTATTTACCTTCTATTAACTAGTTGAGAAAAGAAAGTGTTAATCAGCCTATCCTGAATTCTTTTTGAACTTCTGCTGGAATTTCTAACTTTTATATATTATTGATTCTGATCAATTAAAAGTATGTCCATTAATCAAATGAAACTATTTTGAGTTAGGAAACTATAGGATTTGGTTCCAGCTCATTCCATTACATATTAAAAAAGTTATTCAAATAGTAAGCCTTGCTGCCAACACTAAAAGTAAAAACCGATTACATGAGATAATTTGTTTGTCACTTAATTTACACTATCTGAATAGTTCCATTATTCTTAGTTTACTTCAAGTTTTGTGATTATTATAATATACTACAGATTTTAATAACTGCTTACTTAAATTAGGTCCGGAGAATACAAGTTAACAAGATAGAATTGAACTTCAGGTGAGGCTTCTTGTTCTTTCTTCAGCCCTCTTGGCACACCGCCCTGAGAACAAGAACAACTTTGATATTCTAAATTTCATATTATTCCAAAGCACAAACTCATTCTATTATATATATGTTCTACTTTCTGACTTGATTGAGCCCGTTCTTGATATAACATGTTCTTGTTGATTCTGATTGTGCTTCACACCTATTTCGACATGTCAATTACATCCCTCATTTCTTTCATTCGATCTAGTAGGTAATATTATCCCGAGTTATGGATTATGTCTATCTTTTGTTATGTTACTATCACCCTTGGGGACGCCCTTGTGAAGTTGGGCCCTGGGACTAATAAAGTTGACGGCTGGGCGACATCGGGTCGTCGGTATATGATCTCTTTGACTAGTACCTCTCTGTGATTTAGTTACGGGTAAGTGATCCGAACTGAACTGACATGCACCCGGGCATGTCCTCTGTTTTTGTTTGGCGAGGTCGCTCCTCGTAGGGTGGTATAAGGTGGATAAGATTTGTACTTGATTTTTTTTTTTTGTTTACCGAGTAAAAACATGAAATTCTGAATTTCGTTCTCCTTACTTCTTGATCTTATAAATAATGCTTCATATACTCACTAATTATTCTATTCCTTTCTAGTTCACTATCCATATTCTTGTTAATACGTATATAACTTTGTTTTGGCATCACAATTCCTCACTAAGTCGAACAAGACTTACACCTCTTTCTATTGTTGTTCTTTTCTCAGATTGACTTTGGAAACTAAGAATCAAGAGATGAAGAATGCGAGATAATTGTTAAGTTTCATAAGTCATATATGTAAACGCTTTATTATCATATGTTAGTTTTCAACATATTAAGTGCTAGGTTTGGATTCTCTTTTGGATTGTAATACGTAAAATAGGAGAAAGTGATGCGTTACTTTAAATATGAGTCACTCTTTGTTTTGAAACTTTGTAAGTCTAGAACTTCCGCTGTATAGATTATAATTATAGTACTTATCTTATACCATGGAATGTTCTGTTAGAATTGACACACGACCAATTCAATTAAATCGACATTTACAAGTGTTAAGTCAATTGAGTTAGTCAGGCGTCACAGAGTGGTATCAGAGAGACAAGCTATAAGTCAGGGATATGATTCTTGGAAAATAAGGTTTGTTAAACGTAGATATTAGATTTTAATTGATTATTTGGAACTTGACATTTATGTGTTAAACTTTATGTTTCCCAAAGTCAGTGCCAAGTATTTTTTTATTTATTATGACCTCATGTTAATTACGTTCTGATATATTAAGGATTTGATTCTTATGTCCACAGGATGGCTGATCGAAATTATAGTAATGGCTTACCTTTAGCCAATGGGCATTATGGACCAGCACGTACTGTACATCTCCTTAGAAATGCTCCTATTCTGA
Source organism: Penstemon barbatus (assembly GCA_003313485.2). Classification (NCBI taxonomy): domain Eukaryota; kingdom Viridiplantae; phylum Streptophyta; class Magnoliopsida; order Lamiales; family Plantaginaceae; genus Penstemon; species Penstemon barbatus. Next base: position 9,824,277 of record CM064882.1, read on the forward strand.
CTTTCACTCCCCAGGGTACCGATTTGATTGGGCATTACCCCGATCATGTTGTACACAGCTTGGAAAATGATAGAGACAGAGTAATGAACGAAAAGGAAGAAATTCTTGCTGCATATGTAAGACAAGGCTCCCAGTTACTAGATTTGCAAAACGAACGAACACTACTCCAAAACCAAGTACAAGCAATGCGAGAAAAACTTCTCGAATTTCAGCATGATTTAATGGGAATTTCAGCAGCTTGGGAACCCCAAACACATGCTCGCACTCAAGAAAGAAACCATACATTATTCGAGCTTCAAAGGTACGTAGATACGATACTAGGAATTTTGCGCAACGAAGTGGAGCACACTATGTTTCTGGCCGAAGGACATGATCATCTGGGAAATCTGATTGAGTTATTGTGAAGAAGAAACTTTGACTATTATGACTTGATCGATACGGCTCGCCTTAGAGCTCAAACGATAACTTACGGAGCATTGTTTGGCCAAAAGGATGAAGTAAGTTTTCCAGGGATACAAGTGGCAGCAGGAGAAGGACCTTCTACAAACATCCGTCAGCAAAATCCTGCTTTTGATCCATCAATGGAATACATACAACAAGATATTTTGCTTGGAGAAGGGGTTGAAGTAGGATAAGTTGGACAAATTGTACCACCCGTGGCTAATTTTCAAAATGAGGAAGAACCAGAGGAAGATCCAGCCTAGATGTATGAATTAATTGATATAGATCAAGAAGAAGTGGTTGATTTGAGGAATGCAGAAGAATGGGCTGATTTGAGGAATGCAGATGATGGGACGGTTAGTGGAGCGAAGATACCCGCACCATCACGTACCAACCCATGATCTTTACACGACTAGCTTGTCACTAGTTTTCCCTTTTAGTGACAAAGTTAGAATTTTGTTTGTCTAGTACTATCTCTAGAACTAACTATAAGTTAGGAGATAATTAGACACTTGACTAGTTAATGTAAAACCTTAATGATACTCTTTAGATATATACTAATATTAGTATAATTATATAGGCTAGTAATCAAGTTAACTCTTTTTGTCTTAGTCTTGGATCTAGTATCCTTGGAGTTAACATTAGAATATATGACTTTTGCTATGTAGTCCATATATGTAACTATGGTACAATATTTCATAGCGATGCATTTGCATAACCATTTTGTATTTCACTATGATGTAATAACATGACATAACCATTTTGTATTTTACTATGCTATAATATTATATGTGTATATGAAATCATATGTAACAATACATTTAATACACTAACATTTCTACATTTCTAAGAATGGCACGAACAAGGAATCAAACTACGCCCACCAGTCCACGAGCTACACCACCATTAAGTACTCAAGCAAACCCGACACCAACTCCAGGCGAAAATGATCCCAATCAAGGACAAAACTTTGCTAATATAGGACCTTCCATGGCACAACAACCTTTCCATAGAGATGGAGTACCAGACCTCACACAAATGTTTTCATTTATGCATCAATATATGCAATTTTGTCAACAACAAACACATGCCAACGGCTCCACTAATGTATTAGTTCATCCGACTATGGATCAAACACTTGAAAGGTTTCTTCGTTTCCAACCCCCAAAATTCTTTGGAGAACCTAATGATCATAAGGCAGAATTATGGCTTCCGGAAATAGAGAATATTTTTAATGTACTAGATTACACCGATGCGCAGAAAATAAGTTTCGGCACATTTCGGTTAGAGGATACAGCTAGACATTGGTGGAGAACGGTGGAACAACGATGGCAACATGATAATACCCTTCGTACATGGGAGAATTTTGTAAGAGAGTTTAATTGTAAATACATTCCTCAAGTTGTGCAAACCCGTCGTGAAAGAGAATTCCTAGACTTAACCCAAGGTACAATGACCGTGTCCCAATATGAAGATCGATTTACTAAACTTATTAGGTATGCTCCACATTACCAAAATGACGAGGTCAGAAAGGTGAGGAAATTTATTGAAGGACTAAATTTGGAATTACGATGGGCAAAAATTTCTACGGACACCACTAGTTACACCCATACAATAGAAAAAGCATTGCAAGTAGAGTCGGAGATGAAAGAGTTAATGAAGGTTGAAGAACAACTCAAAAGAAATCATCCATCTAGCTCTAGATGGGATAATGTAGGAAAAGTCAATCAAGGGAATAAAATTTCAAAAATAGTTCATGGGGATCTCAAGAAGAATAATAATACGAAGACAAGATCTGCTACTAACCAAATGAGATCGACAGTGAGAGGGCCATGTAACTTTTGTGGCCACCCAAGCCACAATGAGGAAACTTGCTGGAAAAAGAGTGGACGATGTATCGCATGTGGTATTGACCGACATCTTATCAAAGATTGCCTAAGGGCGAAGAATAGCGGCACAACACCCCAAGCGAAGCAAGGTGGACAATCAATTAGCCAAACTGGAAGACATAAGGTCCTTGCTCGTGTTTACGCATTGGATGCCAATGAGGAAGTACCTGACCCTATGGCCGTGGTGGAAGGTAAAATCCATATACTTGGCAAAATTGGCAAAGCTCTATATGACCCTGGAGCTACCCATTCTTTTATTACTAATTCTTTTTCAACCAACATGTCCTTGGAATTTGAAAAACTGTCTTACACTTTTGAAGTAAGTACACCTATGGGTATTAGTATGACTACGGATTTTGTTTGTAAAGCATGCCCAATTATGATAGACGATATTAATTACTCGACCGACTTAATCCAATTAAACATCCAAGGATACGATGTCATCCTAGGGATGGATTGGTTGTACCAACATCAAGCCGAACTAAATTGTTATACCAAAGAGATAAAACTTAACAAGATTACACCAAGAGAACTCGAGGCTAGCCAGAAGAAACAACAACAAATACCAATCATCTCGGCAATTGAAGCAAGGGAAATATTGCAAGATGAAGGCTATGGTTTCTTGGCTTATTTGATAAATAAGCCCAAAGACATAATTCAAAATAGAGGAAGTTCCGGTAGTAAATGAGTTCGTAGAAGTATTTCCTGAGGAACTAATTGAAACTCTACCCGGGGCAACACCCATCTCAAAAACTCCTTACTGTATGGCTCCTGCTGAGTTAAAAGAATTGAAAACTCAGTAACAAGATCTGATTGAACGATAGTTCATTCGACCTAGTTCCTCCCCTTGGGGAGCACCAGTCTTGTTCGTTAAAAAGAAAGATGGATCTCTTCGATTGTGCATCGATTATCGAGGACTGAATAGCGTCATTACAAAGAATAAGTACCCTTTACCACATATCGATGAACTATTTGACCTATTACAAGGATCACATGTGTACTCAAAGTTGGATCTTAGACAAGGTTACTATCAATTGAAAATTTAAGAGAAAGATGTCCCAAAAATTGCTTTTAACTCAAGATATGGCCATTATGAATTTCTAGTTATGCCATTTGGGTTAACAAATGCACCAACAACTTTTATGGATATGATGCACCGAATATTCAAAGCTTTTCTAGACAACTTTGTTGTAATATTCATAGATGATATCTTGGTATTTTCAAAGATGAAGGAAGAGCATGCACATCATCTCAGGATAGTACTAAGGACTCTGAAAGAGAATAAGCTTTACGCCAAATTTAGTAAATGTGAATTCTGGTTGGAACGAGTAACGTTCCTAGGACATGTGATATCCAATGCTGGTATTGAAGTTGATCCTTCCAAAGTAGAAGCAATTGTCAATTGGAAACAACCAACAAATGTTACTGAAGTACGTAGCTTTTTGGGACTAGCTGGTTATTACCGCAAATTTGTCAAGGACTTCTCTAAAATTGCGGCACCATTAACACAATTGACCCAAAAGCAATGTAAGTTTATATGGAGCGATAAATGTGAATCAAGCTTTCAAGAGCTCAAGCGGAGATTGACAACCGCCCCCATTCTAGCTTTACCCAAAGTTGGATCTGGATTTGTTATCTATACAGATGCATCAAAATAAGGTTTTGGATGTGTACTGATGCAGAATGAGAGGGTGATTGCATATGCTTCAAGGAAACTAAAACTACATGAGCAAAATTACCCCACTCACGACCTAGAATTGTGAGCAATCGTGTTTGCTTTGGCAAAATGGAGACATTACCTGTACGGGACAACTTTTGTAGTATACACTAACCACAAAAGTTCGAAATACTTGTTCACTCAGAAAGAATTAAACATGAGGCAGCGCAGGTGGATGGAATTACTTGAAGACTATGATTGTTCAATTTTATATCATCCTGGAAAGGCTAATGTAGTAGCCGATGCCTTAAGTCGAAAGGCGAAGATTTAAAATATCAAAGGGAAAGAACAAACATATGTGAAAGCTATGATATGTATGCAAGCTCATAGACGATTGACCAATTTAGATATGCAACCCGAATGGTGCACTAAATTCGAAAAGCTCAACACGAAGATGAAGATATTAGAAACCAAATGGAATTCATGGAAAAGAAATTAGATTCAAAATTTGACATGGATCGATCAGGTATACTACGATTCCAAAATCGAGTTTGGGTTCCAAAAACTATGCGAAAAGAATTGATGGAAGAAGAGCATAGAACAAGGTACACAGTTCATCCTGGAGGTACTAAAATGTACAAGGACTTAAAGAAACAATTTTGGTGGAATGGAATGAAGCGTGACATTGCTAACTATGTAAAGAAATGCATGACTTGCCAATTGGTAAAAGTTGAACATCCACATCCTGCCGGAAAACTGCAACCACTACCGATACCTGACTGGAAATGGGATCAAATTACTATGGATTTCTTAATAGGTCTACCAACTATAAGAAATGGATGCAACAGTGTTTGGGTTATTGTGGATAGGCTTACTAAGTCGGCTCACTTTCTTCCTGTAAAGACAAACTACAATGTGGAAACATTGGCTGAATTATACATGAAAGAGATCATTAGACTACATGGGTTACCATCTAGTATAATTTCAGACAGGGATCCTAAATTTACTTCGAGGCTATGGAAACAGTTACAGGAAAATCTAGGAACTAAGCTGAAATTCAGTACAGCCGCACATCCTGAAAATGATGGACAGTTAGAGCGAGTTATTAGCTTCTTAGAAGACATGTTGAGAGCATGCGTGTTGGACTTCAAAGGTAGTTGGGACCAGCATTTACCACTTATAGAATTCGAATACAATAATAGTTATCATGCTTCCATTCAAATGGCACCATACGAAGCTTTATATGGCAGAAAATGTCGCTCCCAACTCCATTGATAAGGTACAAATAAATAAACAAAGAATAAAAGCTACACAAGACCGACAAAAAAGTTATGCCGATCACCGTAGAAGAGATCTTGAAATTGATATAGGGGCAAAGTATTTCTAAAAGTATCACCCAGGAAAGGATTCAAAAGAATAGGGAAAGGTGGAAAATTAAATCCACGTTATGTAGGACCTTTTGAAATCGTTGAGTGAATAGGAAAATTGGCCTACAAATTAGATTTACCCCCAAATCTTACGGGAATTCATAACGTGTTCCACATATCACAACTGAGAAAATACCAGCCAGACGAATACCACATTTTAGAACCCGATCGTCTACAAATAGAAAGTGACCTATCATACCAAGAAATACCAGTTCAAATCCTTGATCAAAAGTTTCAGGAGCTTCGCAACCGAAAGATACCTTTGGTAAAAGTATTATGGATAAATCAAAATGTAGAAGAAGCAACATGGGAAAGAGAAGAAGAAATGAGGAAGCATCATCCTAAACTCTTCACTTCATGTTAGAATCTGGAGACCAGATTTCTTTAAGAGGGGGAGATTGTAACATCCCTACTAAATCAATTAATTGAAGTGGTAGAAATAAAAATAGTTTATACAATTTTCATAAGTAAATAGGTGAAAACCTTGTTTCACCAAACAAGACTTAAGGTAAGAAAAATCTAGACAAGAAAACTTTTACCCCAACCTCTTAACATTTTACAACAAAGCAATTCTTCCTTCCTATTTAAGATAACTATAGAGTCATTGAACAGGGCATAATTTCCTCCAAATCAGTTAAGAAAACGTCCATAAGAGCTTAAGAACTCTAGGAAGAAATAGAAGCAAGTTAAGGTAAGAATTCTTCTCCTAACTTATACACCTGAAGTTCTTCTCTTTAATACCTAATATCTAATCAAGAACTTTTGATTCCAGTTTATATTTGAATCAATTTAAAGTTGGAAAGAAGTAGGTTCAAGTCTTGTATCAATCCATCACTTACAAAGGAAGTTATTAAGGTAAACTTACAATCTACACAATTCTGCGCAGTGTTATTGTTTAGCCTATAAGTTGAGTTCGGTTTGGAATTTTTAGAATCTGTTTGTAGGGTTGGAAAGAAGATAAAATTTGGTGTGTTCAAGTTGTATTTTAGTCTGCCATTTCAGGTTCATATGCCGGTGGTGGCTCGATTTCAGAACAACTCAAACAGGGGAGTTAAATTCACTAGGACTGTTTTGGGGTTTTGATGGTTTATGTTTATTTTTTACTCATCTTATGACATAAATTTACTTTTCAAAACCTTATAATATCTTCTGTTAATTTATGGATTTTATGTTATGAAAAAAGGGCTAACCTTTGTATTTACCTTCTATTAAGTAGTTGAGAAAAGAAAGTGTTAATCAACCTATCCTGAATTCTTTTTGAACTTCTGCTGGAATTTCTAACTTTTATATATTATTGATTCTGATCAATTTAAAGTATGTCCTTTAATCAAATGAAACTATTTTGAGTTAGGAAACAATAGGATTTGGTTCCAGGTCATTCCATTACATATGTAAAAAGTTATTCAAACAATAAGCCTTGCTGCCAACACTAAAAGTAAAACTGATTACATGAGATAATTTGTTTGTCACTTAATTTACACTATCTGAATAGTTCCATTATTCTTAGTTTACTTCAAGTTTAGTGATTATTATAATATACTACAGATTTTGGTAACTGCTTACTTAAATTAGGTCCCGAGAATACAAGTTAACAAGATAGAATTGAACTTCGGGTGAGACTTCTCGTTCTTTCTTCAGCCCTCTTGGCACACCGCCCTGAGAACAAGAACAACTTTGATTCTAAATTTCATATTATTCCAATGCACAAACTCATTCTATTATATATATGTTCTACTTTCTGACTAGATTGAGTCCGTTCTTGATATAACATGTTCTTGTTGATTCTGATTGTGCTTCACACCTATTTCGACATTTCAATTACATCCCTCATTTCTTTCATTCGATCTAGTAGGTAATATTATCCCGAGTTATGGATTATGTCTATCTTTTGTTATGTTACTATCACCCTTGGGGACGCCCTTGGGAAGTTGGGCCCTGGGACTAATAAAGTTGACGGTTGGGCGACATCGGGTCATCGGTATATGATCTTTTTGATTAGTACCCCTCTGTGGTTTAGTTACGGGTAAGTGATCCGAATTGAACTGACGTGCACCCGGGCATGTCCTCTGTTTTTGTTTGGCGAGGTCGCTCCTCGTAGGGAGGTATAAGGTGGATAAGATTTGTACTTGATTATTTTTTTTGTTTACAGAGTAAGAACATGAAATTCTGAATTTCGTTCTCCTTACTTCTTGATCTTATAAATAATGCTTCATATACTCTCTAATTTTTCTATTCCTTTCTAGTTCACTATCCATATTCTTCTTAATACGTATATAACTTTGTTTTGGCATCACAATTCCTCACTAAGTCGAACAAGACTTACACCTCTTTCTATTGTTGTTCTTTTCTCAGATTGACTTTGGAAACTAAGAATCAAGAGATGAAGAATGCGAGATAATTGTTGAGTTTCATAAGTCATATATGTAAACGCTTTATTATCATATGTTAGTTTTCAACATATTAAGTGCTAGGTTTGTATTCTCTTTTGGATTGTAATACGTAAAGTAGGAGAAAGTTTTGAAACTTTGTAAGTCTAGAACTTCCGCTGTATAGATTATAATTATATTACTTATCTTATACCATGGAATGTTCTGTTAGAATTGACACACGACCAATTCAATTAAATCGACATTTACAAGTGTTAAGTCAATTGAGTTAGTCGGGCGTCACATGACCTCACTAAAAAGATTAGCGAAATCAATAGGATATTAAATGAGTCTAAAAAAAAGTGTGTTCAAGAAACGGGATTTGGGTCACTGCCAAAAATTCAAATTGAGTGTATAGACAATGTGATGGTTAAATGGATACTGGATCATTATAACTTGGACAATCATGTGATTAATGTTCATCAAGGTTATATTGATATTAATGAGAAAACCATCAATAAAGTTGGTGTCCTCAATTTCTGATTAGACATTAAGTGCCAAGTGGATTCAGAAGAAGGTTGTGCTCTTTATGGGGATTATTTTACAATCAAAAGAGGGAGAACTGATATTGCATCCTTGACACACAAGCTAAAAAAAGGCATTTCTCCTAGAGAGGAATTCAAAGTTTTGTATATGGCGTTACTCTTTGCCAACATGTTGTTTCCTAGGTGTCAACACAACATGCCCTTGTATTATTTAAATCTGCTACTGGATTTGGACAAAATCGAGGAATATAATTGGGCAGGGCTGACACTAGAGAAAATTAAAGAGGGAATTGATCAATGGAAGAATCATGTACAAACTTTTATGCCAGGGTGTTTGTTTGTAGGTACCAAATGAAAGTTATTAGGCAACTTTTTTTTCATTATTCAAGTCTGTTTAAGATTAGAATATCTTCCTTAACAACCTAATTCTATATGCATTCTATATATATATATTTTTTTTTGCAAAATATGTTCTTGGCAAATGTAATGCCAATCGGAACTCCATACTATATCAGGCTTCATACAGAATTGCCGTATGTAGATTACCTGACCAAGCAACGGGTCAGTCTACTTACATTCGATATGCACAAAATGGGAGGGTTACTGGAATACCAAGGTACATAATTTATGTTTAAGTAATGATGCCTATGATTCAACGTACAAAATACCCTAAAATCATGATTAATTTTGAAGAGTTTATTTAATAATGTTAACATACTCTTATATTTTTTTGGCAAATTTCTTGTTGACAATAAAATAGATGATGTTCTGCTTAGTGAGGAGGATGAACAAGTCAGCAGACCTGGAAAGGAGAAGGCAGAGAATTATGGGGAGATGTCAAGTCATACTACTATGAGCAGACCTGGAAATGGGAAGTGACATAATTATGGGAGAATGACACCTTATTGCAACAACCACTTCATCTACCAACAGTTCAATTTGTTGATAGAAATGGTAAATGAGTTGGAGGGAGAAGTAACAAGAATCAAAAGCAATTTCAATGAGACTTCAATGAACGCAATTTCATGTAAACCAAACATTGCAGATTTGATTCCGAAGATCTATCAATCAATCATGGAGTTTTCTAACGCTTTAAACATCTAGTTATATGCACATATGAAGGAAGCAGTTCGTAAGGGTGTGAAAACATGGGGTCATGCTAACTCCAAGCTCAAAATTTTCAAACACCGAAATCAAAAGTTTCAAACTCTGTTCATAAGAAAAATGGTGATGCAAAAAATGACTTTTTGACAAAATAATAGATAATGGACTCCCTAATACCCCCATTGAATCCGAAGTCCAGTCCTGATGATATTTGCTCTTTCTTGCTGGATGATGGGATGCGGTTGAGGTATATTTACATATTTTTAAGTCTTACAAAGACAAAATTTCCATATGAGTGTTTATAAGGAATATTACTCAAATCTAACCTATATGCTTTAACAGTCAAGTGGTGATTGATTTTGGATCAAGGTTCTGCACGAGCGAGATCATGCTTTGCCTAAAACCAGAATCTTACATTCATGGAATGGTAATATTTAAATTTTCATGTGAGATCATGCTTTGCTTAAATACTAGGAGTTATCTTTTCCTCTAATGTTTTAAGACGACCGAAATATTTTAGTTCCCTTTGAAATTCTAACAATTGACAAGACCAAAATTCAAAGAAAATTTGTAGTTCAAATAATTAAAAAAATGCTTGAATTTACAACTAAGAGAATTGTGTCTCAAATTACAACTAAAATCATGTAATTACAACTAAGTATAGATGCATTATTTAAACTTAAATTGAAAATTACAACTAGTGCCAACTCCCAAGTATCATCTTCTAGAGTAATTCTTCCTTGCATTTGGATCATTCTTCTTACTTTTGGCTTACTTCTCACTTCTTGTCATTGTCACCATACTTCTACTGCAGAAAGTTGCTAATTTACGTTACTTGAGCACTCACACACTCAAAAACTATCATAGCTTTGACTTGCTTCTCAATGTTTTGTCCAAGGATGTGTAATTCCTTCTCAATGAGCTAACATCAGTCTCCAGAGTGGTCTTGATAACAGTGATGCCAGTCTTCATTGAAATAATCTCCCCCAAGAATTTATTACTCATATCATTCAGCCTTAACTCTTGATTGCCCTCAACATCAATTAGGATGAAGATAATTCTTCTTTTAAGTAAAGACCTGAACTTGTTGGTGGGTTTTTTTTTTTTTTTTTTTTTTTTTTTCCAGTATTGTGCGCCCCATTATTAGATACTTAATTGGATATGTACTTCCATGTGGGTTATTGCTTCTGTTAACAATTTGAACTTGTTTTTTTTGTGTTTGTGTTTTTTTGTTAAGTATTGTGCGCCCCATTATTGGATACTTTATTGGATATGTACTAGAATGTGGGTTATTGCTTTTGTTAACAATTCCGACTATTGACAATGCTATAGAACTTGTATGATTGTATCTGCAGGTTGAATCATAATCCCAAATCTTTTTCTATGACTGAAAATTACTTGATCTTGGATCAGTTCTTTTGTGAATTCAATAAAAGACACAAAAACGTGGTTTATACCATGTAAGTCAGAACGTTTTACAAGTTGGAGAAAACACACCAACTCTGCGCATTCTGCAATTAATCACGCTTAATTAAAATTGAAGTCCATTTTTCAAATCCGCCAATCACATTTCAGCAATTAAAACCTAATTCAAAGGTGAAGATTATTTCCTCATCTAAAACTACAAAGTATAAACTGTGAAAATATGTTCATTCTTTACCCACAGTCAGAGCATCCTACTCCCTTTAGCATCTTTGTGAAATTTTAATTATTAATCAACGGTGAAAATGGCACCAAAAACTAAAGCCACCAAGATTGTCGAGGAAGAATCATATGTTGCAAGACAGAGCAAAGTGATTGAAGGATCATGGCTTAACTTTGAAGCGTACAAGAAATCTGAAACTCCTATGATGAAGACAATCATGGAGAAAAATAGGCAACTGGTCTTAAGGAGTTTCCTTCTGCTCATGGAGAGAACATTTACATGGAAGAGGTAACTGAGTTTTATATGAATGAGAAGGTTACCCAAGACTCCATAAACTCCGCGGTTGGAGGGGAAACTGTCAAGATAACCTCCAAGTCTCTGGGAACCGTCTTCAATCTGCCAAATGAAGGGATTGTGGACATAGCTGAATATGTCCAGAAAAAGATGGATGATTTTTGGGCATTAGCTGCAAAAGAAGGAGAAGTTTTGAGGATATATCATGTAAAGAAACAACTCAAACCTGAGTTCCACAGGATGGCTGGCATATCTAGCAAAATTTTGGAATGCAAAGGAAGATCCTATGAGAGTCTATCAAAGGAAAGACTGCATTTCATGATAGCTATCTGGTACAGTGACAAAGTCAACTGGGCAGAAGTAATGTTCAAGTATTTGTGTCACAATGATAAAGAAGAAAATTTTGTACCAAGGTATAATGCTGAGTGTATTGTTGGGTAAATCTGGAGCCATTTTGGGAGTTGGCAAGAAACTGCATGAAAAGAAGGAGATGAAGAGGTATGAAGTACCAAAGGAGAAAACCAAGAAAAGAGGAGAGTCCCCAAGAAACAAAATTGTTTCAAAGAAGCCAAGAACATAAAAGGAAATAGTCACTAATAAATTGTCCAACGCATCTGTTCAGGAACAAAGAATTATTCAAGCTTTCATCGAAAATGTTTTAAGAAGAAGGATACAGACCAGATCGGTAGCTGCAAAGGCCATGAGTGAATTGGCTGTGAAGATTCAATGGTTCAAAAAGAAAACAAGTACACTGATTATTTCTGAACCTGTGTAGTTAGAACACCAGCGTAGTGGAGAACATCTTAATGTGGAAAGAATAGTCGCGTTTGCCAAGGGAAAAAAAAGATGTAACATGAACCTGAACTACAAGAGGTTGCATCTTTCAAAGAAAATGAGAATGTTGTACACTGAGATCAAGAATTGGAAAAAATGCTTGTGAATCACGAGAGTTCTAAAATATCCGATGATGGTGCAACACCTGGTTTGAGAAGATAAATTTTGGGATTTGGATTTGAGAAGATGAATTTGGGGACTTTTGAAGAAGAGGGTAATTTTAAAGTTAAAGAATCGTTCAATTGGTCTGAGAATTTGAAGAAATATTAATTTTGTTTAATTAGGTTATTTTAGTAAATATATTGTTTAAAATGTTGACCTCTTTTGCAGGTAATAAGTAAATTTTATGCCATTTGGCTAAATTTAAGGGGAGAACTAACTAAAGATAGTACAACTTAGACCTAACTAACTAGAGAAAAATCCCTGTTTCCATGTAAATAATTCCATTAAGATCAATACAGTTATTGGTGGGGTGGCCTGCATGCAATGTTTTCATTTCTTAATTTCAAAAATTTTTTTTTTCTTTTTTTTCAGATATTTTAATTTGAAAAGTTTAGTATATCTTCTTTTTTATTCTTTTAATAATTTTATGAAATTATCCTCGAATTTTGTAATGTGAGTTGCACAGGACATCAACTCTGGCACGAAATGGCCGAAAATTATAAGATTGAAACAAATTCTGGTAATATGGACGAAAATGTTAGTATTTTTGTTGAAGGACAATATACTGAAAGGACCTTTAATGCTATTCGCCTTACATTTTTTTTTTTGGTTTCCCAATGGTTTAATCCCTTCGGAAACGGATTGGACACATTAAGTGGGTAACTCTCCCAACAGAGATTCGAAGTTGAGTCCCCTACTTTGTAGTAACTAGTCTCTTCCATTAGACCAATCATCTTACGTTTTATATTCTAACAATCATTATTAATATATCTACAAATATCTGGGCACTATTGGTCATGGCCTATCCTTGGACCATCTTCAATGTTAGGTGCAGGGTCGAGGCTTCGGAGCCTTGGGGTTGTACTTGCCCCGAACACTGTCTGGTCATCTTTAATAGCAAGGCTCTGAGTCTCAAGTATTTATAATTTTATTTCTTTCGCACTCTCACCATAATAACACCATAATAATAATAATAATATAATTAAATTAATAAAATGTAATAATAATATTTAAATATTAAAATTAAGAAGAGATGATAATATTAGAATTAAAGATTGATTGAAAATACGAGTTACAAAAATGAACGACACACAAAAAGAAGAAGGAAATTATAAATTTAAAATATTAATTCTAATTCTAATTACAATTACAATTCTAATTCATTTATGAATTTAAATATTTTAATTAAAATTCGAATCAATTATTAATCATTTAATTAAATTTTTTTTTTTAATTTTAATTGTATTAAATAAATTCTTTAACTATTAATTTTAATTTATTAAAAAATTGATTAATTGTTTAGTTAAATATTTAATTGTTAAATGTTTGAAAAATTGTTTAGTTGTTAAAAGAATTTTGAAAAAATAAGAAGAACCAACCAGGTGTTGCCAAGTGGCGTCACCTGATTTAAAGAAAAGGCAAGGACAAAAACAACGTCCATACGAAATGGCGGAAACCACAAATGGGTTGGCACAAGTTAAATACGGACAGAAGTGTTCGCGAATCAGAGAAATCGGCTGTTGTTAGTGGTCTTATACGTAATGATTTGGGGGAGTGGATTGTTGGATTTTCACGTAAGTTGGGTTACACCTCGATTATTCTTGCGAAACTCCTCGCAGCAAGAGACGATCTCAAATTGGCTTTGGATAGACGTATCCATAGACTTGAACTTGAGATTGAGTCAGAAAATATCGTCAAACTTATCAAAGAAGCGGATGTGGAGTGTCACCCCTTGGGAAGCATTATACAGGATTGGAGATTTCTAATTCATATGCCTTGGGAGTGCCGGATCTCTCACATAAAACGTGGTGGAAATGAATGTGCGAATGCACTAGCAAAATGGGTCACAAGAAGACGGATCATCTGGATATTTTGGAAAAGGCTCCTACAACCTTAGTTTCGCTTTTGGAAGATTTGATGTAATTTACTTTGTTTTCTTATCACCCAAAAAAAAATTAATTTTTTATTAATTCTAAATGGGCCTCCATGCCAAATTGGCGCGTAATAAAATATGCGCCCACATTCGAAAGTCCAACTTAGTACTAATAACTAATTATGGGCTAAATTTACCGTCTAAATTAGAATTTTTGCACTTTGCACAAGCAAAATATAAATTTAGTAATTTGCGCCACCGAAATAGCAACCAATCAAAATTTACACCCTCTTTTATTTTCCTGCAAATTTGACCACCAGAGTAAAAATATATAGGGGCAAAATAGGTAATTTATTTTTGAATCTCTGGTACTTGTACCCTTAAAATACGAGAAAATTGGTATTATGCACCTCCGAAACAGATTTAGCTCTTAACACCATCCAATTAAGATTTATTTAACAACTTGAAAATGGCATTAAAACTTTAAAAGCACATGTGATACTAAATTTGTCATTTCAATTATGAATATGTAATATATTTTCAAAGTGAATTATCTATTGGACAAGATTAATATCATAAATTGACGATCCAGTTTTGACTCCTTGTAAAAAAAAATTTCATACAAAATAAATTAAACAGTTGACAAATGAAAGAAAGAAAAATGTGAAATATATCAATTATAGGCTTCATTTTGTTTAAGAATTTCGTTGTTCACCATTGACAAATCAAAGAAAGAAAGAGTGGTGTTTACCATTGACAAGTAAAAGAAAGAAAACAGTGAAATATATCAATTCTGGCCTTGTAAGAATTTTGTTCACCATTGACCAATCAAAGAAATAAAAAAAATGAAATGTATCATTTTAGCCTTGTAAGAATTTTGTTCTTCACCATTGACAAATCAAAGAAACAAAAAAGTGAAATGTATCAATTCTAGCCTAGATTGTAAGAATTTTGTTGTTCACCGTTGAGAATTTCGTTGTTCACCATTGACAAATCAAAGAAAGAAAAGAGTGGTGTTTACCATTGACAAGTAAAAGAAAGAAAACAGTGAAATATATCAATTCTAACCTTGTAAGAATTTTGTTCACCATTGACAAATCAAAGAAATAAAAAAAATGAAATGTATCATTTTAGCCTTGTAAGGATTTTGTTTTTCACCATTGACAAATCAAAGAAACAAAAAAGTGAAATGTATCAATTCTAGCCTAGCTTGTAAGAATTTTGTTGTTCACCGTTGACAAATCAAAGAAAGAAAGAAGTGAAATATATCGATTCTACCCTTGATTTCGTTTACGAAAGTTACTTTAATAACATATATCATAACACTTTATAACCCTAAAAGAACCAAGAACATCTACGTAGCTTAATTACAATCTCTAAAGACGCCAATTACATTGACAATTAACCGTGAAGATTTTTCATTTTCTGAAATTGATCCATAGTAACATAATTTGAAATACAATTAAAATATACCAAAATGTGACATGTATAGTGTAAGGGATTAGTCACTACAATATAGTGAACCCACTTTCGAATCTAAACAAAATTCCTACTAAAATGTCATTCAAAATGTTTAGTCCACATAGGAAAATTCTTACTTTATCCATTTGGTGGACCAACTAAGTAGATACGTAATTCTACCAAAGAGTGTTGTGATGCATGCATACCATGGCTATAAATATCTTCATAAGACATTGGTTTTTCCTCCACATTTGAGCTAAAACTCTCAAGCATAAATCTGATTTAGCAATAACATTATCCTATTTGAGAAATGAATCCCGAGTCCAGCAGAAACAACGTTATGTCTAAAATGTTAGGCCCTCAATCTACTGAAATCATTGGCAACATTCGACGTGATCACTTTAACAAAGACTTCGTTTTCGGAAGTGCAACTGCAGCATATCAGGTTCAAAATTTCGTGCTAATCTTTCATATAGTATTGTTGACTTTATACTAGATGAATTGACGCATTAATGGATTAGTATACATGTGTTACTTATATATAGGTAGAAGGTGCGGCTAATGAAGGGGGTAAAGGACCCAGTATATGGGATCATTGGACGCACAATTACCCAGGTCCAAACTTCTCTTTCTGTATACATGTCAAATATGAAAACACATATTTTTGAGTTAATTACAATGAATTTAC
Organism: Penstemon barbatus; assembly: GCA_003313485.2. NCBI lineage: Eukaryota > Viridiplantae > Streptophyta > Magnoliopsida > Lamiales > Plantaginaceae > Penstemon > Penstemon barbatus. The sequence goes on from CM064882.1 coordinate 9,840,663, forward strand.
CTCCACGTGATATTCGTAATGTTCAATTTACTTTTTCTTGATTTGAAAAAGAGCATTTTTGACCATATAATCTTATAAAAGTTTCACATCCATTTTACCACATGAATTATAATAATGTGGTAGTTTTTCCACTGTTTTATGATAAATGTGACAATTTACACCCTTTGTTATGATAAATATGACAATATACTCGGCTTCTATGTAACAACCACACTTTTCATGCCCACTATCAAATTTAATTAAAGGAGGCAAATAGCTTCTTTAGAATCTTCACATATGGTCAAAATACTATTTTTCAAATCACAAAAGAGTAAATTAATCATTATTTTGTTACAGGATGCGTAAATTGGGATTAGCTCCATATATTTGTCTATAAATACCTACGTACACTTTAAAGTGAAGAATATATATATGGTCATTCTATTTGCAGACAAAGTATCGGATGGAGGCAATGGAGATGTTGCCATTGACCACTACCACCAGTATAAGGCACGTATTTACTATACATATGGGCTTTATTTTAATTAGAAAAAAAAAATTAGACTAATTAATAATCAAAAATATTTTTAACAATTTATATTTCAGGATGATGTGAAGTTAATGAAGAATATAGGCATGGAAGGTTACAGGTTTTCAATATCATGGCCTAGAATATTACAGGTGCATATCTTTTACTAGAAATTTGATTACAAATTAACATATATCAAATGAGGGAATTGTATTTTTCATACCAAACTTTTGTCATTATACATTTCATACCATACCTTTCAAAATGACACATTTCATACTTAAATTTGTCACCTTTTTTCACATTTGATTTTACCTATAATTTTTGGATGGAAATCCGTTAAGTCATAATTTTGAACTCTTAGGGAGGGATATTTGCAATTGGTCAGAGGGAATTTTTGCAATTATATTCACCATCTCCATTCTCCACCCTCTGCCCACCACCACCACGAACTCCTCCACCTCTAGCACCACCACCAACCCCTCCACCTTCACCATCACCAGCACCGTCCCCTCCTCCATGTCCACCACCTTTGCCACCACTAATCCACCACCAGCACCACCTCCCAAGCCGACTCCACCAGCAAGAACACCTCAAATTCTTGATGGTGGATGAAGCCGATAACTTGCTGGATGAATTTCAATTTGAAGAGGAAGATATGCAACTTCTTCAGAATCCAAAAACCATATGCAGTAAGACAAAAAAAAAATGGATGAATTAATGTGGAAGATGATGAATAGTAACCTAAATCCAAAAAGATTTGAAATTCGTGGATCTGAAACAACGAAATAGTGTATTATCTCTATAGAGGAGTTCAAGACGAAGTCGTAGCCACCAAGGAGAGGTTTAATGGTGGCCGGAGTCACCAAGAAATTGAATATGACAGGTGGTGGAGATGGTGAAAAATAATTGCAAAAATCCCCCCTGACCAATTGCAAATATCCCCCCCCCCCCCCCCCCTCCCTTAAGAGTTCAAAATTGTGACTTAATGGATTTTCATCCAAAAATTAAAGGTAAAACCAAATGTGAAAAATGTTTATCAATTTTGGTATCAAATGTGTCATTTTGAAAGGTATGGTATAAAATATATAAAGGTGGCAAAAGTTTGGTATGAAAGTGCAAGACCCTCTATATCAAATGTCTTAATTTGTATAAATTAAATGTTTAATCATGTTCTAATTAATTAGATTAATAATTTGAAATGGTTAAATATATGATGAACTAGGTGGAAGAATCAATGCTGGCATTAATCGAGAAGGAATCAAGTTCTACAGCGACCTTATCGACTTACTTTTGGCTCAAGGTATCGAGCCGTATGTGACACTCTTTCATTTTGATCTTCCACTTGCTCTAGAACTTGAATACGGTGGCTTCTTATCTAATAAGATTGTGTAAGTAATTAATTCATTCACTTAATTTCACCATCAATTTATTAGACAAAAGTTGATAAATAAAGAAAAATATATACAGGAAAGATTTTATCGAATTTGTTGAGCTGTGTTTTTGGGAATTTGGAGATCGTGTTAAAAATTGGATCACGTTTAACGAAGGATGGACCTACTGTAATTATGGATATGCGGCGGGCACATTTCCACCGGGCCATGGCTTGTCTAGTGACGAGCAACGTAATTCAATATGTCGTTGTTGTGGCTATAAGGGTGCTTGGATTCAACAAGTTTGCTCCAAAGGAGATCCAGGAACAAAACCATATAAGGCGGCACATAACATGCTTCTTGCTCATGCACATGCAGTGGACGTGTATAAAAAACTATTTCAGGTGCATGCATGTTGAACCTCATTTTGAGATTAATTACTAGAAACTAACTTATAATGTTAATTTTATTTATGTTAATTAATTTTCGAAGATAATCTAGTTAACTATGTCTTGAATTTAAACAGAAGAATCAAGGTGGAAAGATCGGGATCACGAACACCTCTCATTATTTTGAGCCCCTCAATGACACCGATGAAGATAGGGAGGCTTGCATTAGAGCTCTCGATTGGATGTTAGGATGGTAAAAATTAGGATTTAATTCTAAATGATTTCGAATAAGTAAATTCTTCCAAATTTGGTTTGACAAATTGTATTTTCGATAACATTATTAGAAGCACAAATCCCATATAAACCAAGATCAATTTTTATTAATTCTAATGTTGCATAGTATTGCACATTTTTCTTGTGATTAGGTTTGTCGCTCCAATAACAACGGGTGATTATCCTCCCAATATGAGGAAATCGGTCAAAGAACGACTTCCAGTATTTTCTCCCGAAGAAACCAAGTTGATTAAGGGTTCTTATGACTTTCTCGGATTAAATTACTATACAACTTGGTATGCAACCAATGCACCCAGACAACCTGGTGAAAAACCAACTTATCTCTCAGATCAGGAACTTACAACACAAAGTATGTTCTTAAACATTCAATTTTTTGTTATTCATCTTGTTTAACTCTCTTACATTTTGTTATGATTTCTTCACTTTCATGGTTTTTACTTACCATTTTTTTTCCTTCAAATTTAATGTTTATAGCGGAAAGAAATGGAGTATCGATTGGTGACTCGGTAAAAATTTTTGCTATCCTTATGACATTTTCTATAAAGTAGCTTAAAAACGCCGAATAATTCCAAATAACAATTGCATTTTATTTCTCTTATTGTTTAGACCGGTTCAACTTGGCTATTTATCGTTCCCAGGGGAATTTACAATCTATTGGTCTATGTAAAGGAAACCTACCACGCCGATCTCATTTACATTACCGAAAATGGTAATTAGTTGTCAAATTTAGCATTAACTTTGTTGGTGTTAAACATTTTTTTTTATCTATTTCTTAGATAATAACAAATATTTTTATATTTTCACTAATACAAATAGGTGTGTCTGAAGTCAATAATCCGAATATTTCAATTTCAAAAGCTCGAATGGACTCGCTGCGAGTAAGATACTTCAATGAACATCTTTGGTATCTTAAGAAAGCAATTATGTAAGTCATAAACGGGTGTTTTTGGTCCACTGAAATAATTAACCATGTCTTCATTCTTTGAAATGATTGAATAAAACTCTCATTAATTTGACTAAAATGTCTATGTCTTGTTATAGGGAGGCTAGTGTCAATGTGAAGGCTTATTTCTTATGGGCATTTGCGGATAATTTTGAATGGGCTGAAGGATACACAAGTCGATTTGGTATCTTTTATATAGATTTTAAGGATGGACGTTATACAAGAGTTCCGAAAACCTCGGCCATATGGTGGAAGAATTTCTTCACCAAAAAGACTAACAAAAACTCTTTGAAGAGAGAAGCTAAAGAAATTGGATATGGGTTTGATTTGGAGAAGAAACCTAAAGTTAGGAATTGATAGAAATGTTATTATCGTTTAATTTGAGCTCATCATTGTGTGATCTTTGCATTTTCTGTTGATTAAGCTAATAAAACTAAGTGTGTGTTGTTTGTATTCATTGAGTTTGTGTAATTCTCTTTGTATTCTCTGTTGATTTAAGTCTTAACACTTGTATTGGTCATTGAGTTTAATTTTACTTGTATTCGTTAATTCCATTTGGAGGTATAAATGAAACTATAAATTTAATTTATTTTGTCTATATGATCATTTATTAATTTAAATAATTATAACATTTATGCTTTGTATTTTGTTCATCACTCTAGTTAAATATTTAATATTCTAAGTTACTTACTTAAAACTATTTATTTAATTTTTAAAATTAATTGAGTACCTTCCAATGTAAAGAAGCAATCAAATATTTATTTACATGTAAAGAATTCCATTAATATCAAGTCGTACTACATGTATATATACTCCAAAATTCATAAAAATGATCATGTTGATGTATTAGGCAAGGTGTTCTTATAAATTCTAAAAGGATTAACTCAAATTTTTAATAAATTGAGTTCCTTACCACTCGAAGAATCAATCAAATATTTGTTGCATGAATAAATTACATTAAGTTATATATATAGTCAAGAATTCATAAGAAATATCATGGTGGTATGTGGTGCAGGTTGTGTTTATAAAGGTAAAATTGTAAAAATCGTCTCAAACTAATCATTGATTTTGGATTTTCGTCTCAAATTATTTATTTTTGGGAATTTCGTCCCGTGATTTAATATTTTTTTGGAATATCGTCCCACCGTTAATTATAAGACGAAAATTGTGCATTTGCCGTTAAATTATCACATGGCTGCTTACGTGTCATGACGTGGTAAATTTTAACATGAATAATTATATAATATTACAGAGTTCGTCCCAAAATAATTACAAGATTAAACAGTCATTTTCATTAAATTAGAAATTTAATATTGGGACTAAATTCATATAAAATGGTAAATTATGGGACAAAATTCGACGAGTTGATATAGTTTGGGACGGAAATTAAAATTAGTAATTAGTTTGGGACAATATTTCAAACAAATATTAAATTGCGGGCCAAATTTTGTGATATAATATAGTTTAAGATGAAAATCCAAAATCTCTAATTAGTTTGGAACATTTTCTGCAATTTTACCGCTTACAAATTCAGATAACAAAAAACCAATGTTTGGAGTGAACATAGACATGAATGTCATGTAACATTACGTTAGATGCATAAATCAATTAAATAATCATAGTGGTAAGATACAGGGGTCTGAGACATGAATGTCATGTAATCTAACATTATATGTAGGGTTGTCGAACTCGGGTCCCTATTTATGTCGGACCAGATCAGATGTAGATTTTGCTTGAATCTAAATTTCTAAACTCAAATGGATTTTGGTCGGATATCATATCTTTATTTTTTTGGATTCAATAAAATATTTAGGATTTTTTACACTTTTTACTTTAAAAACATGGAAAATAGGCACTTTGCACCCCTAAAACACAGATTTAGCACGTTATACCTCAGGAATAGGAACAATCCAACACTTTGCACCCCCTCTTATTTTACGACAAAGTTGATCACCGAAGTCAAAAAATCTGGGCAAAATAGGTAATTCATTTTTGAATATTTGGTTCTTTGCACCTTCAAAACACGAGAACTGAGCACTTTGCACCCCTAAAACACAAAATTAACACTTACAGTAGATGCCCACCCGAAAGAATCGTTCACTACTTAGCACCTCAAATTAAGAAAAACTCAGTAACTCGCACCATTCGTTTTTTTTTGCAGAGTTGACCACTGGTGTCAAAAAAATCTAGAGGCAAAATAGGTAATATTTTTTGATCTTTGGCAATTTTTCAAATGTCCTAAAAAATTCGAAATAATTCGAAAAGTATATAGAAAGTTTTAATACATAAAATTTACTAAATCATATAACAAAAATAGAATTTTAATCCAAGTATACAATATGAATACGTATATTGAATGAAAGAAAGATGGAGAAAGAGAAATAAGTTTTTTAATATTCATAATCGTATTTTACAAATTTTAAGAAAAAAAATGAATTACGTATTTTTTCCCTAGATTTTTTTAACCCCGGTGATGAACTCTGCCTAATTAAATGCACAATCAATTAATATTTTGGATCATTTTGCTACACAAAGAACCAAAACAACATAGACACGTACGCTACTGCATAATATATTCCCATTGTACTAATGTCTTCATAAATGTTTATATCCTTGTTATGATCCACTAAATTTATCTAATTAAATTTTTAATTTTATATTTCTTTTCGGGGAGTTTACAAAAATGATTTCATTTTATTAAATGAACTTAATTTTATCAAATTAATAATTTCATATAAAATAATGATTTAATATCATTAATTCTCAACTACTATCTTTAAAGACATAAATATAAAGCTATCACAATATTTAACTGATTAATTTAATTTACCTAATTTTTTTGCCCCAAAAGAGAAGAGAACAAAAAATAAGGGTCGAATAAGTTATAATAAATAATCTCCTTAACTTATTATAATAATTTACCGAATAACATTATAAATATATGAATTTTAAATTATCACGAGTCCAAAATAAATCAACTTATTGTTATTTCTAAAATTAATTCGGTTGACTTCGCACTTTAGGGGATTCTCCAACCGGCGCGCAAAGGGGGGAGCTTGCCCGCGAATTTGGTTGGAGACAACAATTATGAATACTAGAAAAACTCATTTATCTCTTCATCTTTCTCTTGATCCATATTGTCAACTTGTATTAGAATTTATTTTTTATGATATGAATTGGTTAATTTTCTGCATTAAAACTTTGAAGAATATTTTAAGGACATTTGAAAAATTAATAATTAAATAAAATATGTCAAAGATTCAAAAATAAATTGCCTAATTTACCCCTAGATTTTTTTGACCCCGATGGTCACTTCTGTAAGAAAAAATGAGGGGTGCTAATTACTGAGTTTTTCTTAATTTGAGGGTCCTAAGTTTCAATTTTTTGTTTCGGTCGTGCAAAGTTCCCATTTATCATGTTTTAGGGGTGCTATTGTTCTTAATTCGAGGGTGCTAATTACTAATTTCATTTCGAGAGTGCTAATTGTCCATTTTTCATGCTTCAAGAGTGCAAACTTCCAAAGATCTTGAATTATCTATTTTGCCACTAGGTTTTTTTTACTTTGGTGGTTAACTTTGCTGGAAAATAAAAGACGATGCAAAATGCTGAATCATTCTAATTTCGGCGGTGCAAAGTGCTAAATTTATATTTCAAGGTACTAATTATCTGTTTCTCATATTTTGAGGGTGCAAAATGCTAAACCCCATCTAAGTTAGGTAAATTATGAATTTGTAACACTAATGTATAAGTTGTAACTAACAGTTATTCTCTCAAATATGAAAGGTAACAATCATCCCTTCTGACTCCTGAGTTATTTGTCAACCGTTAAAAATATATAATCGTTACTTTTTTGGGTAATAAAATGCAAAAGAGTCGTTAATAATATATTAAATGATTTCATTTTACCCGCATATAGAATTATAAACGAGTCGATTAGTTTCGAATAATATATTGTTCAAGTTTTATTTGAATTATATATTGTGTTTGAAATTGTGCTTGCACTTGATTTGATTTTTAACGAACGAACCTCTAACGAATTCGAACCGAGTATAAAATATCTTAATAATTTTATGTATGATTTGGTCAATTTTCAAGTTATCGAATGAAGCTCGTATGAAGCTTCAAAAATTACCAAAGAAGAAAATATTGTTCAAACTTTTTTAATTTATATGATATATCAAGTTCAAATGAGTTCAAGCCTAATGTTAAATAGTTTGGCTTTGATTTCCTGCTCTACCTTCATATACTACATATCTACACTATATAATTCTACTTATATATACATACATATATAATTTGTAAATCTAGGGTGACGTCACGTCACATGACGTAAGTTATAACCAATAGAATAATGACACATTATTAATAAGTTACCTACTTATCAAGTTACTAACAGGTCATAATAGTACTATAAGTAATTGTACTATACTATTATTTGACCACATTCAATGTAATATTTAATCACATCAATAGTAAATTATAAATTAATAAATTATTATAAATAAATAAATAATTCTGTAAATAATATTTTTATAATAAACGATATGGGACCATACTAAGTATGGACCATATTATTTGAGTCTAAGTACTATATTATTTGAGTCTATGCTACTAGATGTGAGATATATACCATGTATTGTGAAAAATTATCAAAAAATTGATTAGTACTAATGCTAATACTAAGGACCATATTAAGTATGTGGAGTCAATACTATTACATGTGAGACATTATACTATGTAATGTGAAGAATTATACATAATGGTTAGTATTGATGATAATACTTCATAATGTGGTTAATTACTACTAGTACGGGACCGTACTAAGTATGTGGAGTCATTATTATGTTATGTGAGTCCATACTACTACATGTGAGATATATATCATATAATGTGAAAAATTATCAGAAAATTGGTCGGTATTAATGCTAATACTATATAATGTGATTAATTACTACTAATATGAGACCGTACTAAGTATGTGGAGTCAATACTATTACATGTGAGACATTGTACTATGTAATGTGAATAATTATATACAATGATTAGTACTAATGATAATAGTCCATAATGTGGCTAATTACTACTAAAATGGGACCGTACTAAGTATGTGGAGTCAGTACTATGTTAGAAGAGTCTATACTACTACATGTGAGACATATATCATGTAATGTGAAAAATTATCAGAAAATTTGTCAGTACTAATGCTAATACTATATAATGTGACTAATTACTACTAATATAGGACCGTACTAAGTATGTGGAGTCAATACTATTGCATGTGAGACGTTATACTATGTAATGTGAATAATTATATACAATGATTAGTATTAATGATAATACTCCATAATGTGGCTAATTACTACTAATATGAGATCGTACTAAGTATGTGGAGTCAGTATTATATTATGTGAGTCTATACTACTACATGTGAGACATATACCATGTAATGTGAAAAATTATCAGAAAATTGGTCAATACTAATGTTAATATTAATGCTAATACTATGGCCATATTAAGTATGTGGAGTCAATACTATTAATGTGAGACATTATACTATGTAATGTGAAGAATTATACATAATGGTTAGTACTGATGATAATACTCCATAATATGGTAAATACTACTAGTACAGGACTGTACTAAGTATGTGGAGTCAGTACTATGTTATATGAGTCTATACTACTACATGTGAGACATATATCATGTAATGTGAAAAATTATCAGAAAATTGGTCAGTATTAATGCTAATACTATATAATGTGACTAATTACTACTAATATGAGACCGTACTAAGTATATGGAGTCAATACTATTACATGTGAGACAGTATACTATGTAATGTGAATAATTATATACAATGATTAGTACTAATGATAATCCTCCATAATGTGGCTAATTACTACTAATATGAGACCGTACTAAATATGTGGAGTCAGTACTATGTTATATGAGTCTATACTACTACATGTGAGACATATACCATGTAATGTGAAAAATTATCAGAAAATTGGTCAGTAATAATGTTAATACTATATAATGTGACTAATTAATACTAATATAAGACCGTACTGTGTATATGAAGTTAATACTATTACATGTGAGAAATTATATACGATATTTAGTACTAATGATAATACTCCATAATGTGTCTAATTACTACTAGTATGGGACCGTACTAAGTATGTGGAGTCAGTACTATGTTATGTGAGTTTATACTACTACATGTGAGACATATACCATGTAATATGAAAAATTATCAGAAAATTGGTCAGTATTAATGTTTATACTATATAATGTGACTAATTACTACTAATATGAGACCTTACTGTGTATGTGAAGTCAATACTATTACATGTGATACATTATACTATGTAATGTGAGGAATTATATACAATATTTAGTACCAATGATAATACTCCATAATGTGTCTAATTACTAATAATATGGGACCGTACTAAGTATGTAGAGTCAGTACTATGTTATGTGAGTCTATACTACTACATGTGAGACATATACCATGTAATATGAAAAATTATCAGAAAATTGGTCAGTACTAATGCTAATACTATATAATGTGACAAATTACTACTAATATGAGACCGTACTAAATATGTGGAGTCAATACTATTACATATGAGACAGTATACTATGTAATGTGAATAATTATATACAATGATTAGTACTAACGATAATCCTCCATAATGTGGCTAATTACTACTAATATGAGACCGTACTAAATATGTGGAGTCAGTACTATGTTATGTGAGTCTATACTACTACATGTGAGACATATACCATGTAATATGAAAAATTATCAGAAAATTGGTCAGTATTAATGTTAATACTATATAATGTGACTAATTACTAATAATATGAGACCGTACTGTGCATGTGAAGTCAATACTATTACATGTGAGACATTATACTATGTAATGTGAGGAATTATATACAATATTTAGAAAGTTGATCCGTCGATGTTACACTTTCACCGAAACCTTTGATAGGCTTCTCGAGTCTATCTAACCTCTCCACAATGCTAGAAAGTTGATCATTTGGTTTTACACTTCCACCGATATCTTGATGAAATTCGTTACCATCTTTTGATTCATCTTTGAAACCATCTTCTTCTTCCATGAATTTAGCACCAGAATGAATATCACCCTTACATAAGTGGGACCTGATCATGCCAATTGAATCTTCTTTCAATTTATACCAATCGGATGTTTTTATAACACCTATCATTTGCTTGATTGCATTTTGGTCCCAAAAACTGAGGCTAGGTGTTGGACGATTGTCCAAAGACTGAAAATTTGTTTTTACATGTTCAAAATTAAACAACTGCATGAAGAAAAAAACATTTTAAAACATAATAAGATGATACTTATTAAAACTAGCATATATGAAATCATACTTACCATCAAAAAGGCCAAACAGCCACGTGCATACTTATGTCCAGTCTGTTGCTTTTCTCATATCCCCTCAACCAAACAAGTGAATACTAGTTTTGCCAAGTTCATTTCAGAGATTTTGCTACTATCATCTACAATGTATAAGAGACCCCTATCCACTTCAGCCTTGACTACAGGACAAAGAAAAATGCCCAATATAAATAGGGTAAATTTACTCTTGAAGTCTTCATCCGCCGTTTTCATATTTTGTAATTCAACTTTTAAATTACCTAACTTGAGATGGTCTGAAGCTCCTGATATTACAGTAGATGTCACATTCCTACTTACCTCTATACCAGTATCCTTCAAACCTAGTATATTACTCACATCACCAGGACTAATACCAACATTTGTGCTGTTGATGTCTAGAGTACAACTGTCGCAATTAAAAGCACTAAACAAAATCGTGCATAGTTCTGTACAAATGTTGAAAGGCCTTAAATCCAAAAGACTTCCCAACCCTATTGACCTTACGGAATCTCTTTGTTCTTCAGTTAGATTAGCAATCACATTGTGTGCTCCAATAACCGACGTACGAGTACAAATTGTGTACTAAACATTAAATTAAATAAAAAGAATATATCATTATCATTAAAAATAATGTAATAACTCTATATTAATACAAATAATTGCATATATAAGCTTTCTAACATTTGGGGGCCCTTGGGCCAACTTTTCTTTGTACTGCCTATAGTTAGCCTTTTTATCATCAACATAAGTCGATTTTTCTGCCTCTGAGAGTGAATTATACTTTTCCATTATTCAACATTCTTTAATTTTTCGCGTTCATGTTTACTGGATATAAAAAGAGATGCGAGTAATGGAAAATTTACATTAGAAGAAGAGCTACCATATAAAATTTGCTCAAGCTATCTAAAGATTGAAACTTTTTTTACTAATGTTAATAAATAAAAAATTTCTTCTCAAATAAAAACAAATATCTTGTGCGGTGTTATCGAAACATATCTAGTATAAAATATCTTGTGCGGTGTTATCGAAACATATCAAGTATAAAATATAAAAAAGTATATTTTACTTAATTGAACCAAATAAATGAAGATCCTGGCCTTTTCACTTTCTTTTCTTCAGATTTTGAACGAACATTTCTGATATTCTCCTTTGAATTACCAGCTCTTTTACATCTTCACGAAAAGATAACTTTCAGGAAAAATCTATCCTTTTAAATTTTGAAAGTTATTTTAACTATGTAACTTTCTCTTGTAAGTACATGTGTTCATTATAAAGATTTTTTGTATGTCTCACAAAATAGTATGACAGTTATTATAAATTCAAATCAGAAGTCCAAACTACAGATAGTGATCATTTACCTCATCTTCGATTTCACGTTAATGGACTCGACCATTTTTGTATCCTGCAATCATGATATATTAATTAGTTTGTTCATTACAATATATAAAGCACACGATCTGTTCATTACAATCAATACTGATTAAAGCATATATTTAAAATATAGTAATATATTAGATATCAGTTTCATTTTGGCTTAACATACAGCCGACAAAAGTTGAAAAAAGACATTAATATAAGCTAAAAGTAGAGTATTTTACATGTAATCAGTTATAAGGTTTCAAAAAATTGCAAGAAATATGCCCTATGGATGGATGCAATATGGTACAAATATGCCCAACTCAACAGTTATGGAAACTATAGGTATTGAAGTTGTCCTAGTACTAAACTATGGATGCACTATGGGTACTAGTATCAAGAACTTCTCCATGACAATACATCATTATTGTGGTACATAATATCCTCAGAGAGTAATTTTCTTGGCTATGATAATTAAGACACATAACTATATTAATACAGTGACTTAGATAATCTGAATGTCATAGAGCATAGAAAAATTAAGTCAGCACAGTAATGGTGGAGATGCACTTTACACGAGAAACAGATAGATAGATGGAAGACTGATCAAACGTATAAGTATTCAGATGCAAAAGCAGCATCCCTCATCTCATCCTCATAATAAATGCAATTCTTTCATCATATTTTCATTTTCATCATAACCTTACTATTTTCAGCTTCCTCTCTACACCTACTTTACAAACTATCTAATTGTTGATTTGAGACGGGTGGGTACACCCATTCGGGCTAACCCGACCCGGTCTAATTTAAATTAGAAAAGAGGAGGGAGTAGTTAATTAACTACTCCCAAGTAAGGAGTTAACCTCCCACTAAGTGGGAGATTAACTCCCTACAATTAAGGCAAGTGGGGGAGCATTCGGCTCCCCCCATCTCTGAAACAACAGAGAAGTCCCTTGGGACTTCTCAATTGAATTAACAACAGAGAAGTCCCAAGGGGACTCTCCATTTTTGCCGTAAATAGAGAGGTCACCAAGGACCCCTCTCTCTTTCCTCTTTATTATTTCTTCTCCCTATATACACATATATATATTATGTATATATATATAGTTAGCACATTATATACGGGTATATCATATTATATATTCCGGGTAATATATATGTACATATCATCAACAATAATTGGGGCATTTGGATTGTGGATTATGGCTCATTTCCGTACGTGATTTGTGTCTTGATCGGGAGCACCAAAACGTAAGAGCATCGGTGATTCAACCACGGTTAGATCAAATGGCGAATGAAGAATTCTCTCCGGGTAATCCACTTCAAGCAACCGGTGATTATTCGATCCGATTCAAGTAAGTGATTTTTCGGTTGATTCGGATTTAAAACCCAACATTGGTATCAGAGCCATTGTTGGTTGAGTTCCTTTGCTATATGGTATTTGAAATCATGTTTAGTTTTAGTAATTTCATGAAATTTGAAATTATGTTCATGCTTGACCTTTAATGGCAGTTTGTTATTCCCTCGTTAGAATGGTATGAAAATTTTACTGGAGCATGATTTAAAGTTCTTGAATGCAACTGTATTTTTTCAGATTTTTTTGTTGAGAAATTTGTTCTGAAAAAATTATTTATTGAATTATTTGCTGAAACTTTAAATGCGGATTCCCGGTTCAATACTTGGATTCATGTGACGTGCTATATACCATTAGAATCCTCTTGAAATGATCTTTCCAGCCATGTATGGAAATCTGTTTTTGGATTAGAAATGAGAAAGATATGGTCAATTCAAGTTTCTGCCATATATGTCTAAATTGTTTGACATTTTATTTGCGGATTTAAATGTGTTTATTATTTTGGTCCGAAAATTTGTACATAGCATGCTTACATGTTGTTTATCATCTCTGCAAAATTTCATGCTCATTGGATATGTAGAAATTGAGATATGATTTTTTGTTTATTATTTGGCCGAAATTTCTTTAATTTTCTGCGGATTGTATGTTGCGGCTTATAAGATGATTCATGTACCGTTAGAAAGATCTCGTCGAGAGGTTTCTAACCATATATATTATGCGTAATTCGGACTTATAACGAAGGAGATATTGCCAATCGAAGTTCATGTCGCATTTCTTCAAGTTGCTGGAAATTTGAAGAAGATGAACATTTACTTTGTTCATACCCACTCTCGATCGCGGCTGTTGGTTACTCAAACAAGTACTTCCGAAGGTCAAAATGAAAAACCGAGTTCACCATAGGAATTAGAAGGCCCGAAAACGTTGGGGTAGCCGGAAGCGTTTCGTTGGGAAACGCCGTTAGGACGGCGCGTGTGTCACACGCGCCACACAAGCGCGTGAAGGTGTTGATTTGGTCAACAGCCCAGTCAGCACACACATGGCAGCCAGCTAGGCGCCACACGTGTGCTCAGCACAATGTGCATATCCACGTGGCATGACATGTCAGCTGCCACGTCAGCGATTGTACTGCATGGCATTGTCACGCAAGTGCGGCGTATTCCGGTGTCCGTTTTTGGCCCGAAAAATTCTATGAGTTCAGAATTTTATTTCTGATTGTTTGGTGAATTTAAATTAATTTTCAGAATGTAAAATTATTTTTCTTGATTTTTGTGCTTGGAAAATGTTTTAAAATCGAAAATCATTTTTCTTTGAAGGAAAATTTTGAAATTTTTATGTTGGTCCAGAAAAATATTTTTTGAGGAAATGGCTTGCAAGTGGGAGTGTTTGGAAACACTTTAAGTCAATTTCAATTTTCTAATGCATGTAGAAAACGATTCAACATCATTTTAAATCAAGAAAATTTCTTTTTTTATTTCTGAAAACTCTGAAAACATTTTCAAACGTTTGACTTCAAAACGAAGTACTTCAACACTTATTTATGACGTTCTAATAATTTTATTTTCTAAATTGGAAAATTTGTTTTTCCATTAATTTTTTGTGAAATTAGAACTTGGTTTGCTTGTAAGCAGAAAATAAGTGTAAAATATTCTTTTATGAGCATGAGTTAAGTTATTTTGATTAGCTTATAAGCTTGATCTAATATTTAACTCAATTTAGTTTGAGAACGTAACGTATGCCGGACTTAGTGGGAGAGCGACAATATGAATAAGAATCTGAACCTCTTTTGCAATTTATGCAAGTTGCAAAACGTTAGTAATTCTAATAAAAGTTTATGCAACACTTTCGAGTTTCGTGGTCAAGGACATGAAACATTAAAGTTGATGCAATAGGGACGCTTCTTTAGCCGAGGGCTAAGAGAAGAAAACTGAACGATTGAATTCCATCTTAATGGAATGAATCTGTCGTTTATCTAATTGGTTGAAAAACGACGTATTAAATTTCCCCCTTGAAATTTAAAATTTGTCTTACGAACTATTTGAAGGAAAATATTTTGAATATATTTTTTTTTCTCTCCTAAATGTTTTTGAAAACTTTAAAACTTTTTTCACGAATATGAGTTTTTCACTCAATCTTCTTTTAAGTGAGACAAGTATCGTTAATTTTTGTCCCTTAAGGCTTTGACATTAGAATCTTCGAAGGTGATTCTTAATTGATCACATGATTACGTTTATGTGATATTACTTCGATGCGTGTTTGACATACGCTTATCTCCTTATGTGCACTTTATTGGGTCGTGTTAAGATGTAACCCGATGCACATTAAATATTTGTAAGTACTTTGAATTAGTACTCGAGTGGGAGTTCCTAAGTTGGAAGAATTTAAGTAATTCTCACCTGGAACTACTAGATTTTATACTAAGGGATTGAATTAGTGATAATGATCATTTGGATATGGGAGATGATTGGGCCACGTAGTGACCCTTTCGATTTTGTACCTTATGGGATTTAAAACGAGTTCAGTTTGCTATGTATAAAATCACCTATACTTAGATGGGCTAAAATGATATCTATATATTGACAGATCATGGCAATAGATTCTAATTAGATGAGTACTTGTAAAAGTACTCATTGACAAAGCTGCAACACTTTGTTGATGTTGATTTAGAATTTGAGTAGGAATATGTGATGTTGTAGAGAACATTTATCAAGTCATTAAAGACATGTTGTGGTCTCATTACTTGAGAAAGAGATCATAGACTTTCTTCATGTCTTTTGACATGATTCCGCTCTAGTCTTGAAATTATGGCATCGTAGAACGTTATCCTTAGGGAGCAGTATAGAAATACAACTCTAACAAGGTAGACGTTGGACTTTTAAAGTTTGATCAATTGGACAAATATTTTTGTCTAGTATGTTGGATACTTATGAGAGTAAAGTCAAACTTAATGAATGATTAAAAGTCAAGTCATAATTCTTCTCTTTTGAGTAATTGAATTCAAGTTCTATTCAGTCTCGTTCCATTTTACGGACCATTCAAAGGTCGTGTCGATTTACATATCTGTAAAACGACTTTCTCAAATGGTAAGTATTTCATTGTACTTCTTAAAAAGTTATTTGGTGTTTCTAGACCAAAACTGAAGTCGTTGTGACAAAATCTATTTTTAACGGGGCATAGGCTCTAAGAAAAATAAAACTAGATTAATAGAGGCAATGAAATAAAGGAGACTGAATATATTTCTAGTTGGAAGAACAATGACTGCCGGATTTTGATAATCTGAAACGGCATGGGACTATAAGTGCTTGATTTACCATATTTTTTTTTCACTCGTCAATGGATGAAGTTGAAAAGGTAGCACTCAATAACACTGTTATAATTATTGTTTTGTCGAAAACACGTTACTAACCTTATCCTATGTGGACAATAGGTTTATGGTAACTAATAATTGAAAAGTGTTTGCGCCCTCACTCATGTTTATTAAGTTACATTTGTGTACCTTCGGGAAACTAAACTTGACTGTTGAGTTTGTTCTTGAATTGGATTCAGACTTGAATTCATCGTTGACTTTAATAGTATCATTTTGAGTGATACTTAAATGTTCTAGACATTTAACAATAGTTTGAAGTGTCATTCTTGACTAAACATTTCAATTGCATAATTGATTGTTGTTGTACAATCAACACCTGATGCATCACGAAATATGTTAAAGGCATATTTGTTTAGGTCAATTTGGGCTAGTGGAAACACTAAATCAATAAGAAGACTTTTACAAGTCGTTTCTGAAAATTGGTTTGCCCTTGCACTGTTTCAATTGAAACAAGACACCAGAACTATTTCGTTAGGCCGTTGAAGTTAAACTTCCATTTTGATCAATTCTAGTGATTTAGTATTAGTGAAGGTTGGATGAATCCGTCCTTTCATTACTTTTATAAGGATATTACATGACTTGATTATTTTTATTTTGATCTCTTGCAAAATTAAAATACTTCAGTGTTTTTGAAATTCTAGAGAATAAAATGTATCGATGAACATAAGGTTCTGATACTAGATCAAGGATATGAATATCTACATGATCATTTCGTGATCCATGTAATGAAACATATGAGTATCAGTTATTTCTAACACTCTATTTGTATAATTGTGTTAAGGTAAGTAACTCGATTTTCTGGATAGGATGGGATTCAATGCATCTCAAGTTAACCCCTTGAATTTCCATGTGGAAATTTTGTTAACATTGAATGCATATTTAGTGAACCTTCAATAATAGTAATTTTCAACATCTAAAAGCTAGGGTCAGATGACAATTTGACCTAAGCTACCTTAGACAATGTGATCAAGTAGTTGAGTTTGTCTTAACTTATTTCTAATGTGTTTAGAAACATGATTACAAAAGAAAATATATCTTTGGAAGATATATAATGTCTAATGGTTTATGTTCTTGGATGAACAATGAGATGGAAGTAAAATTCTTATTAAATCAATAAATACAATCTTTCGAAAGATGTATTTACTAGATAAACTGAACTTTATGTATTTGAACGTGTTAGTGTAAACCGGTTCAAGGGATAGTTATTCATTTGACTTATCACTTGGAAGTGATTATCCAAAATTGCTTCTTTTGAGTGGGAGCAATTTATGTTCTATTGGATCCATTCAAATGAAAGGACTACACCTGAACCGTAACTTGTTTCAAATACTGAAAGATGTTCTCATATCTCATGGGTGAGATACGTTAAACGAATGGAAGGAAGACTTAGTTACCTGCCTATAATTTAAACCAATTTTTGTATTGGTTGATTTTTCAAAGGGGCACATGGTTTCTTACCTGTATCTTACTTTAGTCAAAATTTAGATATGGAAGTATTCCTAATGAATAAAAGACTATTAATCTGAAAAGTTGAGATATCAAAGTTCTCGAACTTGAAATCTTTGAGATTTAAGATTATTTTAGGCAATAAGAGATTGTCTAAACAATCACGTTGGTTTTTATCTTGATGGATGAATAACATTTGCCTTTTGTCTTAAGTTATTATTAGGAATACTGGATTCCATTTCTTAATGTTTGAGTTATACCCTATTTGTTGGGATAACTTTGAGTATAAAGGACCATTTCGAAAATGGTCGTCCTTAATTATTTTTGAATGAATTGAGGACTTGTAGGTAGAAAACTTGGTGAAATTCATTGAATTTTATAAGTGGTCATTGGACACTTGAATAATTCTGAATTTAATACCTACTAATACTCCCATAGTAAGAGGTAGAATTTTGATTCTTGAAATGTGCACTTTGAGTGAAATGTCTAGATCACTGGTTCCGATCTTGATGGAATCATTAATTGGTTTGAAACCAATTGCCTACTCTGATTTATGTTGTGCCATGGATCTGGTCAATAATTATAAGTCAAATCATTTGTATGATTTTTATACTTTATTGAGAAGGTTATCGAGAAACCTTTATTATACTGCAATTGATCTCTTAAATATTAATGAGACATGTTTATCTATGTGCACAATTGTTGTAAAATTGATGGCACATACGCAGTATGGATAGTTGTTTGGTCAAGAGGTATTTATTACTTCTTTGGGAAGATACAGAGCTACATTCGAGTTGTGTTGACATTGATGTTATGAAACACATTCATAGCTTGCAATATAGATACTGTTTTAGCGAGACCAAACACTTACACAATATTGAGAATTTCGTTGGAGATATCTTAACAAAGTTAATAGAGAACTTTGTAGTTAGCATCTACGTACAATAGATGGTCGAGTTTCTTGTACTAAGACCATAACTGGAGATTCTCACATGGGTTGCCTAGCAATCTCTCGAGTTGCGTAGATTTTGATATAATTGAACTTGGAAGTTCATAAGATCAAGCCCATAAGTTATGTGACATTTGAATGCTTGTATACATGATTTGGAAATCATACATTCAATGTCCTAAGATATGTCGGACAAGTAGAGATTGGCTCTCTCACACGAGCAATCGCCTTTGACGTTGAGAACGTGCAGAGATGAGATTGTTTTATCCTTGTAAAGAGCACAAGATAAAACCAGGATCGTCTTAATTATAATCGATTAAAGATTACTGTTTTGATTAAAGTAATCACAGTCTTGCATGAGTGCAAGATCAGAAAGGTATCGATTGCTTAATTAAGATGAGATTACTTTTGTATATACAAGTAATCAAAGAAGAATGGATTCCCACCATCCATTAAACTTGTCGAATGGCCAGATGTGAAATTTCTCGAGTTAATTCTTTACCGAGGATAAGGAGAAAATTCAGGTAAAGTGTAGATGTACACTTGTACTAAAGTCTGTACTGTGTAGTTTAAATGACATACACTTCAAGAAACGAAGTAAACTACAGTAGCACGTGTTTCATACCACGTGTGCCTTAGTGACCATTGGGAAATGAGTGAAAGATCCCTGCTCACTCATTGTGTGAGGCCCAGAGGTTTATTGCAACCTCAATAGGTACCCTTATGACTTTCGACCGTTTCTCGAGATCTTACCAAGGTGTTGCTACTTTAGAACGTCACTAATAGCTATGAATCATACGGCGATGCGGTCCGTGTCTAGGAAAGCTGCTGAAGTAAGATCGAAAGATTCAGGTAGGAAAGGAAGACTTTATGAAGCTAACACACGCTGCTTGAATTCAAAGCTGGCCAGCCAATATGTCGAACTTGAGAGTTTGAGACATGATTGTGAATACAAGTGAGTGGTGGAGTGAAGTATGCTCTTTTGTTGATTTGAGGGATCAGAGATACTTCGGTTAGTGAAATGGGGTTTGGGGTATAGCGAGTCCTGATGTCCTCGTGTTTTGTGAATAAGAGTTGTTATATACCCTAACAGGTGTATGACACTTAATGCTCTTGCGCTCGCCGGTCACACGATCCACTTGTCTGTATGAAGTTGATGAGTATGTTGTTAAAGTCACTGTAGACTCGGTTTAGCCCTCATGTGCGAGTGGGAGATGTTGATTTGAGACGGGTGGGTACACCCATTCGGGCTAACCCGACCCGGTCTAATTTAAATTAGAAAAGAGGAGGGAGTAGTTAATTAACTACTCCCAAGTAAGGAGTTAACCTCCCACTAAGTGGGAGATTAACTCCCTACAATTAAGGCAAGTGGGGGAGCATTCGGCTCCCCCATCTCTCAAACAACAGAGAAGTCCCTTGGGACTTCTCAATTGAATTAACAACAGAGAAGTCCCAAGGGGACTCTCCATTTTTGCCGTAAATAGAGAGGTCACCAAGGACCCCTCTCTCTTTCCTCTTTATTCTTTCTTCTCCCTATATACACATATATATATTATGTATATATATATAGTTAGCACATTATATACGGGTATATCATATTATATATTCCGGGTAATATATATGTACATATCATCAACAATAATTGGGGCATTTGGATTGTGGATTATGGCTCATTTCCGTACGTGATTTGTGTCTTGATCGGGAGCACCAAAACGTAAGAGCATCGGTGATTCAACCACGGTTAGATCAAATGGCGAATGAAGAATTCTCTCCGGGTAATCCACTTCAAGCAACCAGTGATTATTCGATCCGATTCAAGTAAGTGATTTTTCGGTTGATTCGGATTTAAAACCCAACACTAATTCAATTCAATTCAATTCAATGCCCCCATCTCATGTGGAGTAATTTACATGGATTCAATTGAATTTATTTTTATAATACACTAATCATCAATTATTACATAGAAAAATTCAAATGTCATAAATGAATGGTCAATAATTGGTGATAACACTAATATTGCATGTAGCTGATAAATAAATAAACCACTTGAAATGTTGTATTTTGTACGTATATATTCAAATTTTGTGATAGAAGTAATTACATAAACAAATTAATTAGGCAGTGACCATCTAACTAATTAACACCACTAGCTAGCTGAATATAAAATAACTGACATCATGTGAAACAACTTTTGCAGCAGGATCAAATCATGAAATGCTATTTCAATTGCAAGTAATATTATTCTAGCTAGGGCAAAAGATGTAAATTAAAATATTGAACATAAAAAGAACAAAAAACAGAATTAAATCAACTAATAAAATATTGATATATATTGGAATGAGAAGCAAGCAGATGTAATTAAATCAACCAATAAAATAATGATATCTATTGAAATACGATGATCACAAGCACACAAGTGAAGCAAACTCGTTAAAATAAATGAAACTGAATTATGAAATGAAAAACAAGGAAGTGAAACTAATTCTAACTATAAAATAATGCAATCTATAGATAAAAGATGAATGAGAAGCACATAGGTGAGATTAAATCATCCATTATCAGTAGAAACTAAGTTTATACGCTGAATTTTTATTTGATACACGATGCTTACTTTTCAAAAAACAGAATTTACAAACTATACAACCCCGACAATTACTTGTACATTCTAAGGTTAAAAAATTACATGTAAATTCTAAGAATGAAAACTCATACAACCCCAAACAATTTTCTTAAAGAACCCAACAACAGGGGTAAAATATAAATACTAGCAACACAAAAAGATAAAAGATTGGAGTTAATAAAAGAGAAATAGAAACAAGTAATACCTAAATTCAGCAAGAATAAAACTTCGTGGCAAGTGGGCGTGTCAATTCAGTCACACAATGGCAGCGGAGGACATGGGCAAACACAAATTTCTTCCGATGGTAGGCGAACGCGAACAGGAGCGATGAGGGTTACGGGATTGGTTTGGGGAGAATTACCAATTTTCGGAGATAGAGATTGTATAATGTTCGAGAATTCTAGAATCAATTTGTATCTCCTTTATGAAGGTTGTGAATCTCACAATTTTTGGGAAGAAGATTTGTGATTTGTGGAAGGCGATGGGAGAGAGTGGAGAGGGTAGGAGTAGTGATATGTGAAATTAGGAGGGAGATTGTGTTAGATACTAAAACTTAATTAACCGGTTATACAAGTCACCAATTGTTAATTTAATTTTTATTTATTTTAAATTAAAAAATATTTATGACTTTGATTATATAGTTTGAATCTAATGGTCTAAAATAAACTAACGTCACATAACGTGACGGCACCCTAGAATCCCCCATACAGACATATTTATGGGGATTCGGTAGCGTAGCTACACATTATTAGTGGGTGCAATGACTCCATTCAACTTTTGCAATTTTTTATGGAAATTATATATATGTATAATACTTGTAAAAATAAATATATTTTATAATTGCTTTAAATAGATCCCACTCAATAAAACTAAAATTTATATGCTATTGGGACCAAATTTTAATAAAAATATAGGCAAGAATTTTTTTGGCGTTTTTTAATTTTGGTACCAATTCTGAATGTCGTACCAAAATTGAAAAGGTCAGTAAGAATTGATGCCAAAATTGACACAATGGTACCAAAATTGAAAAACTCCTAGTTCTATTGTGTTGAAAATGATCTTTTGCCAATTCCCCTCACCAGTTATTTCCAATTCACAATTTATGTCACTCCCATTTTAATAATAATAAGAATAAGAATAATAATAACAAAATAGTAAAAAAAAAAAAAAAAATTATAAAAAATACTCTGTATTTGGGTACGCAATAATAATAATTTTTTTTTGCTACACATGTTATCATCAAACCACTCCTTATTACATTGACTCAACTTCATTCAACAATTCCCCTTTTTTTTTATGATGACAAAACATTCAACGAAAAACGTCTTCTAAGTCTTCAGTTTGATCTTCACTCAAAGATGAAAATCACTTGGCCGAATAAAAATATACAATTATCTTCTGATTTAAACTTTCGCTTTTTAGTTGTATCCTTATTTCAATGTAGGTTGCCTTCTTCTCATTTTCTTCTTTCTCTTCTTCTCCTTATTATTCCAATAACGGGGAAGTTGCTTTATTAATGCATTACTTCTTCTCATTTTGAAGAGTTAGAAGCGATTATTTATTGATTCCCTTTAAATCGTTCGAAATTATATAAACACCTTTTAAACCATATTTGAAAGTCGGGTTGAAATTATAAATGAACAAATCAATAAACTGCATTGATGTGCTATATTAAAAAAAATATGAATAAAAAAATATAGAAACTAATTTTATATACTCATAATTAAAATAAAATACTTTAAATAAGTATGGAAACTATCATATGAGAATGTATAATATATTTATATTCTCAAATTTACATTTAGCCAAAGGAGTTGATCTTAGTTTTCTTTTTCGGCTATATCTCAAGAGATATTCCTTAAATTAAAATTAGAAGTATTATGAAACTTATGAATAAATATATATTTTTTTAATAAATTCAACCTTTATGAATGATAATTTATTTTTGGCACCATAAAACTAGCCGTGTTTTAATTTTGGTATCATTGTGTCAATTTTGGCACCAATTTTGACTGGACTTTTCAATTTTGGTACTTCCGGAAGTGTCAAAATTGAAAACGGCAATTAAAATTGGTACCAAAATTGATACCATGGTACCAAAATTGAAAAACGCCTTGTTTTATAGTGCCAAAAATAAATTTTTGCCTAAAAATATATATTAATCTTCCACTAATAATTTTTTATGAATTAATATGTTAGTAGTAAAAGACAAATCTCAATTTATGGGATTGCGATATACTTTTTCCATATAAAAAATCATACGAACTTTACAACAATATTTCATCTTTATTTCTAATATTTTATCCCCACAAATAAACTCACTCAAAAAGAAAGGTGCAATCAAATAATGTTTATTGTCTGGGTTTTTCATATTAAAAGAACAAAAATTGATTGTTGAAGGAAGATACAATGTATGAATCATCATTTATATATATAAAGGTGACTAATTATATATTTGTTAGTGATGATGTACTTATTTTAAAGAAAGTTTCTTTCCGAGATGTTTAATTAATGTCAAACTACTAACATAAATAACTTTATTCAATTCTTTTTCTTAAATTGTTTCTCCAGTTATCTTTATTCGGCTTAATATTTTAATATTATATTATCGTTAAAAGTATATACTATCATCATTATATATATATATATATATATATATATATATATATATATATATATATATTTTATTATGCTATAATAACCCTATCATGGATCAAAATTTAGATATATTTTCATCAAAAAAATTCTTCTCTTGAGTCAACCGAAACGAAAATATATTTAGTTTCTACTTTAATTATATTAGTGTATTTTTTTTTTTTTATAATTTTCCCAAAAGTTTCTCGAAAATTTCCAAAAACATTTGAAAACTTCATGAATTTTTTTTAATATTTGATTGAATTAAACATACCACGAAAATGAAACGTAATACATGGACCCCAATGATATTATATCATGTCTACGCCACTGTTGGGATTTGATGGGAAATCAATTTTCTAGTTAAATAGGAGAGGTTAAATTGTTAATTTAATCACATGTCATTGAGATTATTTGTTCTCATTGAAAATTATTTTATAATCAATTTTCTAGATAAATAGATTCAATAAATGATAACAGTATACAATCTTATGCTACCAAAAAATCAATTTTTATGAGTAATTTTATGCTACCAATTTTTTTTATCGTAATCAATCAAATAATTACCTTAAGGGAATGTTGGTCCCAAGTGGTCAGATGAGGTC
Organism: Penstemon barbatus; assembly: GCA_003313485.2. Taxonomy (NCBI): domain Eukaryota; kingdom Viridiplantae; phylum Streptophyta; class Magnoliopsida; order Lamiales; family Plantaginaceae; genus Penstemon; species Penstemon barbatus. The sequence continues at coordinate 9,865,916 of CM064882.1, forward strand.
TAGAGGGGGGGGGGGGGGGGTGAATAGACCTCTGAAAATTTTTAGACTTAATACTTTTCACTCTTCTATCAGCAGACTAAGTTATTATAGGTCGATAAGCTGACTAAGCTGATCCTTGAACAAATCTTTGAACAGCACAGTTAACCACTTCTCTTTATAATACTTAGCAAATTTCATCAAGCTTTAAAACAGAGCACTTGCAGCGGATATTTGAGAATTTTTCACAAGTAAACTTAGTTTATTTTAGAAAGACTTTGTACCCAGTTTAAATAAACTCCTTTTAAAATCCTTCAACAGTTTTCTTTGAAAGTTTTATGCAACTGTTAGAAAATATGCTAGTAAAAATGCAAGATAAAACTCAAAGAATTTTTATAGTGGTTATATGGATAAAAATCTTTTAGTCCACTCTTCCAAGCCACTTAGATCTTGGGTTATACTATAAGCACACAGTTTACAGTATACAACACTTACGCCAAAACAACAAATGAATCTGGTCGTAAGCTCACAATAGGAGATCACTAAGAAAACTTATCCACTGAAGCTAGATCACTCACAAAGATGGATCTTCACTTCGCACAACACTCCTTACAGTTTTTCACTCAGAAAACTGTTTATCTTTTTATCTTCAACTTCGGCTTTTGTCAACAAATGACTAAGCTGTTCTTGAGACTTAGAGATTTTGCTTCGGAATTTCTCTCAGAGTTTTTGTTGTTGTTCTCTTCTTCAGTCTCGCGAACTATTTATACTCAGAGTTTGAAAAATGTCCGTTGAAGAAAGACAAGATTCAAATCCTCGGGCACTCGTCCTTAATTTCTGCAAACGGCTCTCTGCACTGCGACAGTACTGTCAACAGTACTTTCTGTCAGGCAGCATTTAATGCACCAAGCTGATACGAGGTTTTTCTTCAATCATTTGTCATTAATACCCTCGGTCTTCAGCATTTATTACTCCAAGTGCATTTATTACCGTTGGAGAGACTTTCTGATCCTTTCCACTTGGCTGATGAGTACACTAGTCTGATGATGAACTGAGCTGATCCCAAACTTGAACTAATCTGATTTGAGTGGGCTGATCTTCACCAATCTGATTTCTTCCATCAACAGCAGATCAGTAGTCTTCTGGACCATGGTGAACTTTGACTTGACTGATATAACTTTAACTTCAATCAAAATTCTTCTAAGGGTTTTCACTAAGTTTACCTAACTTAGCTGGTTATGATTTTTTGGAAATAATCAAAACCTCCCTTCATACTTCAAATTACTTGACTGATGATCTTCATCTTCATCCAACAATTTTTCCCTTTTTGATGATGACAAAACTTATCAGCTAAATACTTGTACCTAGACTAAAGTTTTATCCTAAAAAGTTTCTGAGTTAGAAATAGTGTATTGGATGGAAACCTTTAACTTTTATTGATTTCAGAAATGTAGTACAACTTACAAGTTTTTCAGAAAGATGAAAAATTACAAGTAAAGTGAAAACAGATTACAAGAAGGCATAAATGCTAGTGATCTGATTCATCATCAGTCACCTCTTCTTCAATCTCAACAAATTCTTCATCTTTTTCATCATCATCTTTATCATTGGCTTCATCAGCAAGAAGATTCTTCTGAGCAGCTTCCATTTTCTTAAGACGTTCTGCTTCAGCTGCTTTAGCTTCCTCAAGTCTCTTCTTGATGCGTTTCAAGTTCTTGTGCTTCACAAATGGATAAAGTTGTTCTTCAGGTGTATCCTTGGTTGCAGCAAGTTCTTTATCAGACTTGACTGGTTCCTTGGATTCTTTTTCTTCTTCATCAACAACTTCTTCATGAGCATCTGCATCCTTGGCATCAACAGCTTCTGCATCCTTCTTATTTTCAGCCTTCTCTTCAGTTTCCTTAACTGGTTCAAGTACGGACTCTGTTTGCTTCTCATCAACTTTCTTCTCAACAGCAGAGTCTTCAGGTTCAGGTACTTGAACAGTTTCAGATACTGGAGCAGCTTTCTCCTTCTCAGGTACTGACTTCTCTTCCCCCTTTTTGTCATCATCAGCAGGGAGAGAATCAGCAACTGGCAGATTCATAGCAGTGCATATCCTTTTGATGTTTGCATCCATAGTGATAAGCCTTGATGAGAGTTGATCAAGTGTGGATCCCTGAGTCCTGGTCTGATCGTTCAAATAATCCATGTTTAGTTGTAGAGTAGCTACTTCATCATGGACCTTTGATGCAATTTTATCCAAGTGTGCTGCACATTCCCTTTTCAGTTCTGTTTCAGCATCAGCAAGCTTGGTGATTGATCAAATGGCATTAGCAATATCAGCTTCATTACGTTGAAGAGCTGTGTGAAGATGGTTCATATCAGACTTCACGTCTTCTATGTTTCCATTCAGGTTGATCAGACTCTGGATCAATTGTAGAGAGTTATCTGCGGGAAGGTTATCAACAATATCCATCAACAATTTTTTGTTCTCCTCTTGCAACCTTCTGTTTTCTTCTTGAATTTGTTAGTTTTCATCCTTCATTTCCTTCATCAGCTTTGCAAGTTTATCTTCCAATGTCTGTTCAAGCAACATCTGAATGGATTCCATCAGAGATAAATGCTTATCAGCTGTGGGAATGGAGGTAGAATCTGATGGCTCTGTTTGGTGAACTTGAATTTCTGCTAAGTCTTTTTCTGCTTTTTCTTCACTTTGTTCAGGCTTAGCAGGCTCCTGAATAGCTTGATGGACAACAAGTGCGCCAGCTTCCTCCTGAACAGGTTCTTGAACTTTTTCTTCATCAGGCTTGGCAATAGCTTGTTGAACAGTAGACTGTTCTTCCACCTTAACAATTTCAGGTGTTCTATCTTCAGATACTTTTGTGGTCTGATGGATAACCTGAGTGATTTTAGGCATAAATCCCTGAGCAGGTGCCTTGATTTCTTTTTCCTTATAAGTGTTGACTTCAGCGCCAAAAGCAATATGTTGAACACTTGGCAGTGAGGGCAGATCATTTGGAGATCCTTTGTAATATCTTGAACGTTCGGACCATTTCTCCAAGGCTTGATAGACAGCAATCTTAACAGCCCTTTGAACAGGGTCATCACTTTTCTTCCTTTTAGCAGGTAGGGATTTCTCTATCTTCTTGGCTTCCTTATAGACAATATTTCTTGCAATATTGTGGAAGACATCCCTAATGTGATCAGGATCCAAAGCTTGTGATATGGATGAAGTTTGAAAGAAGGACATAACCCACTCTTCTTCTGCCTCAAACTTCTTCCATGTCTTCAGCTCGGCAACAGACTTGTCAACTCTGAAAGTCCTCCACTGATTATATCTGATATTTTCTTGGACGAACAGAGTAGCCTGCTGTAGCTGTCTGTCAAATTCCACTAAGGCAGCTTCAAATCTGGCAAAGGCAATGGGGTGTCCTTTGACAATATTTAAAGCCCATTTGACATTAAAAGAGCATTTCTCAACTCTGTGGCCCGGTGGCAAAATTTGTCTTGCCTTCAAAGATTCTCCAATCTTTATACCACCAGCTCGTTGAGGCCCATGAGCATCTTTCTTGCTCATTTCCAGAACTAAAGTCAGTTCAACATCCTCTTCGGCTTGACGTTCAGCAGCTGTCATCTGCCTTCTCTTCTTCTCTTTTTCTGCTTGAATTTTGCTTAGCCTGATAGCTTCAGCAAGTTCCTCCTTTGCCTTTTTCTCTTCAAGAGCATCCTCCCTTCTTTTCTTTTCAGCTGCAGAAATTCTTCTCTTAACAATTTTTCTCTTCTTAGGTTTATCAGCAGCAGTGGGCTCAGGAGCAGCAGTAGAGATAGGAATGGCTGCTTTTGGTTAAATGATCCTCACTTCTGGATCATTTTGAGGTTCAGAGACCTCAGCTGTTGAAGCTTGCTGTTGGGGAGTTGTTGCAGCAGCATCAGACGACTTCTTAGCAGCATCAGCATCAGCAGACTTATCAGCTTCAACTGGGCTCTCAGCTGTTTGAGGGCCTTTCCTTACTAAGTCATCAGACATAGTGGGAGATGGTTCAAAAACCATATTCCTCTTAGCAGACTTCTTTGGTACAACCTTCTCTTTGATAGGCTTAGAAGCAGCAGTATCTCTTAATTGACTCCTAGTCCGTTTAGCAACGTTCTCAGCAGGTCTCTCTTCTGACACTGTTGTTGAAGGTGAACCAGCAGATATCTCCAGAATTTCATCAGTTGTCTTTTTAATAATATCGTCTGCAGCAGCTTTCTTTTTCGCATCTGTTCTGGCTTGAACAACTGGCTTAGCTGTTTGAACAGATACTTTCATTTTCTTACTGGGAGCCTTCTTTTTAGCCTCAACAGGCGACTCATCAGCTGTCTTTCTCTTGGAAGTTCCATTCAAAGCCTGATATGAAAACATCACCTTAGCATTGTGAACGGGCTTTCCATTTGTCATGCAGCATCCAAGATTATGGAACAGGTGACTTAGGAAAATTCTATGATTTGTCTGTGCCTTCTTATGAAAGTTTGCCAGAATGTACCAAACATTCACTGCCCAATTAACCTCAAATCCATAGTGGATTGCTATCATAGTGTGGAACCTTTTCATGGTAACACTGTCCAAAGAAAATGTGCAATTTTCTATAACCTTGGCCACCATATCAGCCATGCGCTGATATTCATCTTTTAATTGCCTCTTCTTGATGTTACCTGATAAGATTTCATCTTCGTGGGCACAAATGCTCCAAAACTCCTGTTCCTTTTCTGTAGCCATAGTTGACACGTCTGTTCTTCCCTTGTTTGACAGTCCGTACTTCTCACTCAACAGAGCAGGAGTGATGCAGATTTCTTTCCCTTCAACTGTTGCTTTAATCTCCAGTTTATTAAAGTCAACAGCATCCTTTGCTCCATAATACTCCAGTACTTGGTCTTTGTAAACCATTTCATCATGTGCTTCCATGAAATCCACCAGTGTTGCAGCCTTAAACTTTTCCAGAATCGCCTTCAGTACAGCGGTTCCAGTCTTGTGATATGTATCGTAGATGAGATACATAACCTCTGCTTTGGATTCTTGAGATGAAGTCCTGGTTGATTCTGAGAAGAGATTAGTAGAACAAGTGTATTTTTGCAGAAAGAACGAGAACAGAAATTTCTCAATGCCTTAGAAAATATTTGGGTGCGTAAAAGATCAGTGAACTGATCAGATCTGATTTTAAAGAGTTGAGAGTGCGTCGGTTTCCGTGATTCACGCAAACCGTTAGATCAGTTAGTGTCAGCTTTAATCGTTGGGCGAAAATTACGCGATTCAAATTTCAAAAAGCATTAGGTGACTGGCGGGAATGCGAACCGCCTCAGTCGACTTATAAAAGCGTGTTTTCAGATATAAAGTTTTAAATAACACTACTTTTATATAAATAATCAGACGAGTAAACTTAATACTTATCTAATCAGACGAGTGTTCTGATAACAGGTATTACTAGTGAAAGCCAATAACTAGTAATCTTCCTTTGATGTTTGTCAATCCAGCAAGATAATTAATCTTCAATCTTCAAGAATTAAGAACATCTCTGATGATAATTTAACTTCAACTAATTTTCATCAACAAATTTCATCTTTTAATCAGAAGTACCGCTAGTCTTACACGTTCCCCCTGACTTTAAGAATCCACAAGTTAACTAGTCTGTTGAAAGTTAACCTTGAAGATGAAAAGATGAGTAAGCTGATAAATTCCAGTCTTCTGATTGGTTCCCCCTCAGCTTATGCATCTAAACTTAGTAGACCTAGTTCAGCTCTTAAAGTTGAAAACCTTGCATCACTTAAAGGTTTAGTGAAAATATCAGTGATGTGATTGTCAGTATGAACATACTCTATTATAACATTTCCTTTTTCCACATGATCTCTTATAAAGTGATGTTTGATCTCAATGTGCTTAGTTCTTGAATGGCTTGTAGTGTTCTGAGTAAGACAGATTGCACTTGTATTGTCACAGTAGATAGGGATTCCACTGATTTTAATGTTGTAATCTTCTAGTTGATGCTTCAACCAAAGTATTTGTGCACAGCAAGCTCCAGCAGCTATGTACTCAGCTTCGGCAGTAGAGATAGATACTGAAGTATGTTTCTTACTCATCCATGAGATCAGAGGACTACCTAAGAATTGACAGGCACCTGTTGTGCTCTTCCTATCAATCTTGCAGCCAGCAAGGTCAGAATCTGAATAACCAATAAGTTCAAAACCAGATTCTCTAGGGTACCATAATCCCAAATCTTGAGTGCCTTTGAGGTATCTAAGTATCCTTTTGGCAGCCAGAAGATGAGATTCCTTAGGATTTGATTGATATCTCGCACAAACCCCAACAGAGTACATGATATCAGGTCTGCTAGCTGTTAGATATAACAGTAACCCAATAATGCCTCTGTACTTGGTTATATCCACTGATTTGCCATTTTCATCTTTATCCAAACGAAGTCCAGTGGACATTAGAACACTAACAGTTGAGCTAGTTTCCATAGCAAATTAATTGAACAGATCTTTTGTGTATTTAGCTTGGTTAATGAATATTCCATCAGGCAATTGTCTAACTCGCAAACCAAGAAAATAATTTAGTTCACCCATCATGCTCATTTCAAACTTGTTATGCATCAGCTTGAAGAACTTATCACACATCTGTTGATTAGTTGAACCAAAAATAATATCGTCCACATATATTTGCACAAGCAATATATGATCTTCCATTCAACAGTGAACAGGGTCTTATCTACCTTACCTTTAAGAAATCCTTTAATTAAAAGAAAATCAGATAGGGTATCATACCATGCTCTTGGAGCCTGTTTTAGTCCATAGAGAGCTTTCTTCAGACGATACACCTTGTCTTCTTCTTTGTATGCTTCAAATCCAGGTGGTTGTCCAACACAAACTTCTTCTTGCAATTCTCCATTGAGAAAGGCAGATTTCACATCCATTTGATAGACTGTGAAATTTTTATGAGCAGCATAGGCGAGAAATAGTCTGATTGCCTCTAATCTTGCTACTGGTGCAAAGGTTTCATCAATGTCAATGCCTTCTTCTTGGCAGTAACCCTTGTCCACTAATCTTGCTTTATTTCTGGTGACAATATCATCTTCATTCATTTTATTCCTGAATACCCATTTAGTGCCAATTACCCTTTGATGACTTGGTCTAGGAACTAAGTACCAGACTTCATTCCTTTCAAATTGATTTAACTCTTCTTGCATAGCTTCAATCCAATTTGAATCACTAAGAGCTTCTTCAATCTGTTTGGGCTCTAGTTGAGATAGAAAACTGACAAACATTGCATCATTTGCAGCAGCTCTTCTTGTCTTTACTCTATCTAAAGGATCACCAATCACTAATTCAGGTTGGTGATTCTTGAGCCATCTGAGATCAGGTTGCAAATCTGGATGTTGTCCTTTTGATCTTGCAACACTACTGTTGGAGTTTCAGTAGTAGTCTGTTGAACGCTTGTTATCTGTTGAACAGTCTCTGGTCTGTCAGCTGTTTGCAACTCGTTTGTTAGACAATCAGCAGTGTGATTTTGAACAGCACTTGAGTTAGCAACTGAGTTGAGATCAGGTAGTATGATGGGTATATACTCTTCATTTCTTTCAACACTCAATTTCTGAAAATCAGTAGACAGACTTTGATTAGAATTTTGATTCTTTTCAGAAGATTGGTTTGGTTCATCGAATACTACATGCAGGGGCGGATCCAGGAATTTAGGTCAGGGGGGGCTAAACTTATACACAAAAAAAAATCAAACAGTTAAATATAAAGTTTATATTATTCACATAAGAACCCAAAATATCTACATATTTACTTTAATAATTAACCACGACGATATTTCATCTTTTGAAACCAGTCCATGATAGCATCATTTGAAATACTATTAAATATGTCTATCTCTATAAAGACAACTAAACTATCATTTAGCCATTGATCGCTCATTCGGTTACGAAGTCGATTATTTACTATCTTCATAGCCGAAAAAGCTCTCTCCACTGAGGCAGTTACAGCGGGTAGAATATGTGCCAATGTCACAAGTTTGTAAACCATCGAGAATGCGACATGTCTTTTAGTTGCAACCATCTTCTTAGCAAGATCATCAATTCCTTTCAAACTAGAAAAATCATCACTTGATCGAACATCCCTAATATAATTTTCAAGTTGATTGGGAAGAGCCAAGAACTCAACAAAAGAAAAGTCATTTGGATAAATTTCGGCAAGACGAACAAGTTTTTCTTTGTCAAAAGCTTCAAAGTGATTGGATGGGTTTAAGCATGCAGCACAAAGAAGCAACCCCGTGTTTACTTCATTGAAACGGTTGTTCAACTCTTGCAATTGTCTATCTATCACCGAATTGAATCTCTCAACTTTGTAATGATGTTCGATAGTCACTTGTTCAATCCTACGCTTTGGCCTCCCATATGGAACATAAACATTACTCATTGAAGGAACTTCAATTTCATGTTTAGAATAAAAGAAGTAACATCCTCCAACAAAGTTTTTCATCCATCATCTCTTGTCTCTTGAAGACAATCTTTAGCTAATTTGACTAATTTCATAGCATTCACTATATCTTGATCTTTTCTTTGTAAAGCTTGAGGCAAGTCATTAGTGATCCCCAATATCGACGCCATCAAATGAAAATTAAAGACAAAGGAAAATGATTGCAATATTATCAATAGATTGCTTGCTTCTCCATTCTTATCATTGCAATCCTCAACTATGAAACCAAGAATGTCAATCACGGAAGAGAACATGTGAATTACACTCATCAAAATACCATAATGTGATCCCCACCGTGTGTCACTCGCACGAATGATAGTTCTCTCTTGGTTGAGACCTTTACCACTTTCAATTCCATTATTTGATAAAGCCTCGACTACTTTTTCGAATTTCTTGTCAAGAAGAATATCTCGACGTTAAAGTTGGGCTTAAAATTGGAGCTTACAATTGGAAGAGTAAGTTATTGTTAAAATGGGTATATTAATTGGACTTGAAATTATATTTGGGCTATTGAGCTAATATATTAAATTTTTTGTTAAAAAAAATTACAACACATATATATAAAAAAAAATAAAAAATTCCAGGGGGGGCTATAGCCCCCCTTTGCCCCTAAGTGGATCCGCCAGTGACTACATGTATAGATTCTTCTACAAGTAAAGTTATTTTTTTAAAGACTCTATAGGCTTTACTAACTGTAAAGTATCCTACAAAAACAGCTTCATCAGCCTTTTCTGCAAAAGCAGTAAGGTGATTTTTCCCATTATTTAAAACAAAGCATTTACAATCAAAAATTCTAAAGTAATGAATGTTTGGCTTCCTGTTGTTCCAAACTTCATATGGAGTCTTGTTCTGGTGTTTGTTGATCATGCATCTGTTTTGGGTAAAGCATGTTGTATTTGTGGCTTCTGCCCAGAATCTTTGGGGCAGCTTTGCTTCAGCTATCATAGTCCTGGTAGCTTCTTTTAGAGTTCTGTTTCTCCTTTCAGCAACTCCATTTTGTTGAGGGGTCCTGGCAGCAGAGTACTCATGGTTGATTCCTCTGATGTTACAATACTCTTCAACAGTTGAGTTTGTAAATTCAGTCCCCTTATCTGATTTGATCTTTAATATCTTCATGAATTAGATTTGTAAGATGCTCCTTGGTTTCACTTTTCTTTTTCATGAAAATCACCCAAGTGTATCTTGAATAATCATCCACAACAGCTAGGCAGTACTTCTTCCCACCATTGCTGATTGGATCAATGGGTCCAAATAAGTCCATATGTAGCAGCCCCAAGATCCTTCCAGATGATTGGTGCTTCTTGCTCTTGAAAGATGACTTGATTTGTTTACCCTTCTGACAGGCGTCACAAATCTTATCTTTACTCATGACTGTGTTTGGAATTCCTTCTACCAGATCATTCTTGATAAGTCTGTTTATGGTCTTGAAATTCACATGATTCATTCTTTTTGTGCCACAGCCAACTGACTTCACTTGGTGTTGAAGCCACCAAAAAAACATTTGAATTCTTGTCAACAGAATTACAGTCCACTGTGTAGACATTTCCTTGTCGTCTTCCAGATAAGATGATCTTCTTTGTACCAAATTGTTCAATATAGCACCTATCTGATGAGAAGATGACTGAAAATTCCTTGTACAAAATTGACTTATGCTCAGCAAATTGTATTTGAGGCCTTTAACATAAGAAACGTCAGATATATCAATGTTGCCTTTGATTAATCTTCCACTTGCTACAATCTTGCCTTCCTTGCTGTCTCCAAAAGTTACTTTAGGACCATCCACAGCAACAACATCAGTCAGCTCGTGTATGCTTCCACACATGTGTCTTGAACAGCCACTGTCCAAGTACCATATTTTCTCTACTTTACTCATACTCCTAATCCTAACCTACAAAACAAAATAAAATTGTTTTAGGTACCCTTATTGAGAGGGTCCTGAAGGATTAGTTCCACTCTTGACAACCCAAGATGTTGAAGTCTTAGGCTTCTTATGCTTCTGAGTTTTAACAGGAGCATGAGCAGGTTTATCTTCATCATATCCATCAGATTTGTTATGTTGACAATCAGTATGATAAGGATGATGCTCATAAGCAGAATAAGATGCATGATAAGCAGGATATGCATGCATTGAATGAGCAGGATATGGTGCATAGTAAGTTGGAAATTAGGTGCATGATATATGCAGCAGGTTGCACATAATATGATTCATTTCCATACCAAGCAATTTGATTTTTCATGTTCTTATGCTTCTTTAGTTTACTAGATGCATGCTCATTAACGGATGACTTAGTCTTGCCACTAGTCTGATTGGATTTAGCCTTATCAGACTTCCTAGGACTCTGCTGTTTGGACTTCCCAGTCTGTTTTCCTATACTAGGCTCTTTGCTCTTCTTAGCCGTAGGAGCTTTCTTCTCCTTTAATTCTTTCTCAGGTGAAGCAGACTTAGTTGTCTGAACATACAAGATGACCTTACTGTTGTCAGCTGATACAAATTTTTCAGTATGGTTCAGTTCTAATTTATTCTGTTCTAAAGGTATCTTCTGTTTACTAGATATGTGAGTGGATGCAACAGATGACTTATCATGAGACTCGTTTATTTTTTCAAGTTCCATGATTTTACCCTTATAAACTTCACATTCAGCTTTTAGAGATTCATTCTCTTGCTCAAGCGGTTTATATTCAACTGATTCTTTTGGCTTTTCAGCCTTAAGTTTCAGTGAATTGTTTTACTCTCTTAGCAATATCATCTCTTCCTTAAGCTTAGCAAATGCGTCAGCAATACTAGTATTATTAAATTTTTTTTGCTCAAATGAATTAAACAATTCATTTTCAAGAGGAGTTACATCATCCTCAGAGTCATCAGATTCCTTAGCCATCAGGCATATAAGAGCAGGGTTCTCATATTCAGTAGACTCTTCATCAGAAGTGTCTGAGTCTGAATCAGACGAGTAGATAGCAGCCAGCTTCTCAGCTTCTGCTAACAGCACCTTGCCTTTCTGATGCTTTCTTTCCTTTATGATTCTTTTTTCTTCTTCTGTATACTTCTCAGCCTTAGGATATGGACAGCATTGTTGTATTTGTTGTATTTGTTGTATTTGTTCTTCATTTTTCTTTTGTAGAACTTCTTGAAATTGTTCACCAGCAATGCTACGTCTCCAGCTGTGTACTCCTTTTTGTTGAGTATTTCATCAGATGAGTCCACTTCTTTGCTTTTGTGTGCTGGTCTTCATGGATTTTCAGCAGCAACCAGGACAGTTGTGGGACCTGAAGTTGAGGTTTCTTCATCACCCATTCTTGGCAGTTTATACTCATACGCCTTGAGTACTGAGAACAGCTCGGTGAGAGAGATCTTTCCCAAATCTCTTTACTCTTCCATGGCTGTCACCTTCATGTTGAACTTCGGAGGCAGAGCTTTCAACAATCTGACGGTTATCTCCTTGTCAGTGAAGATTTTTCCAAACTTGAGAACTTCATTAATTGTCCTTGTAAACCTTGTATCCATCTGGTCAATGGTTTCCGCAGACTTCATCTTGAAGTTGTCCAGCTTTTCCAGAGCAACACTCAGCTGATGCTCTTTGATGGCATCATTTCCTTCGCTCATGTCACAAACCTCGTCCCACATTTCTTTAGCAGTCTTGCAATGCTTGACTTTATCAAATCTATCATTGTCCAAGGCTTTGGTCATGATGAAACGGCCAACTTTGTCCAGATTGTACAGCTTGATTTCTTCAGCTGTCATCTCATGCAAATCTTTTTCCACCACTATGTCTACTTCATCAACCTTTATAGTCTTGGTGAATTTGAATGGACCTTTTATGATACATGTGTACATGTTATCATTGTAGGCAGTTAAGAAGATCTCCATTCTGATCTTCCAGTCCTCGAAGCTCATACCAGCTATGTGGGGAACATGGCTGATACAATCCATTTTCAAAAAGTTTTGATTTTTCTTTTCAAAAATATGCTCTTTTGAAAAAGTTTGAAAATCTTTGAAAAACACTCGAATCAAGCTCGTTAATCAGGCAGCTGATTCTAATGTACCACCTGCTCTGATACCACTTGTTGGACCCAAGTGGTCAGATGAGGTCTAGAAGGGGGGATGAATCTCTGAAAATTTTTAGACTTAATACTTTTCACTCTTCTGTCAGCAGACTAAGCTGTTATAGGTCAGTAAGCTGACTAAGCTGATCGTTGAACAAATCTTTGAACAGCACAGTTAACCAATTCTCTTTATACTACTTAGCAGACTTCATCAAGCTTCAAAAATAGAGCACTTGCAGCGGATATTTGAGAGTGTTTTTCACAACTAAACTTAGTTTATTTTAGAAAGATTTTGTCCCACTTTAAATAAACTCCTTTTAAAATCCTTCAACAGTTTTCTTTGAAAGTTTTATGCAACTGTTAGAAAATATGCAAGTAAAAATGCAAGATAAAACTCAAAGAATTTTTATAGTGGTTATATGGGTAAAAATCCTTTAGTCCACTCTTCCATGTCACTTAGATCTTGGGTTATACTATAAGCACACAGTTTACAGTATACAACACTTACGCCAAAACAACAAATGAATCTGGCCGTAAGCTCACAATAGGAGATCACTAAGAAAACATATCCACTGAAGCTAGAAAACTCACAAAAATGGATCTTCACTTCGCATAACACTCCTTACAGTTTTCACTTAGAAAAAATGTTTATCTTTTTATCTTCACCTTCGGCTTTTGTCAACAAATGACTAAGCTGATGAGTGAGCTGTTCTTGAAACTTAGAGATTTTGCTTCGGAATTTCTCTCAGAGTTTTTGTTGTTGTTCTCTTCTTCAGTCTCGCGAACTATTTATACTCAGAATTTGAAAAATGTCCGCTGAAGAAAGACAAGATTCAAATCCTCGGATACTGGTCCTTAATTTCTGCGAACGGCTCTCTGCATTGCGACAGTACTATCAACAGTAATTTCTGTCAGGCAGCATTTAATGCACCAAGCTGATACGAGGCTTTTCTTCAATCATTTGTCATTAATACCCTCGGTCTTCAACATTTACTACTCCAAGTGCATTTATTACCGTTGGAGAGACTTTTTGATCCATTCCACTTGGCTGATGAGTACACTAGTCTGATGATGAACTGAGCTGATCCCAAACTTGAACTAATCTGATTTGAGTCGGCTGATCTTCACCAATCTGATTTTTTCCTTCAACAGCAGATCAGTAGTCTTCTGGACCATGGTGAACTTTGACTTGACTGATATAACTTTAACTTCAATCAAAATTCTTTTAAAGGTTTTCACTAAGTTTTCCTAACTTAGCTGGTTATAATGTTTTGGAAATCATCAAAACCTCCCTTCAAACTTCAAATTACTTGACTGATGATCTTCATCTTCATCCAACTGGGAAAATGCCAAAAAATTAGTAATTGCTTGAATATTTTTGACATAAGTCTTTTTTTGTTATTAATTACTAGAAGTAGAAGACCATAATATCCCTCTATTATGAGGGTATTATAACTTTTAAGAATAATAGTAAGATGTGTGGCATATGCAGGTAAAATGGAATATTATTAAATATTTTAGGGATTCATTTGTATTTACTCGAAAAACTTAATTGTATTAAGAAAAATTAACTATTGACTGATGGCTTATGTGAGTGACTGCGATATTTGATACTTTACTATTTGGTTAATTGTTACATTTTATACATTAGATTGTAGGGCGAAATACAGTTTCCTCCCTTAAAGTATGGGGATTGTATCAATTACCCCCTAAACTATTATTTGTAACACTTACCCATCTTTGTTATATTTTTAGAGTTTTTATTCCACAAATACACCAGCCCCTTTTATTAAAAATAAATATTTTTATTAATTTATCAACAAAAGGTTGTATCTTTATTAATTATGAATCCACTCATCCACCAAACAACATTATGTTTCAATTTCTTCCGGCCAGTTTGTTTGGTGTTTCCCAAAAAAATTTCGTGTTTAGGAAATGCCAAACAAACATGTTTTCTATTTTCTTAAATAAATTTTTTATCTCTCAATTTTCTCAAACTACTTTCTCAAAATACAAACAAACAACAATTTTATTATCTCTAAACAAAACCTATACAAACTCTACTCTGATTTGACTTAAAGTAACATATCTCTTACACAATTTATCTCACAACAAACATGATTTGACATAAAGTCTTACACATCTTACACCTACAACCTAAATCTTTAAAAAAAAAAACCTACATCTACTTTATTTCTCAAACCACTCACCCAAAACACAAACAAACAACATTACGCAAATCGAGATTATTTCACAAACCTCCACTACTCTCCCAAACTACTTTCCCAAACACCTAACAAACATGCCCAAAAGTTACCTTCCGTTTTTCATTATTTTCTATTTCGGTTTTTTCTATCTCAATTTTTTTTCTTTATATTTTTCTCAATTTTTATTTAATGGTAGTTATCTCATTTATTTTTTGTACGAATTTTTTGAGTAAAATCTTGAAGGAGAATTACTCAAAATTTTGAATTGTAATATGTAATAGAAACAAAGGAGACAATTATCACCAAATAAAATTTGAGCCAAATTGTAAAGAAAAATCGAGATATAAATGAAGAAAATAATTGAAACAAAAAATAAAGAAAACAAATTGAAATGGGAATAAAAAAAATTAGAAAATGAAGATAAAATTGAGACAAGAAAAGCGAAGGAACTAAATACATGAAGAAATTGAAACATAATATTTTTTGGTGGATAGATGGATTTATAATTAATAAAGAGACAACTTTTTGTTGATAAATTAATAAAAAAAAATTCCCTCAAAAAAAAATTAATAAAAAAAAATTATTTTTATAAAGGGGTGGATGTATTTTTGGAATAAACACTCTAAAACTATAACAGATGGGGATAAGTGTTACAAGTGATACTTTAGGGAGGTAATTGATACCACCCTCATACTTTAAGGGAGTAAACTGTATTTCACCCTTAGATTGTATGTATTACAAACCCTATAATTTAGGGGTAAATAATTTAGCTCACTAATATATGTATTGGTTAAAATATTTTTTTTTGTATTTTTATCTTACATTTGTATATTTTTATTTAAATAAATATAATCATATTATATTTATATGAGCTTGCTAAATATTATCATATTATCGTTTTGATATAAGTTAGATAAATTTTATATGGTTTAATTTAAATATATTCTAAGTTTTTGTATATTTTTAATCACTTGTAGGATAATGTTTAAATTTTATGCATATTGCATATACTTTAAAATTAAATTTTATTTATGATATCATTATGATACCATTCGGCCCAATCAATAATCCGACCGATTCGATCAATAGAACCAGTGGCCAATCGACACACTGATTCATTGTTTGGTCCCATCATCCATTTTCCACTCACTTGAACATTGAGTTTCAATTTCCTTAAACAATTCTCGCCTCAGAGTGCTACCAACATACACATAAACCTACTGTTTTTAATACTTAAGTTAATACTATCTCTAATACATTTTTAATTAATTTAATATGTAATTAATGTAGTTATTATGGATACACGCAAAGGTAAGATTGTGAATTTGATATATGAACATGGATCAAAATTTTGGGTTTCAGTCAGGTAAATATTTTTAAAAAAAAAATTGAAAATGTTTATGAAAACATTAGAAAAAAATTGTGAAAACAATACTAATAAAGGAAAATAAGAGAGTCTTATGACAAACAATTAAAAGGTTTCAGAATTACACTTTATTTTTGTTTTATTGATTTAAAAACAAAAACTAATTTTCAGATTTTTCGACGTAGACATATGTAAATTTTGATAAAAAAATAAATGTCTAATATAAATGTAGTACATTAATAAAAATAAAAATAAAATATATATCTTTGCCCTCATGCTTGTATAGTAAATTTGGATATAGATCTATATATCATCTGCCATATATATTAAATACGCAAATCAAGATCTGCATTGATTTATTCTGCAATTAAATAGTAATTTAATTTTTCCAACATTAGGGGTACGTCCTTCTCATATTTCGAATTAAATAAAATCAAATGCAGAACAAGTTGACAAAATGCTTCACACCTTTATAGTTTATATCCTTTTCGTTGTCCTATATTCTAATAATAGAATTAAAAGGTCTAGGTATAATTATAAGTAGGGGTAAGTATAGGACCCTATCCCAATTAAATAAATCAACTTGAGAAGTGTGATCCCGTATATGTTAGTTTGACGTGACATCTAATATTATTATTATAATTATTGGTCACTAATTCTTATCTTATTTATGAACGGTAATTGGACGAAAGTTAAACAAAGATTGATAAATGGCCTTAATATATATTTAAAAAAGTGATTGCAAAACTACATTACAAAGGCAAATGGTATTGTTTACAAGTTGAGAGTTAAATTAATTTAATATAAAAGTTGCTTTCTTATCATGATTAATTATACTAAAGGGTAAACACCACTTTTGGTCCCTCTTATCATTAACTTTTTACAGAGTGGTCTCTCTTATGTTTTTTTTTCACTTTAGTCCCTACTATGAATTATTTGTTTCACTTTAATCCTTTTTAAGTGGTCCAAGGCGATTTCGATAACATGTGATATGCTCATGAGGGCAATTTTGTCATTTTAAGTAAACTAATATGGATATTTTTGTCTTTCTAATTATTTAAATAAAAAACTAAATTTTCAGACTAGGCTTTCATTCCAATTAAACTTAGTCGTACATTTCGTTCCAAACTAAAATTTTTTCCTAAAATCTTTTTCAAACACCAAAATTGCTCACCAATTAAACAATATCTCAAATAGTCTCAATAGTGAATGGACGAAAATGCCCTAAAAAATATTCATATGCATGTCACGTGTTATCGGAACCACCTGATAAGGACTAAAGTGAAACACATAATTCATAGTAGGGACTAAAGTGAAACAAATAATTCATAGTAGGGACTAGAGTGTGAAAAAAAATATAAAAGGGACCACTCTGTAAAAAGTTAATGATAAGATGGACAAAAAGTGGTATTTACCCTATATTAAATAATGTTGATTAAAATTAAATACTAACAAAATAAATTTAAACCGTCCATTTACAGATTGTACGCTAAAAAAATTAATCGATCAAAGGACTAAGTGCACATGCATATGAGTCATACGCGGGCCCTACTTAAAATAACTTTTTTTAAAAATTGATCAATCATGATCAGGAGTTCTGTTCACTATAATTGGAAGACAAATTAAATTTAATATAGACAATTTGTCAGAAGAAGATTGTTTTTGTCAAAATATACTAATTTACCCTTCGCATTAATTTAGAAACATGATCAAATTGAGAGCTATCGTGTATGGATCTTGACATCTTGTAGATGTTCACATTAAATTTGCTTATTTTGTTATTGAAGTATATAATTTAGAAATTTTCTACAGTGAAAACTATTTTGATTTAGAAAAGTTTTGTCACATTATATTTGTCTCTTTAGCAATATTTTTTAATTTTATTTGTCGTTTTAAGATTTCAATGTAAGATTAATATTATTTTATTATTTGATCAATTTTACACTACTTAGTAATATTTGTCAATAATATTAATTAATGCTAAAATTAATTAATTTTTAAAATTAAGGGACTATTTATGACATATTCGTGTGCAATCCTCCAAAACGACAAATAAAAAAAATGGCGGGACTACTGAACAATTGATGATTGTAGTAATTAATAAGCTTGACATAAATAGGGGTATTCTAGGAATTTTAAAAAATCGCTCTAGTAGCGACAGTTGTTGCTCTGGCAATATCGCTAGCCATAAATTAAAGTCAAACTTGCAGAAACGTCTCAAACTAATCAGTGATTTTGGATTTTCGTCCAAAACTATATCACCTCACCGAATTTCGTCCCGTAATTTAATATTTTTTTATTTTGAAATATCGTTCCATCGTTAATTATGAGACCAAGATTGCGTATATGTCCATTAAATTGCCTCATGACTGCTTACATATCAGAACTTGACAAATTTGAACATGAACAATTATACAATATTGCAGAATTCGTCTCAAACTAATTATAAAATTGAACCATCATGTCCATTAAATTACTTATTTAATAATATGATCAAATTCATGCAAATTGGTAAATTACAGGACGAAATTCGACGAGTTGATATAGTCTGAGAGGAAATATCAAAATTTATAATTAGTTTGAGATAATATTCCAAAAAAATATTTAATTACGGTATAATATTCGATGTATAGTTTATCACCTTGTTATTGTATTGTGCCGTAAATTATGGATCAATCTTATGTGTTCTCATTTAAAAGAAGAGAATATATAATAACTTATATAGTACTTTTTTTTTTGATAAATAAGTCAATCGTTTATTATATGATAAAACTTACATTCAAAATATGGAGTAGTTATTCTTTCCGTCTTTGAAGACAACAACATAAAGAAAACAAATTTTTTATCCATTTCCTAGAAACTTTCTTTATCAGTGTCAGATCATCAATAAATAATTAAATAATTACTATAAAAGTAAATCAGATCGTGCATCTGCCTGAATTTGTCTAAGTATATGAAAGTTAGATTTACAGTTGAGCGCACATGTGAAAACTGAAAAGTGACAATTTAATGTCTCAATTATTAAGTACATGCCACTTTGACATAATTGGTAAATCCAATTTTTTAATCCCATGAATTATTGCAGATGAAAGCGCGTTTATAATTGCGTTGAATCTGAGACAAATAAGATAGTCGCATTGATGTCATTGAATTGTTAAAGAAATGAGTACTTTTTTGGCTAACTCATTTTGCACGTTGTGAAATTTAAAGAGTCAGAATGGAGTATTATTATTATTCAATTTTAAATTTATCAATGACGATTGGTATAACAGAAGAGATTAATATTTTTACATTAATGACTCAAATTCAAATTTCTATTGTAAGAAATTCTTATATAACTAGTTAGTGATTCAATCTTTTTATTTTATTTTATTCCAATTCCCCTCATACACTCATTTTCCTTCAAATTTCTTTTTTTATAGTCATCTTCAATGATTTAAACTTCTCATTCTATTTAATTTTAATTTTTTTTCCACTCTCACCTAATAAAATGATAATAATAATAACAAATAATAATAATAATAATAATGAAATAAAAATTAATAATTAAGTCAATAGTAAATTAAAAATTAGCATTAATAATAAGTAATTTAAAATTGACATTAATAATAACTAATTTAGCACTGACTTTAATAATAACAATACTACAATATTATAATAATAAATAATCATATATGGAAATTTATTGCCGTTGCCACCAGTATTTCCCTTGTTGTTGCCACTACCGTTGCCGTTGTCGCTGCTATTGTCGTCACCATTACCTTGATTTTCTAAGTCATTTTTTTACAATGTGATTAAATTTCAAACAATAAAATGAATTATAAGTATACGGCATAAAAATTACAATACTACAAGTAATAAAATAAAATTAATGTTAATTCTGTTGCCATTTATTCCACAAATTCTAACTCTCAAATTGTTCTACTCACTTAATAAAATTAATAACTATATAGCTAAATAATAATAACAATTAATAAACATTGTACATGAAATTACAATATTAAAAGTTAACAAAGTACAAATTATAAAAATATATATTAGAAGTTAACAATTACAAATACAAATTAACAAATTAGAATTAGAAGTTAACAAATTACAAATTAACAATGTAATAGACTTAAAAAATACATTAACTAAAAAAACGAAAAAAGAAGACAACGCGCCCAACCCAACAAGAGATGTGTGGGGCTCCCCACCCACTTGGCAGTGGCCCCACACCCCTCTCTCATCCCTCCCCTTTCTCTTTAAAGTGTATTTCTTTCTCCCTCTCTCCATGAATTCACTTTCCACTTAGAGCATTGGAGATGTCATTATACGACATTAAATTTTCGACATATAATTGATTTAACAAAATTGAGATTTTTACAATTTCTAATGAGGTTGTAATACCTATACCTCAATGTCTATAAATAAGCTTATAAAATCCGGTTTAGGTAAGAATTTTCCTTCATTTCACTCTCATAACTAACTAAAAAATTGTGTAACCGTCATTATTTAAAAATAATTTCATCCCTTTCATGTTTTTTCCGAAATTTCTAACCACCGTCCTCACCCACAAGACCCTCTCCCAACCATCCTATCCACACCACAGTTTTTTCCACATCTTGATTCGGGATAGCCTAGATTTTGATGAACTGAGTTACTACCAAAAGATTTTACTGGTATTGGGAAACTTGAATCATTTTGTTTTCTTTGATTTTTGATTTATCATTGGTAATTAATTATCATTGGTAATTAATTCAAATTTTGAGCTAAGTTCTTCGAGATTTTAAATATTATGTCTAGATCTACTTAGAAATTTCATGAAAATATGTTTACTCTGCAAGGGGTTAGTGGCATAGGCGAGAAGAATGAAATGTGGTGGGGTATTTTTTTTTCTTTTATGTATATCATATATAATATCCTTCTTCAATTCTAAATTTTTGTTCAATTAGATGCAAATTGGATTGTCAATTGGGTTCCATATTTTCTGATTTAATTTAATCCGATGTAATCCCTTATAACTTCAATATGTATAATGTTTGAATAAGAATTTTCAAGTACAGACTTTGGTTATGTTAACAAAATTGGAAATAGGGTATATTGGTCTTTCCAAAATTAATATTTTTAAAAATATATTAAAATAGAACACTCATCAACAAGGGAAATGTGTAACCAAATTTTTTTTGGATAATATTCCTTACCATTTTGCACATAGGGATTCTTGTATTTAGTTTTGTCAGTACTTTAATAGTCATAAAGCCAAACATGTGAAGTGACAGTACCCTGTAGTTACATGTGATTTTTAAATTATTCACATAAAATATTGAAAATCCTACGGTAAATATCAATAATGATCATAATTAAATATTTATAGAGTGGTCCTTTTTATATTTTTTTTCACGTTAAATTCTGTTGGATAAGGATGAAGATGAAGGCACTGAAGACAAATTCAGAAGGGAGGTTTTGATGCATTCCAAAACTTCAAAATCTGCTAAGTATGGAGTAACTTAGCTGATGATCCCTTTGAAAGGAATTTTGACTAAGTACAAGAAGACATCAGAAGAGTAAAAATTTCAAGGTCCAAGACTTCTGATCTGCTGAAGGGAAGTTATCAGACTGATGAAGATCAGCCGACTCAAATCAGATTTGTTCAAGTTTGAGATCAGCTTAGTTCGCCATCAGACTTGCACTTCCGACAGCCAAGTGGAAAGGATCATAAAGTCTTCCCAACGGTAATAAATGCCCCTGGAAGTAATAAATGCTGAAGTACAAGGACATTTAAGACAAATGATTGAAGAAATGCTTCGCATCAGCTGGGTGCATTTAATGCTTCCTGCAGAATAGTACTGTTGACAGTACGGACATACTGCAAAAGAGCTGTTCGCGGATTTTAAGGACCAGTACTCGAGGAATTTGATTCTTGTCTCTCTTCAACGGACATTTTTCAAACCTCAAGTATAAATAGCTGAAAGAGACGAAGAGAACACAAGCAACACAATTTCTGAGAGAATTTTCGAAGCAGAACTCTTTAAGTCTCAAGAACAGCTCACTCATCAGCTTAGTCATCTGTTGACGAAAAGCGAAGTTGAAGAACAAAGCTATATACATCTTCTGAGTGATTTTGTAAACAAGAGTGTTGTGAGAAGTAGATATCCATCTAAGTGAGTGATATTACTTCAGAGAGTAGGATTTCTTTGTGATTTCTTACTGCGCACTTACAGCCTGTTCATTTGTTGATCGGCGTAAGCAGAGTGTACTGGTTACTTTGTGTTTCTAGTATAACCCAAGATCTTTGTGACTTGGACGAGTGGATTAAATGATATTTACATCCATATAACCACTATAAAAATTACTTGTGTTTTTACATTGCTTTTAAACTTGCATATTTTCTGATTGCATAAAAACACTTCACTTAACTGTTTGAAAAGATATTAAAAGGAGTTTATAAAACTGGGGAAACACTTTTCAAACTACTGAGATTACTTGTGAAAAACACTTTGAAAAATCCGCTGCAAGTACTCTAAGTATTAAGACTGATTTTGACAAAATCAGCTAAGTAATTATCAGACGAGTGGTCATCAAATCTGTTCAAAGATTTGTTCGCGAACAGACTTTTAACTTACTACTCTGATCAGCTTAGTCTTCTCATTGTTAAAGAAAAAGTTTTAAAGTTAAAATTGGAAGAAAATTTTGAAAGAGGTTTATTCACCCCCCCCCCCCTCCCCTTCTAAACCTCATCTGACCACTTGGGACCAACAAGTGGTATCAGATCAGGTGGTTCATTTGAATCAGCTGTCTGATCAACGAGCTTGATCCAAGTGTTTTTCAAAGGTTTTAAAACTTTTCAAAAGAGCATCTTTTTGAAAAATCAAAACTTTTTGAAAAATGGACTGTATCAGCCATGTTCCCCACATTGCTGGTATGTCTTTTGAAGACTGCATGATCAGGATGGAGATCTTCTTAGCTGCCTATAATGATAACATGTACACATGTATCATAAAAGGTCCATTCAAATTCACCAAGACCATTATAGTTGATGAAGCTGAACTGGTGGTGGAAAAAGATCTGACAGAAATGACAGCCAAAGAAATAAAGCTGTTCAATCTGGATAAAGTTGGCCGTTTCATCATGACCAAAGCCCTGGACAATGATCGGTTTGACAAAGTCAAACATTGCAAAACTGCAAAGGAAATGTGGGACAAGGTTCGTGACATGAGTGAAGGGAACGACGCCATCAAAGAGCATCAGCTGAGTGTTGCTCTGGAAAAGCTGGACAACTTCAAGATGAAGTCTGCGGAAACCATTGATCAGATGGATACAAGGTTTACGAGGACATTGAATGAAGTGTTAAAGCTTGGAAAAACCTTTACGGACAAGGAGATAACCGTCAGAGTTCTGAAGGCTCTACCTCCAAAGTTCAACATGAAGGTGACAGCAATGGAAGAGTCAAGAGATCTGGGCAAGATTTCTCTCACCGAGCTGTTCTCAGTACTCAAGGCATACGAGTATAAACTGCCAAGAATGGGTGTTGAAGAAACCTCAACTTCAAGTCCCACAGCTGCACTTGTTGCTGCTGAAAATCCCAGAAGGCCAGCTCACAAAAGCGAAGATTTGGACTCATTTGATGAAGCCACAATACTCAACAAAAAGGAGTACACTGCTGGAGACGTTGCATTGCTGATGAACAACTTCAAAAAGTTCTACAGACGAAAAATGAAGAACAAATATGACAATGCTTCTACTTCTAACCCTACTTCTTCTTCTCAGGATAAGAATTCTTATAAATCTAAGATGATGTGCTATAATTGCAGGAAACTGGGTCATTTCATTAGAGACTGCCCATATCCTAAAGCTGAGAAGTATACTGAAGAAGAAAAGAGAATCAGAAAAGATAGAAAGCATCAGAAAGCTAAGGCGATGGTAGCAGAAGCAGAAAAGCCAGCTGCCGTTTACTCATCTGATTCAGATTCTGACACTTCTGATGAAGAGTCTTCTGATGAAGAGAGCCCTGCCCTTCTCTGCCTGATGACTAAGGAATCTGATGACTTTGAGGATAGTGAGGTAACTCCTCTTGAGAATGAACTATTTAGTTCATTTGAACAAACGATGCTTAACAATACTACTATTGCTGAAGCATATAAAAAGCTTAAGGAAGAGATGATATTGCTAAAAGAGCAAAACAGTTCACTGAAACTCTCAGCTGAAAGGCCAAGAGAATCAGCTGAATATAAACAGCTTGAGCAAGAACATGAGTCTCTGAAAGCTGAATGTGAAGTTTATAAAGGAAAAATCATGGAGCTTGAGAAAGTCATTGAGTCTCATGAGAAGTCATCTGTTGCATCCACTCATATGTTTAGTAAACAAAAGACACCTTTAGAACAGGATAAGCAAGAATTGAATCATACTGAGAAATTTATATCTGCTGACAATAGTAAGGTCATCCTGTATGTTCAAACTGCTAGACCTGCTTCACCTGAGAAAGTATTAAAGGAGACGAAAACTCCTAAGGCTAAAAAGAGCAAAGAGCCTAGTGTAGGAAAACAGACTAGTAAGCCTAAACAGAAGAGTCCTAGGAAGTCCTCTGATAAGGCTAAAACTAATCAGACTAGTGATAAAACTAAGTCGTCTGTTAATGAGCAAGCAAGTAGTAAACCAAAGAAGCATAAGAATAAGAAAAATCAAAATGCTTGGTACGAAAATGAGTCTTATTATGTGCAACCTGCTGCATATCATCCTATGTATCATGCACCTCAATTTCCAACTTACTATGCACCATATCCTGCTCATCCAATGCATGCATATCCTCCTTATCATGCACCTTACTCTGCATTTGAACATTATCCTTATCATGCTGATCATCAACAATATGATAAATCTGATGAACGTGGTAAAGGCAAAGCTGTTCATACTCCTGTTGAAACTCAGAAACCTAAGAAGCCTAAGACTTCATCATCTTGGGTTGTCAAAGGTGGAACTAATCCTTCAGGACCCTCTCAATAAGGGTACCTAAAACAATCTTATTTTGTTTTGTAGGTTAGGATTAGGAGTAGGAGTAAAGTAGAGAAGATTTAGTACTTGGACAGTGGCTGTTCAAGGCACATGTGTGGAAGCATACATGAACTGACTGATGCTGTTGCTTTGGATGGTCCAAAAGTCACTTTTGGGGACAACAAAGAAGGCAAGATTAAAGCTAAAGGAAAACTAATCAGAGGAAACATAGATATATCCTACGTCTCATATGTTAAAGGCCTCAAATATAATCTGCTGAGCATAAGTCAATTTTGTGACAAAGGATATTCAGTCATCTTCGCAACAGATAAGTGCTATGTTGAACAGATTGGTACAAAGAAGGTAATTTTATCTGGAAGACGACAAGGGAATGTCTACATAGTCGACTGGAATTCTGCTGACAAGAATTCAAACATTTGTTTGGTGGCATCAACAGCAAGTGAAGTTAGTTGGCTGTGGCACAAAAGAATGAATCATGTGAATTTCAAGACCATCAACAGACTTATCAAGAATAATCTGGTAGAAGGAATTCCAAAGACAGTCATGAGCAAAGATAAGCTTTGTGACGCTTGTCAGAAGGGTAAACAAATCAAGTCATCGTTCAAAAGCAAGAAGCATCAATCTTCTGGAAGAATATTGGAGCTACTTCACATGGACTTATTTGGACCCATTGATCCAGTCAACAATGGTGGAAAGAAATACTGCCTAGCTGTTGTGGATGACTATTCAAGATATACTTGGGTGATATTCATGAAAAAGAAGAGTGAAACCAAGGAACATCTTACTAATCTGATGGAGCTGATCCAGAATGAGAAAACATAAAAATATTGAAGATCAGATCAGATAGAGGGACAGAGTTTACAAACTCTACTGTTGAAGATTATTGTAATATCAAAGGAATACATCATGAGTATTCAGCTGCTAGAACCCCTTAACAGAATGGTGTTGCTGAAAGGAGAAACAGGACACTAATGGAAGCTGTTAGAACCATGATAGCTGAAGCTAAACTGCCTCAAAGATTTTGGGCAGAAGCAACAAACACAGCATGTTTTACCCAAAACAGATGCATGATCAACAAGCACCAAAACAAGACTCCATATGAAGTTTGGAACAACAGGAAGCCAAACATTCATTACTTTAAGATTTTTGGTTGTAAATGCTATGTTTTAAATAATGGTAAAAATCACCTTACTGCATTTGCAGAAAAGGCTGATGAAGCTGTCTTTGTAGGATACTCAACTGTTAGTAAAGCTTATAGAGTTTTTAACAAAAGAACATTACTAATAGAGGAATCCATTCATGTAGTATTTGATGAACCAAGTCAATCTTCTGAAAAGAATCAAAATATTAATCAAGATCTGTCTACTGATTTACAGAAGTTGAATGTTGGAAAGAATGAAGAATATGTTCCCATCATACTACCTGATCTCAACCCTGCTGATAACTCAAGTGCTGTTCAAAATCACAGTGCTGATTGTCTAACAGACGAGTTGCAAACAGCTGATAGACCAGAGACTGTTCAACAGACAACAAATGTTCAACAGACCACTACTGGATCTCCAACAGTAGTGTTGCAAGATCAAAACAAAGGACAACATTATGATTTGCAACCTGATCTCAGATTGCTCAGAAATCACCCACCAGAGTTAGTGATTGGTGATCCTTTAGACAAAGTGAAAACAAGAAGAGCTGTTGCACAAGATGCTATGTTTGCTAGTTTTCTATCTCAAATTGAGCCCAAACAGATTGAAGAAGCTCTTAGTGATTCCAACTGGATTGAAGCTATGCAAGAAGAGCTAAATCAATTTGAAAGGAATAAAGTCTGGTACTTAGTTCCTAGACCAAGTCATCAAAGAGTCATTGGCACTAAATGGGTATTCAGAAATAAGATGAATGAAGATGGTGAAGTCACCAGAAACAAAGCAAGATTAGTGGCCAAGGGTTACTGCCAGGAAGAAGGCATTGACTTTGATGAAACGTTTGCACCAGTAGCAAGATTAGAGGCAATCAGACTCTTTCTTGCCTATGCTGCTCACAAGAATTTCACCGTCTATCAGATGGATGTGAAATCAGCTTTTCTCAATGGAGAATTGCAAGAAGAAGTTTACGTTGAACAACCACCTGGTTTTGAAGTCTATCAAGAAGAAGACAAGGTGTATCGTCTGAAGAAAGCCCTCTATGGACTGAAACAGGCTCCAAGAGCATGGTATGACACTTTATCTGATTTTCTTTTAATTAAAGGATTTCGCAAAGGTAAAGTTGACAAGACCTTGTTCACTATTGAATGGGAAGAACATATTTTGCTTGTGCAAATTTATGTGGACGATATTATTTTTGGTTCAACTAATCAACAGATGTGTGACAAGTTCTCAAAGCTGATGCAAAACAAGTTTGAAATGAGCATGATGGGAGAACTTAATTATTTTCTTGGTTTGCAAGTTAGACAGTTACCTGATGGAATTTTCATCAGCCAAGCAAAATACACAAAGGATCTGTTCAAGAAATTTGGTATGGAGACTAGCTCTACTGCTACTATTCCAATGTCTACAAGTCTTCGCTTGGATAAAGATGAAGATGGCAAATAAGTGGACATAACCAAATATAGAGGCATTATTGGGTCATTGTTGTATCTAACAGCAAGCAGACCTGATATCATGTACTCAGTTGGGGTCTGCGCAAGATTCCAATCAAATCCCAAGGAATCTCATCTCTTAGCTGCCAAGAGAATACTGAAATATATTAAGGGCACTCAAGATTTGGGATTGTGGTATCCTAGAGAGTCTGGATTTGAGCTTATTGGATATTCAGATTCTGACCTTGCTGGCTGCAAGATTGATAGAAAAAGCACAACAGGTTCCTGTCAATTCTTAGGTAGTCGTCTGATCTCATGGATGAGTAAGAAACAGACTTCAGTATCCATATCTACTGCTGAAGCTGAATACATAGCTGCTGGAGCTTGCTGTGCACAAATCTTATGGTTGAAGCATCAACTGGAAGACTACAACATCAAGATCAGTGGAATACCAATCTACTGTGACAATACTAGTGCAATCAGCCTTACTCAGAATACTACAAGTCATTCAAGGACTAAGCATATTGAGATCAAGCATCACTTCATTAGAGATCATGTGGAGAAAGGAAATGTCATAATAGAGTATGTATTTACTGAAAATCAAATTGCTGACATCTTCACAAAACCTTTAAGTGAGACAAGGTTTTCAACTCTAAGAGCTGAGCTAGGTTTATTGAAATTAGATGCATAAGCTGAGGGGGAACTTATCAGAAGACTAAGGTTCAACAGCTTACTCATCTTATTTATCTTCAAGGATTAACTTTCAACAGACTAGTTGACTTATGAATTCTTAAAGTCAGGGGGAACGTGTAAGACTAGCGGTACTTCTGATTAAAAGATGAAATCTGTTAATGTCAGTTAGTTGAAGTTATGTTTTCAACAGAAGATTAAAGTCTTGAAGAATGAAGATTTATTTATCTAGCTGGATTGACAAACAGCTGAGGAAGGTTATCAGCTATTGGCTTTCTCTGATAACAACTGTGTCTTCAGGACATTAGTCCATCAGATAAGTATTTAATTTACTCATCTGATCGCTTATGTAAAAGCTGACTATTTAAAACGTTTCATTTTCTAAAACACGCTTTTACAAGTGACAGAAGGGCGGTACAAATTCCCGCTCCTCATTTAATGCGATTTGAATTTGAAAGGTCGTAACTGACGCCGCACGATTAGCACTGACAAGAAACGGATCTAACGGTTGGCTGGTATCACGGAATCCAAGATACCCTAACTCTATAAATCCCAATCTGATCAGTCGTGTAGTTCTTTACGCACCCTAAACATTCAAAGCATACTTGAGAGAAAATTTACTTGCAAATTCTCTGCAAAATTCTTCCTACTTCTCTAACTTTCAACATATTAAGATGGCCGCTGAAGGTATGTTCCTAGTTTATGAATCCTACTACCAATCTGGTACGGATTTGATGAAGGAGCTGTTGGAAAAGTTCAAATCTGCACAGTTGGTAAATTTCATGGAGTACAACGAAGGCGTAATCTGGACTGACCAGGCTATGGAGTATTACAAAACGGCATCTGCTGATTACAACTCTATGGAAATCAAGGCAACAGTCGGTGACAAATCTGTGGTCATCACACCTGCTGTTCTTCATGAGACGTTTGGTCTCCCAAGCAGAGGAAGACACGATGTTACTGTGCTGACTGAAGAGAGGCACCAACAATTCTGGGCGATCTGCGCCAAAGAAGGAGAATTGTTGACTGGCAACATTAGGAAGAAAGAGCTGAAGGACGAATACCATGAAGAGGTTCAGCATCATGGCTGCTATCTATTATGGGCTGGAAGTCAACTGGTCCATCATAATATGGTACATCTTCGCTGATTTCCTCGAAGTAAAGAAAGGAAAAGGCCCCTACACCAACCACAGAATCACACTCAGTTATCTGCTGTCAAAACTGGGTTGTGTTATGTTGAATGGAAAGGAGATCCATAAGTCCAAGGCAATGTCCAAATACTTGCCTGTTATGAAGAGAAAGGCTGGTGAGCCTGAAGAGGATGAAGATGAGGAACCAAAGGAGGTTCCTGCCAAACGACAAAGGAGATTAGTCAAAACAGCTGACTTGGCTGTTGAGACGAAGAAGAAGAAGGTTGCTGATCAACCTAAGGAGAAGGCTTCAAAGAAAGTGAAGACCGTGGCTGACACTGCTGTTAATCAAATTATAAGTCAGACCACTGCTGATGTAAGGGGAATGTCTCCTGCATCACCTTCAAGGACTCCATCTGCTGAAAAACCTGCTGAGAATGTCTCTCACAGGACAAAGAGCCAACTAAGGGATAGTGCTGCTTCAAGACCTATTCAAGGTCTGTCTAAGAAGTCAGCAAGGAAGCAGATGACATTTTTAGAGAAGGACACTGAGTTGGTAGACTTGGTGAGATCAAGTCCTGAATCTGTTGAAAGACCCCTTGAAGCTGTTGGAGCTTCTGTTGCTGACAAAGCTGATGAGCAACAGTTGACTGAAACTGCACCAACAGTTGAGTGTGCTCAACCTCAAGATGATCCAGACATCATGATCATCAATCTTATAGCTGCTGCTCCCATTTCTTCTGCTGGTCCAGCCCCTGCTCCAGTTGATAAAGGAAAGAAGAAAATTGTAATTAAGAGAAAGAAGATCTCTAAGGCTGATAAAAAGGCAAGGGAAGCTGCTGAACAAAGAAAGCAGGATGAATTGGAGAAGAAGAAGGCTCTTGAGCTAAGCAAGGCTCAACCTCCTAAGGATGAAGCCAGAAGACAGATGTCTAAGGCTGAAAGGGAAGCTGCAGAGGCTGCTGATTTGGCTATGGTCATTGAACTCAGCAAAACTGATGCCTATGGACCTGTCCATGGAGGAAGCATCAAAATAAATGAGGCTGCTGATGGTGAAGACAAGCCTAAGAAGCCCAAGATGCCTGCTGCTGAGCCAAAACCCAAAGAGAAGTTTGAAGTTAGAAGAGCTTTCAACATAGTGTATGCTGATAAGGGACTCTTCAAGAAATTCGAGAGGTCCTTAGCTTACTATGATTAGAAGCTGATGCTAAAGACTTTGTTCAATCAAGAGAAGCCAAGATACATCAATTGGAGAGACAATAGGTTGAACAAATCCATACTTGAACTTCAAAACTCAAAGGAGTTAGCTAATGAAGAACAATGGGTTCTTAATTGGCTAGAACAAACTCCATTCAGAAGGCCCTGGATCCCAGTTATGTCAGAGACATTATGCATCAGTATGCAAAGGAGTTTGTACTGGAGGAGGCCAAGAAAATTGACAACTCCCTGCCTGCCAAGAGAAGAAAGAAAGACAATGCTGAAGACAGAGCAGTGAACATTGCTGTTATGACCGCCTTGAAGAGATGGGCAGAAAGGTCAAGATATCAGCAGGGTCACTCAAGTGAGTTGCCCCAACTGCCAAGTATCCAGCACATTATTTTTGGCAAGGAAGTAAAGGAGTTCAGTGAAGTGCCCAAGGGAAATAACGCCTTTGTCAATCCTTGGATCATTGTGAGGCAGATTAGACAAACAACTTGCTTCAATTATGATGGCACAATCACTAACCTGTTCTATGACGACGTCACTGATGAACACAAAGCTGCTGACAAGTCTGATGACAAGTCTGCTGACAAGCCCTTAGCCATTGAGTGGAATGCTAAGGCTTCTGAAGATCATCAGGAGACAAAGATGGAAGATGTCCCTGTCCACCAGGAGACTGAAGAAAAGGATGAAGCTGCTGCTTCTGCTTCATCAGGTGATGAGCACTCTTCACTGATGGAAGCTTTCCAGATGCTGATGGAGGATTCAGTAAATGAACTGGAAGAGAAGCATCACCAGCAGCTGATGAAGGTCAAAGAGGAGCTGAAGACAAGTAATTAAGATGAAGTGCAAAGAAGACAAGTAATTAAGGGAAGGTTTTGATGATTTCCAAAACATTATAATCAGCTAAGTATGGAAGCTTAGTTCCCTTAGAAGAATTTTGAACAAGTAAAAGAAGACATCAGAAGAGTTCAAAGTTCAAAGCTCAAAAGACTAGTGATCTCTTGCTGAAACAGCGAACAGAAGGGTAGGTCATCAGCCGAGTCAAATCAGATTAGTTCAGTATTTGATCAGCAGAGTATCTATCAGCAGAGTCGTTTTGATCAGCAAAGTAGAAGAGATCAAGAGATTAGTCCAACGGTAATAAATGCACCCGGAGTAATAAATGCTGGAAGAGAAGGGTAGTAATGGAAAATGATTGAAGATATCCTCGGATCAGCAGAGTGCATTAAATGCAGCATTAAATGCGATGGACAGAAAGGTACTGTACACTGTACGATTGCTGCAGGGAGCCGTTTCAAAAAGAGCTGAAGGATGGATTTGAAGATGTGATTTCCTTCAACGGTCATAAATTCAAATTCAAGTATAAATAGAGCAAAGTTCGAAGAGAGAAACAACACAACAAAATCAGAGATCGAAATTTTGAAGCAGAATTTCTCTAAGTCTCAAAAGCTCGAACAGCTCACTCGTCTGGTGGAAGTCATCTGTTGACAGAAACCAAGTTGAAGAAATCAGAAAAACATTATCTGAGTGATTTTGTAATAGCTGAGTGTTGTGCGAAGTGAGAATCCATCTGTGTGAGTGATTCTACTTCAGAGGATAGGTTTTCTTTGTGAATTCCTATTGTGAGCTTACAGCCTTCTCATTAGTTGTTTAGGTGTAAGTGGAGAAATATTGTAATCTAAGTGATTATAGTATAACCCAGAATCTGTGTGATCTGGAAGAGTGGACTAAAGGATTTTTATCCATATAACCACTATAAAAATTCTTTGTGTTATCTTGCATCTAAAGTTTTCTTGCATATTTAAAGTTTGCATTTTTAAACACCTTGAATTACCTAAAAGATTTTAAAAAGAAGTTTGTTAAAAACTGGGGATAAAATCTTTTAAGAACTTAGTCTACTTGTGAAAAACACTTTGAAACAATCCGCTGCAAGTATACTCTTTGAAAAACTGTTTTGCTGAAAAACAGCTAAGTTACTGTAAGAAGAGTGGTCAGTCGTCTGTTCAAGATTTGTTCACGATCAGACTAGTCTGCTTACTGTTCTTCATCAGCTTAGTCTGCTGACAGAAGACTGAAAAGTTTTTAAGTTCAAAAATTTTCAGAGGTCTATTCACCCCCCCTCTAGACCTCATCTGACCACTTGGGACCAACAAGTGGTATCAGAGCAGGTGGTTCATTTGAATCAGCTGCCTGATCAACGAGCTTGTTCCAAGTGTTTTTCAAAGGTTTTTGAAAACTTTTTCAAAAGAGCATTTTTTTTGAAAATTCAAAACTTTTTGAAAATGGAATGCATAAACCATGTTCCCCACATTGCTGGCATGTCCTTCGAAGACTGGAAAATCAGGATGGAGATTTTCCTCGCTGCCTACAATGACAACATGTTCACTTGCATTACAAAAGGTCCATTCAAGTTCACCAAGACGATAAAAATCAATGAAGTTGATACCGTGGTGGAAAAAGACTTGAGCGAAATGACAGCTGAAGAAATCAAGCTGTTCAACCTGGACAAAATTGGAAGATTTATCATGACTAAAGCCCTGGATAATGATCGGTTTGACAAGATCAAACATTGCAAATCTGCAAAAGAGATGTGGGACAAAGTCAGAGATATGAGCGAAGGCAATGATGCTATCAAGGAGCATCAGCTGAGTGTTGCTCTAGAAAAGCTGGATAACTTCAAGATGAAGTCCTCTGAAACCATTGATCAGATGGACACAAGGTTTACAAGAATATTAAATGAAGTACTGAAGCTTGGAAAAACCTTCACAGACAAGGAGATAACCATCAGAGTACTGAAGGCCTTACCTCCTAAGTTCAACATGAAGGTGACAGCAATGGAAGAATCAAGGGATCTGGGGAAGATCTCTCTTATAGAGTTGTTTTCTGTACTCAAGGCTTATGAGTATAAACTGCCTAGGATGGGTATTGAAGAAACCTCAACTTCAGGACCCACAGCTGCACTGGTTGCTGCTGAAAACTCCAGAAGACCAGCACAGAAAAGCAAAGAAGTGGACTCATCTGATGAAGCCACTCTACTCAACAAGAAGGAGTACACTGCTGGAGACGTTGCACTGTTGATGAATAATTTCAAGAAGTTCTACAAAAGAAAAATGAAGAACAAATACAACAATGCTTCTACTTCTAAACCTAACTTTTCTTCTCAAGATAAAGATGATTATAAATCAAAACTAATGTGTTACAACTGCAGGAAATTGGGACACTTCATCAAAGACTGCCCATATCCAAAAGCAGAAAAGTACACTGAAGAGGAGAAGAAAGTGAGAAAAGAAAGAAAGTATCAGAGAGGGAAAGCAATGATGGCTGAAGCAGAAAAGCTTGCTGCTGTCTGCTCATCTGATTCAGATTCAGACTCGTCTGATGAAGAATCTTCTGATGAAGAAAAACCTGCTCTCCTGTGCCTGATGGCAAAGGACTCTGATGACTCTGAGGATGAGGTAACTCCTCAAAATAATGAACTATTTGATTCTCTAGAGCAAATGATGTTAAACAATACTACTATTGCTGGAGAATTTGTTAAGCTTAAGGAAGAGATGAGCTTGCTAAAAGAGCAAAATAACTCACTGAAACTTAAAGCTGAAAAGCCAAAAGAATCAGTCGAGTACAAACAGCTTGAGCAAGAGCATGAATCTCTGAAAGCTGAATGTGAAGTTTATAAAGGAAAAATCATGGAACTTGAAAAGATTATCGAGTCTCATGAGAAATCATCTGCTGCATCCACGCATACATCTAGTAAACAGAAGATGCCTTTAGAACAGGATAAGCAAGAGTTGAACCATACTGAAAAATTCATATCAGCTGACAATAGTAAGGTCATTCTGTATGTTCAAACTGCTAGACCTACTTCACCTGAGAAAGAATTAAAGGAGAAGAAATCTCCTAAGGCTAAAAAGAGCAAAGAGCCTAGTGTAGGAAATAAGACTAGTAAGACCAAACAGCAGAGTCCTAAGAAGTCTGCTGATAAAGCTAAAGTCAATCAGACTAGTGGTAAAGCTAAGTCTAAACAAGTTGAGCAAGCACCTAGTAAGCCAAAGAAGCATAAGAACAAGAAAAATCAAAATGCTTGGTATGGAAATGAGTCATATTATGTGCAACCTCCTGCATATCATCCTATGTATCATGCACCTCAATTTCCTAGTTACTATGCACCTTACCCTGCTCATCCAATGCATGCATATCCTGCTTATCATGCACCTTATCCTGCTTATGAACATTATTCTTATCATACTGATCATCAACATGACTTATCTGATAATTATGATGAAAATAAAGCTGTTCATGCTCCTGTGAAAACTCAGAAACCTAAGAAGCCTAAGACTTCAACATCTTGGGTTGTCAAAGGTGGAACTAATCCTTCAGGACCCTCTCAATAAGGGTACCTAAAACAATTTTATTTTTGTTTTGTAGGTTAGGATTAGGAGTAGGAGTAAAGTAGAGAAGATATGGTACTTGGACAGTGGATGTTCAAGACACATGTGTGGAAACATACATGAGCTGACTGATGCAGTTGCTGTGGATGGTCCAAAGGTTACTTTTGGGGACAGCAAAGAAGGCAAGATTAAAGCTAAAGGAAGATTAATCAGAGGAAACATAGAGATATCTGACGTCTCATATGTCAAAGGCCTCAAATATAATCTGCTGAGCATAAGTCAATTTTGTGACAAGGGATATTCAGTCATCTTCTCAACAGATAAGTGCTTTGTCGAACAGATTGGTACAAAGAAGGTAATTTTATCTGGAAGACGACAAGGGAATGTCTACATAGTCGACTGGGATTCTGCTGACAAGAATTCAAGTGTTTGTTTGGTTGCATCTGCACCAAGTGAAGTCAGTTGGCTGTGGCACAAAAGGATGAATCACTTAAACTTCAAGACCATAAACAGATTAATCAAGAATGATTTGGTAGAAGGGATTCCAAAAGCAGTCATGAGCAAAGATAAGCTCTGTGACGCCTGTCAGAAGGGTAAACGAATCAAGTCATCTTTCAAAAGCAAGAAGCACCAATCTTCTGAAAGAATTTTGGAGCTATTACATATGGACTTATTTGGACCCATTGATCCAGTCAGCAATGGTGGAAAGAAATACTGCCTAGCTGTTGTGGATGATTATTCAAGATATACTTGGGTGATTTTCATGAAGAAAAAGAGTGAAACCAAGGAACATCTTACTAATCTGATGGAACTGATCCAGAATGAGAAGACTATCAAAATATTGAAGATCAGATCAGATAGAGGGACAGAGTTTACAAACTCTACTGTTGAAGAGTACTGTAATATCAAAGGAATACATCATGAGTACTCTGCTGCCAGAACCCCTCAACAGAATGGTGTTGCTGAAAGGAGAAACAGAACACTAAAGGAAGCTGTCAGAACCATGATAGCTGAAGCTAAACTGCCTCAAAGATTTTGGGCAGAAGCAACAAATACAGCATGCTATACCCAGAACAGATGTATGATCAACAAAAATCAGAACAAGACTCCATATGAAGTTTGGAACAACAGGAAACCAAACATTCATTACTTTAAGATTTTTGGTTGTAAATGTTTTGTATTGAATAATGGGAAAAATCACCTTACTGCATTTGCAGAAAAGGCTGATGAAGCTGTTTTTGTAGGATACTCATCTGTTAGTAAAGCTTATAGAGTTTTCAATAAAAGAACATTACTAATAGAAGAATCTATCCATGTAGTATTTGATGAGCCAAGTCAATCTTCTGAAAAGAATCAAAGTGTTAATCAAGATCTGTCTACTGATCTACAGAAGTTAGATGTTGGAAGAAATGAAGAATATGTTCCCATCATACTACCCAATCTTAATTCAGCTGATAACTCAAGTGCTGTTCATAATCACAGTGCTGATTGTCTAACAGACGAGTTGCAAACAGCTGACAGACCAGAGACTGTTCAACAGACTGCAAATGTTCAACAGACTACTACTGCAACTCCAACAGTAGTGTTGCAAGATCAAAACAGAGGACAACATTCAGACCTGCAACCTGATCTCAGATGGCTCAGAAACCATCCACCAGAGTTGGTGATTGGTGATCCATTAG
This sequence comes from Penstemon barbatus, assembly GCA_003313485.2. Taxonomy (NCBI): domain Eukaryota; kingdom Viridiplantae; phylum Streptophyta; class Magnoliopsida; order Lamiales; family Plantaginaceae; genus Penstemon; species Penstemon barbatus. Next base: position 9,902,652 of record CM064882.1, read on the forward strand.
ATAGAGTGAAAACAAGAAGAGCTGCTGCACAAGATGCCATGTTTGTCACTTTTCTATCTCAAATAGAGCCTAAGCAAATTGAAGAAGCTCTAAATGACTCCTTCTGGATAGAAGCTATGCAAGAAGAGTTGAATCAATTTGAGAGGAATGAAGTCTGGTACTTAGTTCCTAGACCAAGTCATCAAAGGGTAATTGGCACTAAGTGGGTTTTCAGAAATAAGATGAATGAAGATGGTATTGTTACCAGAAACAAAGCAAGACTAGTGGCCAAGGGTTATTGTCAAGAAGAAGGAATTGACTTTGATGAAACTTTTGCACCAGTAGCAAGACTTGAAGCAATCAGACTGTTTCTTGCCTATGCTGCTTACAAGAACTTCACTGTCTATCAGATGGATGTGAAGTCTGCTTTTCTCAATGGAGAATTGCAAGAAGAAGTGTATGTTGAACAACCTCCTGGATTTGAAGTCTATCAAGAAGAGGACAAAGTATATCGTCTGAAGAAAGCCCTCTATGGACTGAAACAGGCTCCAAGAGCATGGTATGATACCATATCTGATTTTCTTTTAATTAAAGGATTTCATAAAGGTAAGGTAGATAAAACCTTGTTCACAATTGAATGGGAGAATCATATATTAATTGTGCAAATATATGTGGACGATATTATTTTTGGTTCAACTAACCAACAGATGTGTGATAAGTTCTCCAAGCTGATGCAGAATAAGTTTGAAATGAGCATGATGGGTGAACTTAATTATTTTCTTGGTTTACAAGTCAAACAGCTACCTGATGGAATCTTTATAAATCAAGCAAAATACACAAGAGATCTGTTCAAGAAGTTTGGTATGGAAACTAGCTCTACTGCTACTATTCCTATGTCTACAAGTCTTCGTTTGGATAAAGATGAAGATGGCAAACCAGTGGACATAACCAAATATAGAGGCATTATAGGGTCATTGTTATATCTAACAGCAAGCAGACCTGACATAATGTACTCAGTTGGAGTCTGTGCAAGATTTCAATCAAACCCCAAGGAATCTCATCTCTTAGCTGCCAAGAGGATATTGAAATATGTTAAAGGCACTCAAGAATTGGGATTGTGGTATCCTAGAGAATCTGGATTTGAGCTTATTGGTTATTCAGATTCAGACCTTGCTGGCTGCAAGATTGACAGAAAGAGCACAACAGGTGCCTGTCAGTTCTTAGGTAGTCGTCTGATCTCATGGATGAGTAAGAAACAAACCTCAGTTTCTATATCTACTGCTGAAGCTGAATATATAGCTGCTGGAGCTTGCTGTGCACAGATACTTTGGTTGAAGCATCAACTAGAAGACTATAATATCAAGATCAGTGGAATTCCAATCTACTGTGACAATACAAGTGCAATCTCACTTACTCAGAATACTACAAGTCATTCAAGGACTAAACATATAGAGATCAAGCATCACTTCATTAGAGATCATGTGGAAAAAGGCAATGTTATGATAGAGTATGTTCATACTGACAATCAGATTGCTGATATCTTCACTAAACCTCTAAGTGAAGCAAGGTTCTCAACTCTAAGAGCTGAGTTAGGACTACTTAATTTGGATGCATAAGCTGAGGGGGAACTCATCAGAAGACTGGAGTTCAACAGCTTAGTTATCCGTTATTATATTCAAGAATTAACTTTCAACAGACTAGTTAGCTTATGGATTCTTAAAGACAGGGGGAACGTGTAAGACTAGCGGTACTTCTGCTCTAATGATGAAATCTGTTAATGTCAGTTAGTGAAAGTTATATTATCTGAAGATCTGTTCTTAATTCTTGAAGACTGAAGATTATTTCATCTTGCTGGATTGACAAACAGCAGAGGAAGATTACTAGCTATTGGCATTCTCTAGTAATATCAGATAACAGATCACTCGTCTGTCAGATAAGTTAAACTCTACTCATCTGATACATTATATAAGCATGGTCATAAATCGTATCATAAGAAACATGCTTTTATAAGTAACAGATTAGTGTCGATAGAGTTTCCCGCCCATCTGACATTAAAATAATAAAATTGAAATCCGCTTCTCCTATCCACACGATTAAAAACTGTCAGATTAGATCAACGGTTCAGATAAATCACAGAAACATAATCAAAAGGAAACCTATAAAATCCGATCTGAAACAGTACAGTCGTCTTACGCACTCAAATATTCTCAAGCTCTCTAACTCTCAAACTCTCTTGTTTCGAAAAAGCTTACTGTTTTTGTAGATTCTACTCACAAATCCCAGAAATGGAGAAGATTATTGATGGAAGATACTTCAGCTACAACAAATTTCACTTTTCGGGTACTGATCTGATGCGCTCTCTCTTGGAGAAGATCAAGGAAGCATCTTTGGTTCCAGTTTTGGAAGCACACGAGAACAGGGTGTACGTAGAAGACGTCTATCACTTCTACACAACCAGGGAATTCAATGATGATGAAACTGTGATGACTGCTGTCATCGGTGGTAAGAAAATTGATGTCTCTGCTGCTGTTCTTAGTGAAATTTATAAGCTAACAGATAAGGGAGGAGATGTGACCAGTTTAGGGTCAGAAAAGGAGGAAGAGTTCTGGGCTATTTGTGCTAAACAGGGAGAAGAGATGACTGGAACTCTGATGAAGACTCAGCTGAAAGATGAGTATCAGAGGTTCGCAGACATCATTGCAAAGATATTGGATAGTGCTACAGGTTCTTTGGATGGGTTGCCAAGGAAAAGATACTACACAATGGTGTGTATCTATTATGGGTTGAAGGTTAACTGGGCTGCTCACGTTTATGAGCTGCTAAGTGATAAAAGGCACTCTCATGCCATCTTACTTAGTAATCTGTTTGCATCCCTGCATTGCCCTATGGGTGGTGGGAAGCCCACTCATGGTAGCAAGGAATTCAAACTGTATGAACCAGTTAGAAAGATAGTGGCAGAACCAAAGAGAAAGGCCACTGCAAAATCCAAAAAGGGTCCTTCTAAGAAGAGCAAGAAGGTTGGTGAGACTAGTCAACCTGCTGAGCCAACAGCAAAGTCTGCTGCTGAGACTGAATCAGCACAATCTGAAGATGCAGTCCCAGAAAAAGTAATTGAAGATTTCACAAAGGAGATTGAACAGATGGAGACAGGTTCTTCTCCTGAAAGGACTGAATCTGAGGAGGAAATTCCTCTTCAAAGGTTGAAGAGAATGAGAACAAGAAGTGAGGCAAGGGGACCTCCCACTGCTGCCAACCCCCCTGCCAAAAGGATTAAAAAGTCAAAGGCTAAGAGAAATATCACATTCTCTGAAGAGCCTGTTGCAACTGTTAGAGAAACAACAACATCTGCTGAAAGACCTTTGGTTATTAAAGAACCAGTTGTTGCATCTACTGAAGAAGTTGCTTCCACAATTGGAGTTCCTACTACAGACTCTTCTGCTGTAGTATCTGCTGAAGCTGGAGAAGATCAGCAGACTGCCACAATAGGTGAAGGAGAGACACTCCTTCTGCATCCAAACCCTGTTGCTGCAACTCCAATACAAGCAGTTGAAAGTCCTGATCCAATCAGACAAAGGACTGGGAAATTTTCAACTTACCTGACTGCTGCAGAAAAGAAGAGACAAGATGTTGCTGAGAAGCAAAGATTAGCTGCAGAGAAGGCAGAAGAAGATAGGCTGAAAAGCCTAGAGTTAAAAAGGCTGGAAGAAGAGGCCAGCAAAATGACTCAAGAGCAGAGAGATGCTGTTGAGGCAGCAGAATTGGCTGCTGTTATTGAAGCAAGCATCAAGGATGCTCATGGACATCAGCATACTGGTGGGATAGCTATTGGTGAACCAAGGGATCCAAACAAACCAATACCAGCTATGCCTGCACCCAAGATAAAGCCAAAGAGAAGAGAAGAAATCAGATTATCTCTTGAAATTGTCAGGGAAGATCCTGCAATCTTTGAAGAATTTCTCAAGAGGCTGGATGCTGAAAATGAGAGGATCAATCGTCTGACACTCTTCAATTCTGAAAAGATCAAATACAACAGATGGAGGGAATTCAGATTAACAAAGAGCCCTGCTGAAATGGCCAAGTGGAAAGAATTCAATGCTACAGAAGCCTGGGTACTGAAGTGGCTGGAAACTGGATCCTTAATCCAAGCACTTGATTCAGAATTCTTTCTGGACAGGTTAAGGATGAGGATATGTCACATAGTCAAGGAAGAAGCAAAGAAGATCTTTGAATCTGTTCCTGAGGATTTTGATGAATCAGAAGACCTCAAGGAAAGATCCATAAAGTTGGCTATTGCTCAAGCAATGGAGCTTTGGGCAAAGAAAGCAAGGAAGTTGAGGGGACAACCAAGCTCACTGGTCCCACTTCCAAACATCAAACACATTGTCTATGGACCAAATCTGAAACCTTATGAAGAGCTGCCTGAGGAACCATCATTTGCTTTTATTCCTCTTGATAATTTTACTTGGATTTCTAACAGGTCAGCAGTAGACAATGAAGGATTGATGAGGACAGTTGAGACTGTCAAAAAGATTATATCACCTGCTGAGAAAGAAGGAGCAGAGTCCTCTGATCAACCAAAGCAAATTGAGGGTACATCAGACCCATCTGATCAAGACAAAGTGCAGGATGATAAGTCTGATGCTGCTGATGAATCAAAGAAGGAAGAAGAAATTCCAGCAGATCAGTTAAAGGAAAAAGAAGTTGCTGCTGAAGGAGATAATCAAGCTAAGGAGAAGGAAAGCACTCCAAGCCTTGCTGGTGAACCACCAGATCAGTCCCTTGCAATGATAGTTCAAAAATCAGAGCAACCTCTCAAAGAAACCGTGTCTGCTACTCCAACAGAAGTTCCTTCAACTTCTCAAAGTGCTCAGACTAATCTGTTGGACTCCATCCAACAAATGATTATCAAATCAATGAAGGAAATGAAGGAGGAGATAAAAGCAGATGTGTTGGCTGCTGTGAGTCAACCCAATCAGACAGTTGCTGCTGTTCAATCTAATCTGATGGATGATACTGTTCAAAATGTGAAGTCCATTTGTCAAGACATGGATGTTATCAGAAGAAGAACTCAAAGCACAGCTGAAGGTTGGAGAAATATCACGGAAACAGTTGAAATGGCTATCCAAGCTAAGGATGAAACCTTAGATAACATGATGAAAGACTTCAAGGCATCAGCTGACTGGATTTTGGCAACTCAAATTCAGCTAAGTGACCAAGGTGAAGTTGTTCTAAAGAAAATGGCTAGTTTTGAAGCAAATCAACTGAATCAACAAGCTCAACTAGATGCATTCAGAGCAACTCAACTACATCAACACGCTCAAATGCATGCCATGGAAGAGAACATCAAACTTCTGTGTGATTCACTTCTGATCACCCCAGTCTTACCAGATTACCAAGTCAACCCTGCTGATGATGACAAAAAGGGGGAAGATAAGGTACTAAGGGAAGAAAGGGAGGATAAAGCATCTTCTGCTGAAAGAACAGAAGTGTTGGAAGAATCTGCTGATGATGAAAATAGGAATGAAGCAGCAAATGAAGGCACAAGCAGATCAACAGATGAAAAGATCACAGAAGAAGAAGATGAAGCTGCTGAAGAAACTGAAGCTGAAGCAAAAGCTAAGTCTGACAAGGAGATAGCTGCTGCTAAGGACTCAGCTGAAGAACAGCTTGATCCTGATGTTAAAAGAAAGAAGTTGGAGCTGTTGAAGCAAAATTTGGAAGCTGGAACTTCCAAATCTGCTGAAGAAGACAAAGAAGACAAGGAAGCTGAAGAAGAAAAGAAAGAAGAAGACTAGTTCAGACTAGACTTTACTTTATCTTAAAATCCTTGTAATATGTTTAAAGTACTTTGCATCTTTTTATTCTTCAAAAACTTGTAATATGTAATCAGTTCACTATCTATAAAAGTGCAAGTTTTAATCCAACAGACTATTTCTATCTCAGAAATTTTTGAGGATCAAAACTTTAGTTTAGGTACAGGTACTTAGCTGAAGTTTTGTCATCATCAAAAAGGGGGAAATTGTTGGATGAAGATGAAGATGAAGTGCAAAGAAGACAAGTAATTAAGGGAAGGTTTTGATGATTTCCAAAACATCATAATCAGCTAAGTATGGAAGCTTAGTTCCCTTAGAAGAATTTTGAACAAGTAAAAGAAGACATCAGAAGAGTTCAAAGTTCAAAGCTCAAAAGACTAGTGATCTCTTGCTGAAACAGCGAACAGAAGGGTAGGTCATCAGCCGAGTCAAATCAGATTAGTTCAGTATTTGATCAGCAGAGTATCTATCAGCAGAGTCATTTTGATCAGCAAAGTAGAAGAGATCAAGAGATTAGTCCAACGGTAATAAATGCACCCGGAGTAATAAATGCTGGAAGAGAAGGGTAGTAATGGAAAATGATTGAAGATATCCTCGGATCAGCAGAGTGCATTAAATGCAGCATTAAATGCGATGGACAGAAAGGTATTGTACACTGTACGATTGCTGCAGGGAGCCGTTTCAAAAAGAGCTGAAGGATGGATTTGAAGATGTAATTTCCTTCAACGGTCATAAATTCAAATCCAAGTATAAATAGAGCAAAGTTCGAAGAGAGAAACAACACAACAAAATCAGAGATCGAAATTTTGAAGCAGAATTTCTCTAAGTCTCAAAAGCTCGAACAGCTCACTCGTCTGGTGGAAGTCATCTGTTGACAGAAACCAAGTTGAAGAAATCAGAAAAACATTATCTGAGTGATTTTGTAATAGCTGAGTGTTGTGCGAAGTGAGAATCCATCTGTGTGAGTGATTCTACTTCAGAGGATAGGTTTTCTTTGTGAATTCCTATTGTGAGCTTACATCCTTCTCATTAGTTGTTTAGGTGTAAGTGGAGAAATATTGTAATCTAAGTGATTATAGTATAACCCAGAATCTGTGTGATCTGGAAGAGTGGACTAAAGGATTTTTATCCATATAACCACTATAAAAATTATTTGTGTTATCTTGCATCTAAAGTTTTCTTGCATATTTAAAGTTTGCATTTTTAAACACCTTGAATTACCTAAAAGATTTTAAAAAGAAGTTTGTTAAAAACTGGGGATAAAATCTTTTAAGAACTTAGTCTACTTGTGAAAAACACTTTGAAACAATCCGCTGCAAGTATACTCTTTGAAAAACTGTTTTGCTGAAAAACAGCTAAGTTACTGTAAGAAGAGTGGTCAGTCGTCTGTTCAAGATTTGTTCACGATCAGACTAGTCTGCTTACTGTTCTTCATCAGCTTAGTCTGCTGACAGAAGACTGAAAAGTTTTTAAGTTCAAAAATTTTCAGAGGTCTATTCACCCCCCCCCCCCCCCTCTAGACCTCATCTGACCACTTGGGACCAACATACTCTAAGTATTAAGACTGATTTTGACAAAATCAGCTAAGTAATTATCAGACGAGTGGTCATCAAATCTGTTCAAAGATTTGTTCGCGAACAGACTTTTAACTTACTACTCTGATCAGCTTAGTCTGCTCATTGTTAAAGAAAAAGTTTTAAAGTTAAAATTGGAAGAAAATTTTGAAAGAGGTTTATTCCCCCCCTCCCCCCTCTAAACCTCATCTGACCACTTGGGACCAACAAATTCTACTATGAATTATTTGTTTCATTTTGGTCATTTACAAGCCGTCTTTTACTGTACAATGTTACACTTTAATCCCTCATAAAGCTATTTTCAATCAATTTAGTCCCTCATAAAATTATTTTGGAACTTTAACTCACCTAAAAATGATCAAAGTGAAACAAATAATTCATAATGGAGACAAACGTAGGAAAAAAAAATACAAGAGGGACCACTCTATAAAAAATTAATGATAAGTATGACCAATAATGAATTTTACCCAAAATCTCATAACAGTTTTCGCCTTTGGGATCTGGATTTTTACATATTTTTTTTTTTGGTTTCCCAAGTGTTTTAATCCCTTTCGAAGCGCGTCGGGCACATAAAGTGAGAACCTCTTCCAATAGGAATTGGAACCTGAGTCCGCTACTTTGTAGCGACTAGTCTCTTCTACTATACCAATCACGTGTTGGTTGGATTTTCACATATACTAGTATCCAACCCAACTAAGATTTGTTTTATTTTGGTCGATGAGACAATTCAATGTTTAAATCAATAATAGGAAAATTGCTAAGTTAGTTTATGTAACTTTATTGCTCGCTGTCATTTTAGTCTTTATTTAAATAAAACGGGCTTCCAATTATGGCTATATCAATTATATTTTAGCTTCAAATTCGTAATTTTAACATATCATGTCACATGTGGACCACATGATTCCCAATTTCAGGATTTTGCACTAACATTACAATAAAAAGTCAGTAACTTGACTTTATTCAAAGTGTCTGCTCTTTAAATAATTTAGTGCCAAAGATATAATTACATGAGTAGCTTTAAAATTGTTCCTTTATTTTTTGTTAATTAATTTTTCTGATTTGAATTCTGATACATGAAATATTGTTGGGATATAAGGAGAAATAGATTCAAGAACGGGTTTTTTGCACTTTGCACCCCCGAAACATGATAAATAAGCATTTTGCACCTCCAAATCTTAGATTTAGCACTTTGCACCCTCGCTTATTTTCAAGCAAAAATTCAAGAGCAAAATAGGTAATTCTATCGTAAATCTTTGGCACTTTGCTCCCCCAAAATAAAATTAGCACTTAACACTCCCTAATAAAGAACAAATTAACAACTTGCACCCCCGAAACACAATAAATGGACACTTTGGACCCCAAAATACAAAATTAACACTTAACACCCTCAAATTAAAAAAAAAAAAAAACTCAAACCCCTCATTTTTTTCCGACAAAGTCGACCATTAAGGTGAATTTTTTTTAAGGCAAAATAGGTAATTATTTATGGGTCTTTGATATGTTGAAGTAGACAATGGGTATTCGAGAAGTTTACTTGTACTTTATTTAGTTATTTATGGTTATATTGTTGAAAAGAAAGATGGAGAGAGAAATGAGTGAGTATTCGAGTATTTATAATTGTATTTTGCAAATTTAAGTAAAAAAAATGAATTACCTATTTTGCCTTAAATTTTTTTCACTCCGATAGTCAACTTTGACGAAAAAAACGAGGGATTTGGGTTTTTTAAATTGAGGGTGTTAAGTGTTAATTTTGTATTTTGAGGTGCAAAGTGCCCATTTATTGTGTTTCGGGGGTGGGAGTTACTAATTTGTTCTTAATTAGAGGGTGTTAAGTGCTAATTTTATTTTGGGGGTACAAAGTGCGAAATTCTCAAGTTTTGAGGGTGCAAAGTGCCAATACTATTGAATTGCCTATTTTGCCCTTGAATTTTTGCTTGAAAATAAACGAGGGTGCAAAGTGCTAAATTTAAGTTTTGAGGGTGTAAAGTGCCTATTTCCCATATTTCGGGAGTGCAAAGTGCAAAAAAACCCTTCAAGAACTAAAAACTCTGTTGTTATGTCCTAATTTTTTTTCTTATGTTTGTTGTTTATTTATTAATTATATAGTTTTCAACATTTTGTGTTATAGATAAGCTAGATTGCACGGATACGGATACGTCAATACGGTATAACACGATACGAGTACGGCGATACGGATTTTTAAAATTAATAGGATTCGATACGGCAAAAATACGTGTCTGTATATTTAAAAATATATTATAATAAGAAATCATTGTTTTAAAAATGTACTAAAAAAATTATGTAATATATATTACATTCACTTTCTATTCCATATTAAAATAAATAATGCTCTCTACCTCTTATATAAATGTTCAAGTAAAACCATAGTATTAATATCATGGGCAAAGTCTTTGACCCTATACAAATTTTTAAGCGTTTTATGTAGATTTACTTTGATAATATACATAATCTAGAAATTATTTGTAAAAATACATGTTCTCAAGTATTCTGGGTGTTTTCGATATGACTTCCTTTGTATCCGATGCGTAGCTTTTTTATTTTTTATTTTCTTATTATTGAAATCGACACTGTGGAGTATTTCACAAGTATCGTACGAGTATCTGAGTATCCGAATATCCAGTACGCATACGATACTGCACGGTGTATAATTTCGGAGTATCCGTGCAACCTAGTATATAAGTGTCAATTCACCTAATTAAACCTAGGTAACTAATTCGCGGAGCATGAGCGGGTACGAGTGCGAGAGCAGGTGCATGACGCTATTGCATTTGGTTTGCGGCTAAGTTGGGTAAGAGCGTGCTTAAATCTGTAGAGTTTGACGAGGAGCACTATTGTCCTGTCGTAATTGATCCTTATAACCTGGTATCAAACTCAAGCACGGGACTCTGCTACATCATAGAGCGCGATATATTGGAAATTTGAGATATGAGAGCGCTTAAAATGCGTCTTTAAAATAATAATAAATAATTAAAATTCAATTTAAAAGAAATATAAATAGGTAGAATTTGATGTTTTAGTTTAGAAAATATGTTATTAAGTACATGGAATATTACTGATGTCTAACAACACAAAAGGTATATGCAATTTTTATTCAGATTTAGTGCGAAGTTGTAATTTTTACTTAATGAACATATATATTATTTTTAATGCAAAAAATGCATTAGTATGCAGCGAGTAATCTTATGTCTAATTTTTCATAATCTTAAAATATTTCATATATAATTTACAAATTAATTTATAAAATTTGGTAATATTTCAATATTTCGACTTCGACTTCCGATATAAACAAAATACAGTTCATATTTTAATTGTTAATAAGTACTACTACTAGTCAAACTAAAAAAAATACTCCCTCTACCCCTAAATTTTCACTACTACTGTTTTTTTGGGATGTCTCAAAATAATACTACCTTTCTATTAGTGAAATTATTTTTCTCAAAAATACTCTTTTTAATTTTTATCAAAAACTTTGCGCCAAAGTGAAAGAACAGAAAAATAAGAAAGGAAAAACGATGTACCATTGACAAGTGATCTAAACATAAAAAGAAAAATACTTCACTACTTATCATGGTGTCTCTGTAGTCATTTGAGGGTTTGCAATATCCATCAAGTCAAGGGTCACAATTTTTGTTCAAATACCTTCTGTGTTGTCTATTAATATATGAATTTGGTTTAGTTGTTACTAGTATTTGAGAGTTATCAATTATTTAGGTCATCTTCAGTCGAAAGGGGGAGACAAACAACAATCCATGTCGACTGGAGACGTATCTTTCCTCATAGGGCAAGCAAGCCTCCCGGGGTGGGGGGTGGGGGTGGCAGACAATCAATTGCCTGCCCGCAAGCAGGCAGCTCTTGCAGCGTCCAAGCCACCTTTTATTTTATTTTATTGTTTTTTAGTTTTAATTTTAAAATTTATTAATTTATATGTGTAAAAAATATACAAAAACTTTGTAATACTTATTAATTATGATTTAATATTTTTTTTTTTTAAAATTAATCATAATTTTAAAATATATAATGATTTCTTCTTTATATTTATACTACTAAAAAACCACTCAAACACTATCTTCAAACCAATGTATGATAAAAACGTAACCCTCCTTGTTGGATCAAGATGAAGATGAAGAAGCACTGAAGACAATTTATAAATGGAGGTTTTGATGAATTCCAAAACTTCAAATCGGCTAAGTATGGATTAACTTAGCTGATATCCCTTTGTAGAATTTTTGACTAAGTATAGAAGATATCAGAAGAGTCAAAATTCAAGGTCCAAGGCTACTGATCTGCTAAAGGAAATAAATCAGACTGGTGAAGATCAGCCCACTCAAAACAGATTTGTTCAACTTTGAGATCAGCTTAGTTCGCCATCAGACTTGTCCTTTCGTCAGCCAAGTGGAAAAGATCAAGAAGCCATCCCAACGGTAATAAATGCCCCTGGAAGTAATAAATGCTGAAGTACGAGGATATTAAAGACAAATGATTGAAGGAATGCTTCGCATCAGCTGGGTGCATTTAATGCTGCCTGCAGAAAAGTACTGTTGACAGTACGGACAGACTGCAGAGAGCCGTTTGCGGAAATTAAGGACCAGTACTCGAGGAATTTGAATCTTGTCTCTCTTCAACGGACATTTTTCAAACCTCAAGTATAAATAACTGAAAGAGACGAAGAGAGATAAACAACAACACATTCTGAGAGAAATTTTCGAAGCAGAACTCTTCAAGTCTCAAGAACAGCTCACTGATCAGCTTAGTCATTTGTTGAAGAAAGCAGAGTTGAAGAACAACGATAAAATTACATCTTCTGAGTGATTTTGTAAAAGTGAGTGTTGTGAGAAGTAGATATCCATCTTTGTGAGTGATATTACTTCAGAGAGTAGGAGTTTCTTTGTGATTTCCTGCTGCGAGCTTACGGCCATATTCATTTGTTGTTTTGGCGTATATGGAGATATTGTAAACTGTGTGTTTATAGTATAACCCAAGATCTGTGTGACTTGGAAGAGTGGACTAAAGGATATTTAAATCCATATAACCACTATAAAAATTACTTGTATTTTTACTTGCATATTTTCAGTTGCATAAAAACACCTTGATTTAACTGTTTGAAAAGTTTATAAGGAAAGGAGTTTTACAAAAACTGGGGAACAAACTTTCAAACTACTAAGTTTACTTGTGAAAAACACTTTACAAATCCGCTGCAAGTACTCTAAGTATTGAAACTGATTTTGACAAAATCAGCTAAGTATCTATCAGTTTAGTGGTCAACGAAGCTGTTCAAAGATTTGTTCGCGGACAGCCAAGTAACTCACTGTTGATAACGGCTTAGTCTGTTTAAGTTAGAACGAAAGGTTTTAAAGTTAAAATGTTTAAAAATTTTAGAGGTCTATTCAACCCCCCCCTCCCCCCCCTCTAGACCTCATCTGACCACTTGGGACCAACAAGTGGTATCAGAGCAGGTGGTTCATTAGAATCAGCTGCCTGATCAACGAGCTTGATCCAAGTGTTTTTTTCAAAGGTTTTCAAACTTTTCAAAAGTGTATATTTTGAAAAATTAAAACTTTTTGAAAAATGGATTGTATCAGCCATATTCCCCACATTGCTGGTATGTCGTTTGAAGACTGGAAAATCAGGATGGAGATTTTCCTGGCTGCTTATAATGATAACATGTACACATGTATCATCAAAGGTCCATTCAAATTCACCAAGACTACTATAGTTGATGAAGCTGAACTAGTGGTGGAAAAAGATCTGACAGAAATGACAGCCGAAGAAATAAAGCTGTTCAATCTGGATAAAGTTGGCCGTTTCATCATGACCAAGGCCCTGAATAATGATTGGTTTGACAAAGTCAAACATTGCAAAACTGCAAAGGAAATGTGGGATAAGGTTCGTGACATGAGCGAAGGAAACGACGCCAACAAAGAGCATCAGCTGAGTGTTGCTCTGGAAAAGTTGGACAACTTCAAGATGAAGTCTGCGGAAACCATTGATCAGATGGATACAAGGTTTACAAGGACGCTGAATGAAGTGTTGAAGCTTGGAAAAACCTTCACTGACAAGGAGATAACCGTCATAGTTCTGAAGGCTCTACCTCCGAAATTCAACATGAAGGTGACAGCCATGGAAGAGTCAAGAGATCTGGGAAAGATTTCACTCACCGAGCTGTTCTCAGTACTCAAGGCGTACGAGTATAAACTGCCAAGAATGGGTGTTGAAGTAACCTGTACTTCTAGTCCCACAGCTGCCCTAGTTGCTGCTGAAAATCCAAGAAGACCAGCACAGAGAAGTAAAGAAGTGGACTCATCTAATGAAGCCACAATACTCAACAAAAAGGAGTACACAGCTGGAGACGTTGCATTACTGATGAACAACTTCAAGAAGTTCTACAGACGGAAAATGAAAAACAAATATAACAATTCTTCTACTTCTAATCCTACTTCTTCTTCTCAGGATAAGGATTCCTATAAATCCAAAATGATGTGCTATAATTGCAGGAAACTGGGTCATTTCATCAGAGACTGCCCATATCCTAAAGCTGAGAATTATATAGAAGAAGAAAAGAGAATCAGAAAGGAAAGAAAGCATCAGAAAGGCAAGGTGCTGGTGGCAGAAGCAGGAAAGCTAGCTGCTGTCTACTCATCTAATTCAGATTCAGACACTTCTGATGAAGAGTCTTCTGATGAAGAAAATCCTGCTCTTCTCTGCCTGATGGCTAAGGAATCTGATGACTCTGAGGATGAGGTAACTCCTCTTGATAATGAATTATTTAATTCATTTGAACAAATGATGCTCAACAATACAAGCATTGCTGATGCATTTAAAAAGCTTAAGGAAGAGATGATATTGCTGAAAGAGCAAAACAGTTCACTGAAACTCACAGCTGAAAAGCCAAGAGAATCAGTTGAATACAAACAGCTTGAGCAAGAACATGAATCTCTGAAAGCTGAATGTGAAGTTTATAAGGGTAAAATCATTGAGCTTGAGAAAGTCATTGAGTCTCATGAGAAGTCATCTGTTGCATCCACTCATATGTCTAGTAAACAGAAGACACCTTTAGATCAGGATAAGTTAGAACTGAACCATACTGAAAAATTTATATCAGCTAACAATAGTAAGGTCATCCTGTATGTTCAGACTACTAAACCTACTTCACCTGAGAAAGTGTAAAAGGAGACAAAAGCTCCTAAGGCTAAAAAGAGCAAAGAGCCTAGTGTAGGTCAACAGACTGGTAAGTCCAAACAGAAGAGTCCTAGGAAGTATTCTGATAAGGTCAAAACCAATCAGACTAGTGATAAGACTAAGTCGTCTGTTAATGAGCAAGCATCTTGTTAACCAAAGAAGCATAAAAATAAGAAAAATCAAAATGCTTGGTATGGAAATGAGTCATATTATGTGCAACCTGCTGCATATCCTCCTATGTATCATGCACCTCAATTTCCTACTTACTTTGCACCATATCCTGCTCATCCAATGCATGCATATCCTCCTTATCATGCATGTTATTCTACTTATGAGCATTATCCTTATCATGCTGATTATCATCAATATAGCAAATCTGATAAACATGATGAAGATGAAACTGTTCATGCTCCTGCCAAACAACAGAAGCCTAAGAAGCCTAAGACTTCATCATCTTGGGTTATCAAAGGTGGAACTAATTCTTCAGGACCCTCTCAATAAGGGTACCTAAAACAATTTTATTTTGTTTTGTAGGTTAGGATTAGGAGTAGGAGTAAAGTAGAGAAAATTTGGTACTTGGACAGTGGATGTTCAAGACACATGTGTGGAAACATACATGAACTGACTGATGTTGTAGCTGTGGATGGTCCTAAAGTCACTTTTGGGGACATCAAAGAAGGCAAGATTGTTGCAAGTGGAAAGCTGATCAAAGGCAACATTGAGATATCTGACGTCTCTTATGTTAAAGGCCTCAAATACAATTTGCTGAGCTTAAGTCAATTTTGTAACAAAGGATATTCAGTTATCTTCTCAACAGATAAGTGTTACGTTGAACAGATTGGTACAAAGAAGGTCATCTTATCTGGAAGACGACAAGGAAATGTCTACACAGTGGACTGGAATTCTGCTGACAAGAATTCTAGCATTTTTTTTGTGGCATCAACACCAAGTGAAGTTAGTTGGCTGTGGCACAAAAGAATGAATCATGTGAATTTCAAGACCATCAACAGACTTATCAAGAACAACCTGGTAGAAGGAATTCCAAAGACAATCATGAGCAAAGACAAGCTTTGTGACGCATGTCAGAAGGGTAAACAAATCAAGTCATCATTTAAAAGCAAGAAGCATCAATCTTCTGGAAGAATATTGGAGCTGCTACACATGGACTTATTTGGACCTATTGATCCAGTCAGCAATGGTGGAAAGAAATACTGCCTAGCTGTTGTGGATGACTATTCAAGATATACTTGGGTGATTTTCATGAAGAAGAAAAAGTGAAACCAAGGAACATCTTACAAATCTGATGGAAAGGATTCAAAATAAGAAAAGTATGAAAATACTAAAGATCAGATCAGATAGAGGGACTGAGTTTACAAACTCTACTGTTGAAGAGTATTGTAATGACAGAGGAATCAGTCATGAGTACTCTGCTGCCAGAACCCCTCAACAGAATGGAGTTGCTGAAAGGAGAAACAGAACTCTTAAAGAAGCTACCAGGACAATGATAGCTGAAGCTAAGCTGCCTCAAAGATTTTGGGCAGAAGCAACAAATACAGCATGCTTTACCCAAAACAGATGCATGATCAACAAGCACCAAAACAAGACTTTTTATGAAGTTTGGAACAACAGAAAGCAAACATTCATTATTTTAAGATATTTGGTTGTAAATGCTTTGTTTTAAAAAATGAGAAAAATCACCTTACTGCATTTGCAGAAAAGGCTGATGAAGCTGTTTTTGTAGGATACTCTACTGTTAGTAAAGCTTATAGAGTCTTTAATAAAAGAACTTTACTTATAGAGGAATCCATTCATGTAGTATTTGATGAACCAAGTCAATCTTCTGAAAAGAATCAAAGTACTAATCAAGATCTGTCTACTGATTTTCAGAAATTGGGTGTCGAAAGAAATGAAGAATATATTCCCATCATACTACCTGATCTCAACCCAGCTGATAACTCAAGTGCTGTTCAAAATCACAGTGCTGATTGTCTAACAGACGAGTTGCAAACAGCTGATAGACCTGAGACTGTTCAACAAACAAGAACTGTTCAACAGACTACTACTGGATCTCCAATAGTAGTGTTGCAAGATCAAGACAAAGGACAACATTATGATTTGCAACCTGATCTTAGATGGCTCAATAATCACCCACCAGAGCTGGTGATTGGTGATCCTTTGGATAAAGTGAAGCCAAGGAGAGCTGCTGCAAGTGAAGCAATGTTTATCAGCTTCCTATCTCAAATTGAGCCCAAACAGATTGAAGAAGCTCTTAGTGATTCAAACTGGATTGAAGCTATGCAAGAATAGTTAAATCAATTTGAAATGAATGAAGTCTGGTACTTAGTCCCTAGACCAAGTCATCAAAGAGCCATTGGCACTAAATGGGTATTCAGAAATAAAATGAATGAAGATGGTGTTGTCACCAGAAACAAAGCAAGATTAGTGGCCAAGGGTTACTGCCAAGAAGAAGGCATTGACTTTGATGAAACGTTTGCACCAGTAGCAAGATTAGAGGCAATCAGACTCTTTCTTGCTTATGCTGCACACAAAAATTTCACAGTCTATCAGATGGATGTGAAATCAGCTTTCCTCAATGGAGAATTGCAAGAAGAAGTTATGTTGAACAACCACAAGGATTTGAAGCCTATCAAGAAGAAGATAAGGTGTATCGTCTGAAGAAAGCCCTATATGGACTGAAACAAACTCCTAGAGCATGGTATGATACCCTATCTGATTTTCTCCTAATTAAAGGATTTCGCAAAGGTAAGGTAGACAAGACCCTGTTCACTATTGAGTGGGAAGAACATATTTTGCTTGTGCAAATTTATGTGGACGATATTATTTTTGGTTCAACAAATCAACAGATGTGTGATAAGTTCTCAAAGCTGATGCAGAATAAGTTTGAAATGAGCATGATGGGAGAACTTAACTATTTTCTTGGTTTGCAAGTAAGACAGTTGCCTGATGGAATATTCATCAGCCAAGCAAAATATACAAAGGATCTGTTCAAGAAATTTGGTATGGAAACTAGCTCTACTGCTAATATTCCAATGTCTACTAGTCTTCGTTTGGATAAAGATGAAGATGGCAAATCAGTGGACATAACCAAGTACAGAGGAATTATTGGGTCACTGTTATATTTGACAGCTAGCAGACCTGATATTATGTACTCTATTGGGGTTTGTGCGAGATATCAATCAAATCCTAAGGAATCTCACCTCTTAGCTGCCAAAAGGATACTCAAGTATCTTAAAGGTACTGAAGATTTGGGATTGTGGTATCCTAGGGAATCTGGATTTGAACTCATTGGATATTCAGATTCTGACCTTGCTGGCTGCAGATTGACAGAAAGAGCACAACAGATGCCTGTCAGTTCTTAGGTAGTCGTCTGATCTCATGGATGAGTAAGAAACAGACTTCAGTATCCATATCAACTGCTGAAGCTGAATACATAGCTGCTGTAGCTTGCTATGCACAAATATTATGGTTGAAGCATCAACTTGAAGATTACAACATAAAAATCAGTGGAATCCCTATCTACTGTGACAATACAAGTGCAATCAGCCTTACTCAGAACACTACAAGTCATTCAAGGACTAAGCATATTGAGATCAAACATCATTTTATTATAGATTATGTGGAGAAAGGAAATTTCATGATAGAATATGTATTTACTGAAAATCAGATTGCTGAAATCTTCTCAAAACCTCTAAGTGAGACAAGGTTTTCAACTCTAAGAGCTGAACTAGGCATTTCATGGGTTTTCAACTCTAAGGTTTTCATGGCCGCCATTTACTATGAACTGGAAGTCAACTGGTCAGTTGTTATCTGGTATGTTTTGGCAAATTTCTTTGAAGTAAAGAAAGGCAAGACTCCTCAAACCAATCACAGAATCACGCTCAGTTATCTGCTGTTCAAACTGGGTTGTGATATGACAAATGGAAAGGAGATCCATAAATCAAAGACAATGGTGAAATACTTGCCAGTTCTTAAGAGAAAGGCTGATGAGCCTGATGAGGATGAAGATGAGGAACAAAAGGAGGTTCCTGCCAAAAGGCCAAGGAGACTGGTCAAAACAGCTGAATTAGCTGTTGAGACTCAGAAAAAGAAGGCTGCTGAAAAGCCTAAGGAGAAGACTCCTAAGAAAATGAAGAAAGTGGATGATGCTGAAGCAACTAAGATAGTTGATCTAACCACTGCTGATGACAGGAATGTGTCCCCTGCATCATCTTCAAGAACTCAAACTGCACAAGCACTTGATGAGACTGTCTCTCACAGGACAAGAAGTCAGTTAAGAGACACTGCTGCTTCAATGCCCATTCAAGGGAGAACCAAGAAGACAGTAAGGAAGCAGATGACATTCACTGAAGAGCCTACTGAGATGGAAAATTTAGTAAGGCAAAGCCCCCAATCTGCTGAAAGACCTGTTGGAGCTGAAGAAGCCTCGGTTGCTGAACAGACTAATAAGCAACAGCTTACTACAGCACAGCCAACAATTGAGGTTGCTAAACCTCAGGATGATCCAGATGTGATGATCATCCATCCTATTGCTGCTGCACCTATCTCATCTGCTGGTCCAGCTTCTGCTCCAGCTGACAAAGGAAAAAGGAAATTTCTGATCAAAAAGAAGAAAGTTTCTGCAGCTGAGAAGAGAAAAAGAGAGGAAGCTGAACAAAGGAAGAATGATGAGCTAGAAGAGAAGAAAGCTCTTGAACTTAGCAAGATTCAAGAAGCTAAAGTTGCAGAAAGGAGAAAGATGTCTGAAGCTGAAAGGAAAGCAGCTGAAGATGCAGAACTTGCTGTGGTCATTGAACTCAGCAAGGTTGATGCTCATGGACCTGTTCATGGAGGAGGCATCAAAATTAACGAGGCTGATGGTGAGGATAAACCTAAGAAGCCCAAAATGCCTGCTGGAGAGGCTAAGCCAAAAGAAAATTTTGAAATAAGAAGAGCTTTCAACATTGTCTATGCTGACAAGGAGCTTTTCAAAAGGTTTGAGAAGACCTTGGCTTACTATGACCAGAAGCTTATGCTGAAGACTCTGTTCACCCAGGAAAAGCCTAGATACATCAGATGAAGAGATAACAGGATGAACAGATCAATTGCAGAACTTCAAAGTCTGAAGGAGTTAGCTGATGAAGAACAATGGGTTCTAAATTGGCTAAGGACAGACTCTATTCAGAAAGCCTTGGATCCTCACTTTGTCAGGGATGCTATGCATCAGTATGCAAAAGACTTTGCATTAGAGGAGGCCAAGAAGATCAAGAACACTTTGCCTCCCAAGAGAAGAAAATCTGACAATGCTGAAGAAAGGGCAATTAACATAGCTGTTATGACCGCCTTGAAGAGATGGGCAGAAAGGTCAAGGTATCAGCAAGGCTGTTCAAGTGAATTACCTCAGCTGCCAAGCATTCAGCAGATCATTTTCGGCAAAGAGGTTAAGGAGTATTGTGAAGTGCCCAAAGGTAATAATGCCTTTGTGAATCCTTGGATAATTGTACGACAGATTCGTCAAACAACTTGTTTCAATGATGATGGCACTATCACAAACCTGTTCTATGATGATGTCACTGATGAGCACAAGAAAGCTGATGAACCCTTAGCACTTGAGTGGAATGCTAAGGACACCAAAGCTGATCAGGAGACTAAGCTGAAAGATGTCCCTGTCCAACAGGAGACTGAAGAAGGGGAAGCTGATACTTCTGCTTTATCAGGTGATCAACATTCATCACTGATGGAAGCCTTCCAGTTGTTGATGGAAGATCAAACGAAGAAGATGGAAGAGAAGAACAGCCTGCAGTTGAAGAAGCTAAAAGAAGAGCTGAAGGAGGAGTTGGCAGAGTCCAACAAATCTCAACTGGAAAGTATTCATCTCCAAACTGCAGAAACTATCAAGTCATCCATAGATAGTTTACCCCTACCAGAAGATCATTCAAAGCAGTTAGTGCAAAGCCTTCTTGAAATGAACAGAAATGTTGAAGATGTGAAGGCTGATGTAAATCACCTTCATAGTGCCTTACAAAGAGCTGAGCACAGAATAGCTGATCTAACTGCTAACTTCATCAAGATCAGTGAAGAAGAGAAGTCTATCAATGTTGGATTGTTGCAGGAACTTCACAAAGCTGGAGACGTTATTCATGGAGAACTCTCAACTATGCAACTCAATATTGACTGCTTCAATGACCAAACTGACAACATCAGCACCACTCTAACTCATATGACTGCAAGTCATGATGTAGTAAATCAGAATTTGGAAGCTTTATGTGCTACCATGAATATTCCAACTGTTGCACTCAACCCTGCTGCTTAACCCAAGATTGTCACCAAGTCTGATGATGACAAAAAGGGGGAAGATAAAAGGGAAGAATCAGCTAAGGAAACCTCTGCTGCTGTTGAAGCTAAGAAGACTGATGAAGCTGCTGAAAAGACTAAGGCTGCTGAAGAAGTTGGAAAGGTAGAAGGCAAAGAAAAGACTGAAGAAGAGACTAAGGACAAAGCCAAACCTGATGAAGAAATGGCTGAAACCAAGGACTCTGTTGAAGATCGAACAGAGCAACTTACCAAGTACAAAAACACTGAATCAGCCAGGATAGCAATGGAAAAACTGAAGGAACAGCAACTCAAAGAAAAAATGGAAGCTGCCAGAGCAAATATCCTTCAGGGTGAAGAAGCTGATGAAGATGAAGAAGAAGAAGAAGATGATGAAGAATCATCTTATGAGTATGAAGAAGTGCTTGAAGGATCTGATGAAGAAGATGATAGTCAGAACTTATAAATCTTTTGTAATCAGTTTACTTTATCTATCTTTCAGACATCTCATCTGATAAACTTGTACTTGTAATATTTTCCATATAAATGAAAAACAAGTTTATTCCAACACATCTTTTCTATCTCAGAAAATTTTGAGGATTACATTCTTTAGCTTAGGTAAAACAGGTACTTAGCTGAAGTTTTGTCATCATCAAAAAGGGGGAAATTGTTGGATCAAGATGAAGATGAAGAAGCACTGAAGACAATTTGTAAAGGGAGGTTTTGATGAATTCCAAAACTTCAAATCGGCTAAGTATGGATTAACTTAGCTGATATCCCTTTGTAGAATTTTTGACTAAGTATAGAAGATATCAGAAGAGTCAAAATTCAAGGTCCAAGGCTACTGATCTGCTGAAGGAAAGAAATCAGACTGGTGAAGATCAGCCGACTCAAAATAGATTTGTTCAACTTTGAGATCAGCTTAGTTCGCCATCAGACTTGTCCTTTCGTCAGCCAAGTGGAAAAGATCAAGAACCCATCCCAACGGTAATAAATGCCCCTGGAAGTAATAAATGCTGAAGTACGAGGATATTAAAGGCAAATGATTGAAGGAATGCTTCGCATCAGCTGGGTACATTTAATGCTGCCTGCAGAAAAGTACTGTTGACAGTACGGACAGACTGCAGAGAGCCGTTCGCGGAAATTAAGGACCAGTACTCGAGGAATTTGAATATTGTCTCTCTTCAACGGACATTTTTCAAACCTCAAGTATAAATAGCTGAAAGAGACGAAGAGAGAAAAACAACAACACATTCTGAGAGAAATTTTCGAAGCAAAACTCTTCAAGTCTCAAGAACAGCTCACTCATCAGCTTAGTCATTTGTTGACGAAAGCAGAGTTGAAGAACAACGATAAAATTACATCTTCTGAGTGATTTTGTAAAAGTGAGTGTTGTGAGAAGTAGATATCCATCTTTGTGAGTGATATTACTTCAGAGAGTAGGAGTTTCTTTGTGATTTCCTGCTGCGAGCTTACGGCCATATTCATTTGTTGTTTTGGCGTAAGTGGAGATATTGTAAACTGTGTGTTTATAGTATAACCCAAGATCTGTGTGACTTGGAAGATCGGACTAAAGGATATTTAAATCCATATAACCACTATAAAAATTACTTGTGTTTTTACTTGCATTTTTACTTGCATATTTTCAGTTGCATAAAAACACCTTGATTTAACTGTTTGAAAAGTTTATAAGGAAAGGAGTTTTACAAAAACTGGGGAACAAACTTTCAAACTACTAAGTTTACTTGTGAAAAATACTTTACAAATCCGCTGCAAGTACTCTAAGTATTGAAACTGATTTTGATAAAATCAGCTAAGTAACTATCAGTTTAGTGGTCAACGAAGCTGTTCAAAGATTTGTTCGCGGACAGCCAAGTAACTCACTGTTGATAACAGCTTAGTCTGTTTAAGTTAGAACGAAAGGTTTTAAAGTTAAAAAGTAAAAAGTTTAGAGGTCTATTCACCCCCCCCCCCCCCCCCCCTCTAGACCTCATCTGACCACTTGGGATCAACACTCCTTATCCCACATTGGTTTGAAGGTAGTATAAAACATGAGTTTTTTTCTTATATGTTAAAAAAAATCTAATTGTTCACACACACACACACACACACACACATATATATATATATATATATATATATATATATATATATATATATAAAAGTTAAGTTGCAATAATTTCTTATGTGGGTAAAAAAATTAATTAAATTTATATATGTCTTTGTTTTGAAAAAATTATAGTGATCGGACATAAGTTATACGACTTAAATTAATATAGTAATCAAACATAAATCAATATGACTTAATTAATATATAGTACTAATATTTAATAAAAAAATAGTAATCGAACATAATTTAATATAATAATCGAACATTAATCAATATGACTTGAATTAATCTACAGTAATCGAACATAAATTAATTATTTTTTTGTCATTTTTTTTAATTTATATATGTCTTAGTATAAAAAATATATTATGAATAGAAAAATATGACTTAATTATATTTATTAATAATGCAACTTAATTTGAAGATCAATTAAACAACTTAACAAATACGATTACTAAGAAATACCTAATTCGAAAATGGTCCATGTGTTGCCCACAAGTGTTCGACTAAATCTTTTTTCAATTGGCCGGTTATTGACTTCTTTATTTTGAATGTTGCCACGACGCATCATATATGATTCCAAGTCGACGTCGCCTGATCTTGTGGATAATTCCACGGTTACATCATCCAAAAGAAAAAAAAAGCTAAATTTCGAAGGTTCAGTTGAAGGGAGGAGCAACGAAGGCGATTTCAATTTTAGCTGTGATTTCTCTCCATAGGCCCATGATCCAACTTGTTTTAGTCATTGTTGTGTTTTTTTAATTATGTTTAATTGTTGGTGTTTCCCTTGAAAATTATATTTTGTTTTAGTGTGTAATAATTATTCTTTTTCTTTTCACTCCAAGTGCATTAATAATAATTGTTGTTGTTTTCCATTAATTATGTTTACTCATTTTCTATTTTCTTAATTTTATGAATGCATTATTATTATTATTATTATTATTATTATTATTATTATTATTATTATTATTATTATTATTATTATTAATGTTGTTGTTGTTGTTAAGTGAGAGTGAGAAAAGTTTGAAATTGAATTAAATGTTTTGGATTGTTGATTCGGTTGGAGATGACAAACTAGACAAGGCAGACATGCAGACATGCAGACAAGCAGGCATGATGGGGCTATTATCTACTTCGGCTGGAGATGGTCTTATAATTTTTTATATTTTGACAATTATTCTATAATAAATTAATTTATGATATAATAACTAATAATTATGGTAGTTAAAGATAAAATAAAAAACAATGTGATAGAATATCATAAACTTTGTCGAAGTACATATCACGTGCCATAAACATTTTATGTACATGTCAATTAAAGCTTCATTAATTCTATCATGCAATGTTTTTGTGCCTGCAACATACGTTTATTATTGACATGATTGCTTTTTTGGTATAAAATTATATAGTCATTTCCACTTATGGTACTAAATTATTACAAATGACCTTTTCATATTTAATAATTATGTTTAGTAAATTTCAAAATCACCGCAAATTGGTCATGTGGCCGATAAGTCAATTTTTTTGGAGAGAAGAGGCGCGCGCGACACATGCCAATCCGGAAAATAAAAAATAACCAACTTGACAATTTTTTTTGAAACTTACTTAACAAAAGTAGTAAATGTAAAAACATTTGTAAAATTATGGTACTAAATATGTCGATTGGGAATAGCTTGATACCATAAATAGAAATCGCTATATAGTATTGTATTAGAAAGGAAACTCTCTCTTATTCAATGATTATTTTTGGTAATAAAAGATGATATTCAACTTTACAACAAATTTAGTCAATTAATTAATTAACTATTATTTTGTGGACAATAAAAAGTTATATAAAAGATTTTTTTTAGAAAAATGATAGGTATTATAAATCAATCCAACTGTCTCAATCAAAACAATTGCTCCATGTGGATGGGTTTTGTAATCCTTCTTGATGAAAGGGTTTTGTAATCCTTCTTAATGAGTTTTCATCGTACCATGAAATTCACCACAAATTATTCATAAATTTATATAAAAAAATTTCAAATCTAAAAAATAGATTTGATATCTACTATTTATTTTTTTCTTCACACTTACTAAAAAAAAGTCATTGATTTGATATCTACCATCTATATTTTTTCCCATACTAATTAAAAAATGCATTGATTTAACGGGGGATTCTAGGGTGCCGCTACGTTAGGTGCCGCTAATACCACATTAGGTGGTATTATCACACAATGTGTATCACATTGTATGGTATAAGGATCACATTGTATGGTACAAGAAGTATAATTTATACCATAGAATGTGACACACATTGCGTGGTAATACCACCTAATTTGGAATAAATACTACATGATGTGGGGGTCATTCTAAATATATGGGGTTAATACTAAGTAATGTGATCATGTACCATAGAATGTGATACACATTGTGTGGTAATACCACCTAATGTGGTATTAGCGGCACCTAACGTAGCGGCACCCTAGAATTTTCCTGATTGTAACACTTACTACCTATTATTTTCCCCACACCCCAACATTCAAAATCAATTCAAGTGGGGTTTCAATCTTTTCAAAACCACAAAACCAAATATCCAAAATCTAACCAAAAGTGGTTTCAAAGGTTTTATCGAAACCAACTAAACTATTTTTTTAATCGAGATCCACGAAATCGGACCAAAACCCGTCCAAATAAACCCAATTAATGTCTTTTGTCCCATCTGGCATAACAGTTAAATCTAGATAATGAATGTAAAGCTTCACCGCAACTTCTTTACCCTTAATAGATATTTAGAATTTATTAAATAATTTCAAAATTAATTATGTTACTAAAATAAAATAATATTCATGGTTGACCCACAACAAATTCTGATGGTGAATTTTATTTCATTTTACTAATTCTTCATTTATCTACATTGAAATTCACTGAACCGGCCATATAAAGTCTAAAAGTTATATCATCTTATCATCTCAATTTGACTATTATAGCGGCTAAGGTTGAGCATGTGGCGATATCATTTATATAATATATTAAAGTACACGCACAATAATTTGAAAACCCAATTTTTTTAATTAGCGAATAATTGCTTGAAATCCCAATTTTTTAATTAGCGAATATTGCACATGCATGAGAACACAGACGAACATAATTGTGTTGAATATGTAACATTCAAACCCTTATTTGAATTGTCATTGTGCACGATATATATAATTGTTGAATCTTCACTAAAGGATAATTAGTAATTGTACTGTTTAGCTTTACAATTAAATTTCAATTTCTTGGTTGTGAAAATGAACCTGCCATATATATAATATTAATATAATATAAGCAATTATATGTGCGTGAAATTAAATTAATTGCAAAATTTATCTAATTTTTTTTATTGTTATGTCATTTCTAATACATATTAATTATCTCCTTGTTCTTCAATTTGTTTAAATTAATGTATAGAAAATGTTAAATTTAACTCCAAAATTGGATAATCATATCTCCTCCAAATTACTTACTTATGAATACTATGGGCCTGCTTGTTTGGTATTTGAGAAAGCGGTTTGTGAGAATAATGGAGGCTTGTAAGATAATATCGATTTGAGTAATGTTGTTTGTTTGAGTTTTGAGAGAGTGGTTTGAGAAATAAAGTAGATATATGTTTTTTGGAAAAGTTATATTATAGATGTAAAATGTGTAAGTCTTTATATATGTCAAATCATGTTTGTTATATGAGATAATTTGTGTAAGATATATATATTTTATATGAAATCAGAGTTAAGTTTGTTTATGTTATGTTTAGATATAAAAAATCGTTGTTTGTTTGACTTTTGAGATAATAGTTTGAAAAAATAGAGAGATTAAAAATTTATTTCAAAAAATAAAAAATAAATTATTTGACATTTTCAAATCACGATGTTTTTTGAAAAACACCAAACAAACATACCCTATTATTGACCAGATTTATAGATAGAAGTGTTATGCAAATTAATTAAGGGGCCTTTGGCCCTACCTGCAACATCATAGTAAAGTAGTCTTATATGACATATCAAAATTATTATATCGTACATTGTGATTGTTGCTCCAATTAAAATAATGTTCCGAATTCATAGTATCGTTTGACCAATTTAATTTCTCCATTCCATTTCCGCGTGAGAATTCATTCAGCCATCTACCTAATATTATACTTGTAATTTTCTCGATCCGTGAGAACTCTTGTCCATCTTATTTGATTAAACTCAAAATACTTATGTGATAAGTATAATTAATAATTTTTTCTTATGATTGAATAAATTGCTACAAAAATAATTACTAACATGGGATCCTTGGCAAAAATGTTTATACGCCAACTATCTCGATCCTATAGATTGTGGGGGTGAATATCAAATTAAGTTCTTGTGTTATTTTAAATAGACAGTTTAATTTCATGTGATATATAAAACAACAAAATATTTTCGTGTATTTTTATAAAAGAAGCAATCTGCCTCTTTCTGGATTTTATATTTTTATAAGAGGGTGAAATGCTCATTATGCAATATCACAGGGAGTTAAATAACCCATTTATGCATATCACATGTAGGTAAATTGCCTATTTACGCATATAGGGGGGGGGGGGGGGGGAGGTAAAGCGATGTGAATATGTAATCAAGAGTAATGTAAAATTGATCATTTTTTTTAATGAAAAATGAAGGCTTATTCGCATTATAGAATGTATGTGCAACACCTTCACTATGACATTAGACATATATCTTCACATGAAGTTAACTCGCCAAAAATTCAATTGTAGTATACTAGATAGAAGTTGAAACTGGGTCCCATATAATATAGGATGTTGAGTATTTGTAACAGGGTATATTGGATAAGGATGAAGATGAAGAGCACTGAAGACAATTTGTAAAGGGAGGTTTTGATGAATTCCAAAACTTCAAAACTGCTAAGTATGGATTAACTTAGCTGATGCCCTTTCGAATAATTTTTGACTAAGTAAAGAAGATATTAGAAGAGTCAAAAATCAAGGTCCAAGACTACTGATCTGCTGAAGGAAAGAAATCAGACTGATAAAGATTAGCCGACTCAAATCAGATTTGTTCAAGTTTGGGATCAGCTTAGTTCGCCATCAGACATGTACTTTCGTCAGCCAAGTGGAAAGGATCATAAAGTCATCCCAACGGTAATAAATGCCCTGGAAGTAATAAATGTTGAAGTACAAGGCTATTTAAGACAAATGATTGAAGAAATGCTTCCCATCAGCTGGGTGCATTTAATGCTGCCTGCAGAAAAGTACTGTTGACAGTACGGACAGCTGCAGAGAGCCGTTCGCGGAAATTAAGGACCAAAACTCGAGGAATTTGAATCTTGTCTCTCTTCAATGGACATTTTTCAAACCTCAAGTATAAATAGCTGAGAGAGACGAAGAGAAAAAAAACAACACAATCTCTGAGAAAATTTCCGAAGCAAAATCTCTTTAAGTCTCAAGAACAGCTCACTCATCAGCTTAGTCATTTGTTGACAAAAGCAGAGTTGAAGAACAACGAAAAATACATCTTCTGAGTGATTTTGTAATCGTGAATGTTGTGAGAAGTGTAGATCCGTCTTTGTGAGTGATCTAACTTCAGAGGATATGTATTCTTTGTGATTTCCTATTGCGCACTTGTGGCCTTTTTCTTTGTTGATTGGCGCAAGCAGAGTATACTGTAAACTTTGTGATTATAGTATAACCCAAGATCTGAGTGACTTGGAAGAGTGGACTAAAGGATATTTAAATCCATATAACCACTATAAAAATTCTGTGTGTTTTTACTTGCATATTTTCTGTTGCATAAAAACACTTTGATTTAACTGTTTGAAAAGTTTATAAGAAAAGAAGTTTTATAAAACTGGGGAACAAACTTTCAAACTACTAAGTTTACTTGTGAAAAACACTTTACAAATCCGCTGCAAGTACTCTAAGTATTGAAACTGATTTTAGCAAAATCAGCTAAGTAATTATCCGATTAGTGGTCACCGAAGCTGTTCAAAGATTTGTTCGCGATCAGCCAAGTAACTTACTGTTCGGTAACAACTTAGTCTGTTCAAGTTAGAACAAAAGTTTAGAGGTCTATTCACCCCCCCCCCCCTCTCTAGAACTCATCTGACCACTTGGGACCAACAAGTGGTATCAGAGCAGGTGGTTCATTAGAATCAGCTGCCTGATCAACGAGCTTGATCCGAGTGTTTTTCAAAGGTTTTCAAACTTTTCAAAAGAGCATATTTTG
Source organism: Penstemon barbatus (assembly GCA_003313485.2). Lineage (NCBI taxonomy): Eukaryota > Viridiplantae > Streptophyta > Magnoliopsida > Lamiales > Plantaginaceae > Penstemon > Penstemon barbatus. The sequence continues at coordinate 9,931,858 of CM064882.1, forward strand.
AAAAATTAAAATTTTTGAAAAATGGATTGTATCAGCCATGTTCCCACATAGCTGGTATGAGCTGTGAAGACTAGATAATCAGAATGGAGATTTTCCTGGCTGCTTACAATGATAACATGTACACATGTATCATCAAAGGTCCATTCAAATTCACCAAGACTATCACGGTTGATGAAGCAGAAATAGTGGTGGAAAAAGATCTAACAGAAATAACAGCCGAAGAAATAAAGCTGTTCAATCTGGATAAAGTTGGCCGTTTCATCATGACCAAGGCCCTTGACATTGATTGATTTGACAAAGTCAAGCACTGCAAGACTGCCAAAGAGATGCGGGATAAGGTTCGTGACATGAGCAAAGGAAACGACACCATCAAAGAGCATCAGCTGAGTGTTGCTCTGGAAAAGCTGGACAACTTCAAGATGAAGTCCGCGGAAACCATTGATCAGATGGACACAAGGTTTACGAGGACGCTGAATGAAGTGCTAAAGCTTGGAAAAACCTTCACTGATAAGGAGATAACCGTCAGAGTTCTGAAGGCTCTACTTCCGCAGTTCAACATGAAGGTGACAGCTATGGAAGAGTCAAGAGATCTGGGAAAGATTTCTCTCACCGAGCTGTTCTCAGTACTCAAGGCGTACGAGTATAAACTGCCAAGAATGGGTGTTGAAGAAACCTCTACTTCAAGTCCCACAGCTGCACTTGTTGCTGCTGAAAATCCTAGAAGGCCAGCTCACAAAAGCAAAGATGTGGACTCATCTGATGAAGCCACAATACTCAACAAAAAGGAGTACACCGCTGGAGACGTTGCATTGCTGATGAACAACTTCAAAAAGTTCTACAGACGAAAAATGAAGAACAAATATAACAATGCTTCTACTTCTAACCCTACTTCTTCTTCTCAGGATAAGGATTCTTATAAATCCAAAATGATGTGCTATAATTGCAGGAAACTGGGTCATTTCATCAGAGACTGCCAATATCCTAAAGCTGAGAAGTATACAGAAGAAGAAAAGAGAATCACAAAGGAAAGAAAGCATCAGAAAGGAAAGGTGCTGGTAGCAGAAGCAGAAAAGCTCGCTGCTGTCTACTCATCTGATTCAGATTCAGACACTTCTGATGAAGAGAGCACTGCTCTTCTCTGCCTGATGGCTAAGGAATCTGATGACTCAGAGGATGATGAGGTAACTCCTCTTGATAATGAATTATTTAATTCATTTGAACAAATGATGCTCAACAATACAAGCATTGCTGATGCATTTAAAAAGCTTAAGGAAGAGATGATATTGCTGAAAGAGCAAAACAATTCACTGAAACTTAAAGCTGAAAAGCCAAAAGAATCAGCTGAATACAAACTGCTTGAGCAAGAGAATGAATCTCTGAAATCTGAATGTGAAGTTTATAAGGGTAAAATCATTGAGCTTGAGAAAGTCATTGAGCCTCATGATAAGTCATCTGTTGCATCCACTTACATGTCTAGTATACAGAAGACACCTTTAGATCAAGATAAGTTAGAATTGAACCATACTGAAAAATTTATATCAGCTGACAACAGTAAGGTCATTTTGTATGTTCAGACTACTAAACCTGCTTCACCTGAGAAAGCATTAAAGAAGACGAAACCTCCTAAGGCTAAAAAGAGCAAAGAGCCTAGTATAGGAAAACAGACTAGTAAGTCCGAACAGAAGAGTCCTAGGAAGTCTTCTGATATGGCTTAAACTATTCAGACTAGTGATAAAACTAAGTCGTTTGTTAATGAGCAAGCATCTAGTAAGCCAAAGAAGCATAAAAGTAAGAAAAATCAATATGCTTGGTATGGAAATGAGTCTTATTATGTGCAACCTGCTGCATATCCTCCTATGTATCATGCACCTCAATTTCCTACTTACTATGCACCATATCCTGCTCATCCCATGCATGCATATCCTCCTTAACATGCATCTTACTCTGCATTTGAACATTATCCTTATCATGCTGATTATCATCAACATAGCAAATCTGATAAACATGATGAAGATGAAACTGTTCATGCTCCTGCCAAACAACAGAAACCTAAGAAGCCTAAGACTTCATCATCTTGGGTTGTCAAAGGTGGAACTAATCCTTCAGGACCCTCTAAATAAGGGTACCTAAAACAATTTTATTTTGTTTTGTAGGTTAGGATTAGGAGTAGGAGTAAAGTAGAGAAAATTTGGTACTTGGACAGTGGATGTTCAAGACACATGTGTGGAAACATACATGAGCTGACTGATGCAGTTGCTGTAGATGGTCCGAATGTAACTTTTGGAGACAGCAAAGAAGGCAAGATTGTAGCAAGTGGAAAGCTGATCAAAGGCAACATTGAGATATCTGACGTCTCTTATGTTAAAGGCCTCAAATACAATTTGCTGAGCATAAGTCAATTTTGTGACAAAGGATATTCAGTCATCTTCTCAACAGATAAGTGTTACGTTGAACAGATTGGTACAAAGAAGGTAATTTTATCTGGAAGACGACAAGGGAATGTCTACACAGTGGACTGGAATTCTGTTGACAAGAATTCAAGCATTTGTTTGGTGGCATCAACACCAAGTGAAGTCAGTTGGCTGTGGCACAAAAGAATGAATCATGTGAATTTCAAGACCATCAACAGACTTATTAAGAACAATCTGGTAGAAGGAATTCCAAAGACAGTCATGAGCAAAGATAAGCTCTGTGACGCCTGTCAAAAGGGTAAACAAATCAAGTCATCGTTCAAAATCAAGAAGCATAAATCTTCTGGAAGAATATTGGAGCTGCTACACATGGACTTATTTGGACCCATTGATCCTGTCAGCAATGGTGGAAAGAAATACTGCCTAGCTGTTGTGGATGATTATTCAAGATACACTTGGGTGATTTTCATGAAGAAGAAAAGTGAAACCAAGGAGCATCTTACAAATCTGATGGAGAAGATTCAGAATGAGAAAAGTATGAAAATACTCAAGATCAGATCAGATAGAGGGACTGAGTTTACAAACTCTACTGTTGAAGAGTATTGTAATGCCAGATGAATCAGTCATGAGTACTCTGCTGCCAGAACCCCTCAACAAAATGGAGTTGCTAAAAGGAGAAACAGAACTCTTAAATAAGCTACCAGGACAATGATAGCTGAAGCTAAACTACCTCAAAGATTTTGGGCAGAAGCAACAAATACAGCATGTTTTACCCAAAACAGATGCATGATCAACAAGCACCAAAACAAGACTCCATATGAAGTTTGGTACAACAGGAAGCCAAACATTTATTACTTTAAGATATTTGGTTGTAAATGCTTTGTTTTAAATAATGGGAAAAATCACTTTACTGCATTTGCAGAAAAAGGCTGATGAAGCTGTTTTTGTAGGATACTCTACTGTTAGTAAGGCTTATAGAGTCTTTAACAAAAGAACTTTACTAATAGAGAAATCCATTCATGTAGTATTTGATGAACCAAATCTATCTTCTGAAAAGAATCAAAGTATTAATCAAGATTTGTCTACTGATTTACAGAAGTTGAATATTGGAAAGAATGAAGAATATGTTCCCATCATACTACCTGATCTCAACCCAGCTGATAACTCAAGTGCTGTTCAAAATCACAATGCTGATTGTCTAACAGACGAGTTACAAACAGCTGACAGACCAGAGACTGTTCAACAGACAACAAATGTTCAACAGACTACTACTGATTCTCCAACAGTAGTGTTGCAAGATCAAAACAAAGGACAACATTATGATTTGCAACCTGATCTTAGATGGCTCAAGAATCACCCACCATAGCTGGTGATTGGTGATCCTTTTTATAGAGTGAAAACAAGGAGAGCTGCTGCAAGTGATGCAATGTTCGTCAGCTTCCTATCTCAAATTGAGCCCAAACAGATTGAAGAAGCTCTTAGTGATTCAAACTGGATCGAAGCTATGCAAGAAGAGTTAAATCAATTTGAAAGGAATAAAGTATGGTACTTAGTTCCTAGACCAAGTCATCAAAGAGTCATTGACACTAAATGGGTATTCAGGAACAAGATGAATGAAGATGGTGTTGTCACCAGAAATAAAGCAAGATTAGTGGCCAAGGGTTACTGCCAAGAAGAAGGCATTGACTTTGATGAAACGTTTGCACCAGTAGCAAGATTAGAGGCTATCAGACTATTTCTTGCTTATGCTGCTCACAAGAATTTCACAGTCTATCAGATGGATGTGAAATCAGCTTTTCTCAATGGAGAATTGCAAGAAGAAGTTTATGTTGAACAACTACATGGATTTGAAGCCTATCAAGAAGAAGACAAGGTGTATCGTCTGAAGAAAGCCCTATATGGACTGAAACAGGCTCCAAGAGCATGGTATGATACCCTATCTGATTTTCTTTTAATTAAAGGATTTCGTAAAGGTAAGGTAGACAAGACCTTGTTCACTATTGAATGGGAAGAACATATTTTGCTTGTGCAAATATATGTGGACGACATTATTTTTGGTTCAACTAATCAACAGATGTGTGATAAGTTCTCAAAGCTGATGCAGAACAAGTTTGAAATGAGCATGATGGGAGAACTTAATTATTTTCTTGGCTTGCAAGTAAGACAGTTGCCTGATGGAATATTCATCAGCCAAGCAAAATACACAAATGATCTGTTCAAGAAATTAGGTATGGAAACTAGCTCTACTGCTAATATTCCAATGTTTACTAGTCTTCGTTTGGATAAAGATGAAGATGACAAATCAGTGGACATTACCAAGTACAGAGGAATTATTGGGTCACTGTTATACTTAACAACTAGCAGACCTGATATTATGTACTCTGTTGGGGTTTGTGCGAGATTTCAATCAAATCCTGAGGAATCTCACCTCTTAGCTGGCAAAAGGATACTCAAGTATCTTAAAGGTACTGAAGATTTGGGATTGTGGTACCCTAGGGAATCTGGGTTTGAAATTATTGGATATTCAGATTCTGACCTTGCTGGCTGTAAGATTGACAGAAAAAGCACAACAGGTGCATGTCAGTTCTTAGGTAGTCGTCTGATCTCGTGGAAGAGTAAGAAACAAACTTCAGTATCCATATCAACTGCTGAAGCTGAATACATAGCTGCTGGAGCTTGCTGTGCACAAATATTATGGTTGAAGCATCAACTTGAAGATTACAACATAAAAATCAGTGGAATACCTATCTACTGTGACAATACAAGTGCAATCAGCCTTACTCAGAATACTACAAGTCATTCAAGGACTAAGCATATTGAGATCAAACATCATTTTATTAGAGATCATGTGGAGAAAGGAAATGTCATGATAGAATATGTGTTTACTGAAAATCAGATTGCTGACATCTTCACAAAACCTCTAAGTGAGACAAGGTTTTCAACTCTAAGAGCTGAACTAGGTTTATTAAAGTTAGATGCATAAGCTGAGGGGGAACTCATCTGAAGACTGAAGTTCAACAGCTTACTCATCTCACTCATCTTCAAGGATTAACTCTCAACAGACTAGTTAACTTATGAATTCTTAAAGTCAGGGGGAACGTGTAAGAATAGCGGTACTTCTGATTAAAAGATGAAATTTGTTGATGACAGTTAGTTGAAGTTATGTTTTCAACAGAAGACTAAAGTCTTGAAGAATGAAGATTTATTATCTAGCTGGATTGACAAACAGCTGAGGAAGGTTATCAGTTATTGGCTTTCACTGATAACAGCTTTGTCATCAGGACAATAGTCCCATCAGATAAGTATTTATTTTACTCATCTGATCGCTTATGTAAAAGCTTACTGTTAAAAACGCTTTACTTAAAAACACGCTTTTACAAGTGACAGAAGAGCGGTACATATTCCCGCTCCTCATTTAATGCGATTTGAATTTGAAAGGTCGTAACTGACGCCGCACGATCAGCACTGACAAGAAACGGATCTAACGGTTAGATGGTATCACGGAAACTGAAATACCCTAACTCTATAAATTCCAATCTGATCAGCTGTGTAGCTCTTTAAGCACCCAAATATTCAAAGAAGCACTTGTGAGAAATTTCAAGCAATTTTCTGCAAAATTCCTTCTTGTTTCTCTAACTCCCAACAGATTCAAAATGGCTGCTGAAGGTATGTACTTAGCTTATGATTCCTATTACCAATCTGGTACCGATTTAATGAAAGAACTGCTGGAGAAGTTCAAGTCGGCCTCACTGGTAAACTTCATGGAGTACAACGAAGGGGTGATATGGACTGACCAGGTATTGGAATACTACAAGACTGCTACTGTTGATTTCACCACCCATGAAATCAAAGCTACTGTCGGAGGTAGATCTATCGTTATTACCCCCACTCTTCTTCACGAGACCTTTGGGCTTTCGAACAAAGGGCGACATGACGTCACTGTGCTGACAGAGGATAAGCACCAACAATTCTGGGCAATCTGTGCCAAAGAAGGGGAGATGTTGTCTGGCAACATCAAGAAGAGACAGCTGAAGGATGAATATCAGCGGATGGCTGATATGGTCGCTAAACTGATGAAAAATTGTACTTTCTCTCTAGATGCTGTTACTATGAAGAGATTCAGCATCATGGCCGCCATCTACTACGGACTGGAAGTCAACTGGTCTGTTATTATTTGGTATATTTTGGCTCACTTCCATGAGAAAAAGAAGGGCAAGGGTCCTCAAACCAATCACCGAATCACTCTCACTTATCGGCTGTTCAAACTGGGCTGTGAAATGTCAAATGGAAAGGAAATCCATCAATCCAAGGAAATGGCAAAATATTTGCCTGTTCAGAAAAGAAAAGTTGATGAAGACAAAGGAGGATACTGAGGAACCAAAGGAGGTTCCTGCCAAAAGGCCATGGAGATTAGTCAAAACAGCTGAGTTAGTTGTTGAGACTAAGAAGAAGAAGGCTGCTGAAAAGCCTAAGGAGAAGGCTCCCAAGAAAGTGAAGTTAGTGGTTGATGATGCTGAAAGTGATAGAATCATTGATCAGACCACTGCTGATGTCAGGAACATGTCTCCTGCATCATCTTCAAGAACTCCAACTGCTCAAGTGCCTGATGAGACTGTTTCTCATAGGACCAGAAGTCAGTTGAGAGATACTGCTGCTTCCAGACCTGTTCAAGAGAGGTCGAAGAAAACAGCAAGGAAGCAGATGACTTTTGTAGAAGAGACTGAAAACTTAGTGAGACAAAGTCCTCAATCTGCTGAAAGACCTATTGGAGCTGAAGAGGCCCCTGTTTCTAAAAAGACTGATGCGCAACAGCCTACTCAAGCTAAGCCAACAGTTGAGGTTGCCAAACCTCAGGATGATCCTGATGTGATGATCATCCAACTTATTGCCGCTGCACCTATCTCATCTGCTGGTCCAGTTCCTGCCCCAACTGACAAGGGAAAAAGAAATTTTTTAATCAAAAAGAAGAAGGTCTCTGCAGCTGACAAAAGAAAAGGGAGGAAGCTGAGGAGAGAAAAAGAGATGAGATGGAAGAGAAGAAGGCTCTTGAACTTAGCAAAATTCAAGAAGCCAAGGACGAGGCAAGGAGAAAGATGTATGAAGCTGAGAGAAAAGCAGCTGAAGATGCAGAATTTGCTATGGTCATTGAGCTAAGTAAAACTGATGCTCATGGACCAGTTCATGGTGGAGGCATCAAGATTAATGAAGCTGATGAAGACAAACCAAAGAAGCCTAAGATGCCTGCTGGAGAGGTCAAGCCAAAGGTGAAATATGAAATAAGAAGAGCATTTAACATTGTCTATGCTGATAAAGAACTCTTCAAAAGGTTTGAAAAGACCTTGGCTTATTATGACCAGAAGTTGATGCTTAAGACTCTGTTCACCCATGAAAAGCCTAGATACATGAAGTGGAGAGACTATAGGCTGAACAGATCTGTTGCAGAACTTCAGAGTTGGAAGGAGTTAGCTGATGAAGAACAATGTGTTCTAAATTGGCTAAGGACTGACTCAATACAAAAAGCTTTGGATCCTCATTTCGTAAAGGATGCTATGCATCAATATGCTAAGGATTTTGCCTTAGAAGAAGCCAAAATCATCAAGAATTCCTTGACTGCAAAGAGAAGAAAGACTGATGATGTTGAAGAAAGGGCAATCAAAATAGCTGCTATGACCGCCTTGAAGAGATGGGCAGATAAGTCAAGATATCAGCAAGGATCTTCAAGTGAGTTGCCTCAGCTGCCAAGTATTCAACAAATTACCTTCGGCAAGGAAGTCAAAAACTACTATGAAGTGCCCAAGGGAAACAACGCTTTTACAAATCCATGGATTATTGTTCGACAAATACGTCAAACAACTTCCTTTAATGATGATGGCACTATCACAAGTCTGGTTTATGATAATGTGACTGATCAGCAAAAAGCTGCTGATGAACCCGTAGCAATTGAGTGGAATGCTAAGGCGACCAAAGCTGATCAAGAGACTAATCTGAAAGATGCACCTGTCCACAAGGAGACTGAGGAAATGGAAGCTGATACTTCTGCTTCATCAAGTGACTTACATTCATCACTGATGGAAGCTTTCCAGTTATTAATGGAGAATCAAATAAAGGAGCTGGAAGAGAAGAACAGCATGCAGTTGAAGAAACTAAAGGAAGAAATGGCAGAGTCCAACAGCTTACAGTTGAAAAAGTTGCATCAAGAATTGGCAGAGACCAACAGGCAACAGTTGGAAAGCTCACATCTCTTAACTGCAGAAACTATCAAGAAATCCATAGATAGTTTTCCCCTGCCAGAAGATCATTCAACATAGTTGCTGCAAAGTTTTGTTGAAGTAAGCAGAAATGTAGAAGATGTGAAGGCTGATGTAAATCACCTTCATACTGCTTTACAGAGGGCTGAACACAAGATTGCTGATTTAACTGCAAACTTCATCAAAATCAGTGACGAGGAAAAATCTATCAATGTTGGGCTGTTGCAGGAGGTTAACAAAGCTGGTGATGTTATCCATGAAGAACTTTCCACCATGCAACTAAACATTGACTGCCTGAATGACAAAAATGACACCATCAGCACAACTCTTCATCATTTAATTCCCAGCCATGATGTAGCTAATCAGAATATCAAGGCTTTATGTGCTGCTTTGAAGATTCCTACTGTTGCACTTAACCCTGCTGCTGAACCTGAAAATGTCACCAAGTCAGATAATGACAAAAAGGGGGAAGATAAAAGGGAGGAACCAACAAAGGAAACTGCTGCTGTTGTTGAAGCTAAGAAGACTGATGAAGCTGCTGAACCTGGAGTAGTTGAAGGCAAAGAGACATCTGCTGAAGTTTTTAAGGAAAAAGCCACGTCTGCTGAAGACAAAGCTGCTTCCAAGGATTCTGATGAAGACAAATCAGAGCCTTTCACTAAGTTTAAGGATGAAGAAAGGATCAAAAGAAGAGTAGAGGAGGCCGCAAAAGAGCTAGAACTGAAAGAAAAGATGGAAGCTGCTAGGTTAAATCTACTTTTAGATGCTGATGAAGATTATGAAGAATCATCTTATGAATACGAAGAAGTGTTAGAAGGATCTGATGAAGAAGCTGATAGTTAGGATATATAAATCTTTTTGTAATCACATTACTTTATCAATTCTTCAGACATCTCATCTGATAAACTTGTACTTGTAATATTTTTCACATTAATAAAAGTCAAGTTTACTCCAACACATTTTTTCTATCTCAGAAAATTTTGAGGATTACAATCTTTAGTATAGGTATTAACAGGTACTTAGCTGAAATTTTGTCATCATCAAAAAGGGGGAAATTGTTGGATAAGGATGAAGATGAAGAGCACTGAAGACAATTTGTAAAGGGAGGTTTTGATGAATTCCAAAACTTCAAAACTGCTAAGTATGGATTAACTTAGCTGATGCCCTTTCAAAGAATTTTTGACTAAGTAAAGAAGATATCAGAAGAGTAAAAAATCAAGGTCCAAGACTACTGATCTGCTGAAGGAAAGAAATCAAACTGATAAAGATCAGCCTACTCAAATCAGATTTGTTCAAGTTTGGGATCAGCTTAGTTCGCCATCAGACGTGTACTTGTTGGGATTCGGTAAGATAAACAGCCCTAGGCACATCGGAATATAAAAACTTTTAGGGCCTCTTAAGGAATCTTGCCAGGATATTCTCTAGTTGTATATATATGAATATAAATAAACGACAGTATAAGTTTTCTCGTTTATACCTGTCTCCTTGCAAATCCTCGGCTAGCAAAGCGAGCTCTGAATTCTGCTCCAGCAAAATCGATCCAGGCTTCTCAGGAGCGCCCCACGTGTTGCGCCTCTACGAATTGTGAGTTGATACACCACAATATCACGAAAATAATATATCTTGATCAGCTAGAACACAAGATATATTATAGACTAGGAATTAGGAACGATTTGGAACAAGGTCGAAAAATGAAAAATTCTTCCACAGGGAAGAATGGGTTCGGTCGACTATAGCTTGGGAGAGGGGAGAGAATTTTTTTGCTCTTGCTCAATTTTTGCTTAAGGAGTATGTGAAAAATAACTATAAGATACCTACTTATAGTTATCTCCCTAACCTAGTCCTATTAGGACTAGGTCTTCTCTCTCCTACATGGGCCATGGCCCTCTTTAATTAGAAGACCTAGTCTCCTAATTAAGTCATGGCCCAGTTAATTAATTTGACCAGGCCTAATTCAATCTCCCAATTAAATAGCCCAAGTAATTAACTTAATCTCCCATTTAATTAAATCAGACTCTAAGCCTATTTAATTAAAATCATTTTCTAATTAATTAAATCCATCTTAATTAATTAATTCACAAATTAAATTCCAATTTAATTTATGATCCTAATCCAATTCCAATTGGATCCCACTTTGTTCCAATTGGGTCGACCCAGTCGACCCACCAAATATAATCGACCCGGTCGATTTTTCACCCAGTCGACCCAGTCGACTCGGTCGTTCTTATTTCCTCGCTTTCGCTACTTGTGTATTGTGTATGCCCCCGTAGGTTCACCACATAATTGGCCATGGGTTATAATTAAATATAATTTAATTATTCGAGTAAGACTTACTCTAAATCAATCGAACACTCTGTCGATTGACCATTCCAAAATTAGCACCCCTGCCAATTTGGGAATTCTCCCACACTCCACGGTCGATGTCCAGCCACAAGCCCATGGAGCCCAATCACTGGTGAATTAATTCAGTGAACCTTTTATCATTTATAATTTTTATATACGACATAATCTCTCCATCGATCAATCTCCCAGTCGAGACTTAAGGGTATGGTCTTTCATCGGATTCCCTTTTCTTTTGTCTTGACCTTATGTACTCTGGTCTCGAAATAAATTCTCTTTGACTCAATCTTTATGAGCTACTTACATAAAGTCGTCAGATACCTTGGCCAAGGATTTTACCAGAATTAATTTCTCACAGAAATTCATAGGAGAATTTCCCAACCTATCAAGTCGGGTCAATGGATCCTTTGTTGATGATATGAATCTGCATACGATTTCCTCTATACCCAACATGAGTCCACAGAGACTTTCTGGCGATCCCCAGTCAGTCGGAACTCATATCATAGTATAGACGTTCTCGCACCAGATAAACCCTATCACCTCAAGTAGTTAGGGATCGTTCCTCGTATACTATTATAAATATGGAATAACTTCAACCCCGATATGCGACTACCGCTTCCATGGTGAGTTATTTCCTAATTGGGGTATTCAGTGCGCTTGCCATCCCAGCAAGCCACCCACTTATGTGTATCGACTATCCCAGTCACGCTCGTGGACCCCAGCGCCCTCCAGTTCATCGGAGTATACACAACAGTGAGAGTCTAACCGAATCCAACGATGTCCTATCTCGATTGGATTCTACGACTCTTGAATATGTTCTAGATCACGGCCTTAGAGATCAGTCCACGGGTTGTCCCATAGCCCTGTGATCTAAGGACTTCTATCCTTATGCGTAGATTATTATTACATAAGATTAAGATGACTATTTAATAAAGTGCATTTATTAATCGAAATTGAATAGTTCCGCATTTATTACAATAAATACTAGCCATACAGCTGGCTTGCAGGACACTATTTCTATCAGTACTTTCGTCAGCCAAGTGGAAAGGATCATAAAGTCATCCCAACGGTAATAAATGCCCTGGAAGTAATAAATGCTGAAGTACAAGGCTATTTAAGACAAATGATTGAAGAAATGCTTCGCATCAGCTGAGTGAATTTAATGCTGCCTGCAGAAAAGTACTGTTGACAGTACGGACAGCTGCAGAGAGCCGTTCGCGGAAATTAAGGACCAAAACTCGAGGAATTTGAATCTTGTCTCTCTTCAACGGACATTTTTCAAACCTCAAGTATAAATAGCTGAGAGAGATGAAGAGAAAAACAACAACACAATCTCTGAGAAAATTTCCGAAGCAAAGTCTCTTTAAGTCTCAAGAACAGCTCACTCATCAGCTTAGTCATTTGTTGACAAAGGCAGAGTTGAAGAACAACGAAAAATACATCTTCTGAGTGATTTTGTAATCGTGAGTGTTGTGAGAAGTGTAGATCCGTCTTTGTAAGTGATCTAACTTCAGAGGATAGGTCTTCTTTGTGATTTCCTATTGCGCATTTGTGGCCTTTTCATTTGTTGATTGGCGCAAGCAGAGTATACTGTAAACTTTGTGATTATAGTATAACCCAAGATCTGAGTGACTTGGAAGAGTGGACTAAAGGATATTTAAATCCATATAACCACTATAAAAATTCTATGTATTTTTACTTGCATATTTTCTGTTGCATAAAAACACTTTTATTTAACTATTTGAAAAGTTTATAAGAAAAGGAGTTTTATAAAACTGGGGAACAAACTTTCAAACTACTAAGTTTACTTGTGAAAAATACTTTACAAATCCGCTGCAAGTACTCTAAGTATTGAAACTGATTTTAGCAAAATCAGCTAAGTAATTATTAGATTAGTGGTCACCGAAGCTGTTCAAAGATTTGTTCGCGATCAGCCAAGTAACTTACTGTTCGGTAACAGCTTAGTCTGTTCAAGTTAGAACAAAAGTTTTAAAGTTAAAAATTGTCAAAAAGTTTAGAGGTCTATTCACCACCCCCCCCCCCCCCTCTAGACCTCATCTGACCACTTGGGACCAACAGGGTAAATTACGAATACCTACCTCTCAGGTAAGGCCTAATTACAAAAATCCCTCTCACGTATTGAGTATTACAAAAATCTCCCTCAGGTTTGTCACCTTTTTACAATTAACTCATTGTCCCTAAAATGTTCAAATTTTACCGTTGTAAGTTATTTGTAATGTTTTAATATGTTATAAATTTTAAAATTTGGGTGTTAATTGTTATATCTTGTAAATTATAAAAATAATAATCATATATTTAGCACCAAAATAATTGATATAATTTATAATTGGCCATAAATTTCAATAAATATTTCAATTTATAATACAATATAAACTTTAATAAATTAAAGTATCTTATTTATAATACAGTATAATTTTATTAAATCTATTAATCAGTAAAATAAATTCATTAACTAATGTGTAAACAATTAGTTCATATTTATAAAATTTATTATCAAAATTCTATTAATTTAATATTTTACAATTTAAATATCTAATAAATATATAAATACCTTTTTCTTTGCATTGTTTATTAAAACTCATGGGCAACTATAAATTTTATCAACTATTTTAGTAGTAAATATATAATTATCTCTTTCAAATTTATAATATATAACTATTAGCACCCACGTTTTAACATTTATAAGATATTACAAATATACAAATAACATTCAAGGGTAAAATTGGAACATTTTACAGGCAAAAAGTTAATTGTAAGAAGGTGACAAACATGAGGGGAATTTTTATAATACCCAATACGTGAGGGTGATTTTGTACTTATGCCTTACCTAAGGAGGTTCTTCGTAATTTACCCTATTAGTATAAGTTATCATCATGGATCAAAATTTCGGTTCAAATATATGTTTCGGTCAGTTAAATATTGGAAACTTTTCGAGATTATTCGGAGATGTTTCGGAAACACTAAGGAAAATTTGTAAAAAAAGTTACTAAATTTAGGAAAATAACAGAGTTTAAGGCAAATAAATAGTTTCGGAATTACATCTTGTTTTCGTTTCGCCTGATTCAAAAATGGAAATTTTGATCCATGGTTATCATTACTTTGAGAAAAAAATAATTAAAAGTTCACATTAGTTTTTCTGACATATCATTTTCTACAAGTCAATTATTGTATCCCGTGGTGGTCATTTATGACCATTTTTGGGGAAACTTGTGTTACTTGCCCAACATATATAATTATATATGACATTTTCCAAGTTATATAACATGAAACCCTTATGGGAGTTTACCAAAAAAAGAAATATGAAAAAAGAAACTTCTAGCTACTAAGTAGGGGTGTAAACGAGCCGAGTAGTATCGAACGACACGTTGTTCAAGCTTGGTTTGAACCGAGCTCAAACGAGCTTTTATCGAACGAGCTCGAGCCGAGTATCGAGTAGCTTGATATTTTACATGTGTTTTTTTCAATTTTTAGCTTATCGAGTCGAGCTCGAGCCGAGCTTTAAAAGTTATCAAACGAGAAATCTTGTTCAAGCTTGTTTGATTTATTTGACGAACCGAGCTCAAACGAGCTTTTATCGAACGAACTCGAGCCGAGTATCGAGTAGCTTGGTTTGATTTTCAGCCCTACTACTAAGACTTACTTTGAGAACTAAGACTTTTTTTAGTTCGATAATAAATCAAATCAAATATGAAATATGCGTTGTTTGATTGACCCTACTCGAATCTTTTATATTCTTAATTCACATGAAGAATTTTTTATATCATTTGTTAAATTAGAAACACAAAATTACATGATAAGTTCTAGCCCAAACATGATTCGGCCAATTTATGCAATAACAAAACTACATAGTTAACATATTGTGCATTTGTGCATGTTATGTGATTAGTTAATCTCTTAAAATTTTATCATTTCTAAAAATAAACGGATTGTACTTATCATTTGAACTTTTTCAGCTTATGCTGAATAAGAATTATCTAAAATACTCAAAATTTCATAATATAAAAAATTAGGGCCCACCAACAGGTGATTGGTCTAGTGGAAGGGATTAGTCACTACAAAGTAGCGGACTCAGGTTCGAATCCCTGTTGGGAGAGGTACCCACTTAATGTGCCCGACCCGCTTCGAAAGGGATTAAACCATTGGGAAATCAAAAAAACCAAAAAAAAATCAGGGCCCACCATGCCGGCTTCAAACTTAAGACAAAGTATATTAGTTCTAAAATTTTAATTAGTACCAAACAAATCATGATTTAGATTATTGAAACCAGCTAGATCAATGAACATGCCTCACTTATTGCCCTGACATCTACAACTTAAATTAATTAACCACCTTTTTTTTATATCACTAAACATTACTATATATTATCTACGAGATTCGGAAAATTTTAAATTGACTATCTAGAGATTGGAAACTTCACACTTATTTCCTACTTGGTTGACGTACATGTACCAACCAAGTTATTAATGTTTACTAGTACAATATTATATAAGTTAATGAGCTAATGTGTAAAATGTATAATTTTCAATTTACCTCCTTTTAGTTTGAAAAAAGAGAACTTTAATTTACCCTACTGTAAATTTTTTGAAGAAGCAATTTTACCTTATTTAGTCTGATAGTGTATATCACATGCCGAAATTAAGAGTGGACTTGAGGATAAATTGTTATATTTATCATAATAAAGGGGATAAATTGGCACGGAGGATAAAGTGCCACAATATCATAACACATAGGGTAATTTGCCACACATAAAAATATCAAAGAGACGGTTTAAAACTTTTGTAAGATTACAGGGGATAAATTGAACTTTATAAATATTACAAAGGAAAAATTGTCATTAGCTAATATAATAATATTAAAGTGCTTGTACACTTGCATGTCATCGGGTCTATAAATAACTTCACAAGAGATTGGCTTTTCCACCACAATTGAGCCAAAAGCACTAAATTAAGCATAAATACATACATATATCTTCATTAGCTACTTAATTAGCCATAAAAATGGATCCCCAATACCAAGCCGTTAAGGATAAATTGATTGGTCCTAGCTCCACTGAAATCATTGGCGCCATTCGACGTGAAAGTTTCGACAAAGATCTTCTTTTCGGAAGTGCAACTGCGGCTTTTCAGGTTCAGAATTTTGTGCTTTATTTTCAAGTTCATGTTTTAGTATGTACGTACATGGATTAATATTTCGTTTCGAGTGTATGTTACGGTCAGATAAATATTGAAATTTTTTCGAAAACACTAGGAAAAATTGTAAAAATATTGACAACTGAGTTTAAGGCAAATTTATAGTTCTAGAATTATACCTTATTTTCGTTTCCGTTGATTTAAAGACATACTTTTCGATGATTTCGACGGAAAATATAATTAAACTTTTTAATGTATGTGTAATATAGGTTGAAGGTGCAGGTAAAATAGGTGGTAAGGGACCGAGTATATGGGATCATTGGACGCTCAATCAACCAGGTACTTAATTTAATATGTCAAACCTTAAAAATAGAGATCTTTATATATATAAAAGCAGAGTATTAATACAGTCATTCAATATTGGCAGATAAAGTGTTGGATGGCAGCAATGGAGATGTTGCTGTTGACCAGTATCACAAGTACAAGGTATTTATTAATAAATTTTAAAATAAATTTTCTTCTTTCAAAAAAATACTAGGGGCAAATAGTACTTTATCTTTAATTAATAATGACAAGTATTCTTCAAATTATATATTTTCAGGAAGATGTGGCGTCAATGAAGACTATAGGCTTGGAAGCTTACAGGTTTTCTATATCATGGCCTAGAATATTGCCAGGTACATATCTTTTACTAGAAATTTTATCACAAATTAACATATATCAAATGTCTTAATTTGTACAAATTAAATGTATAATCTAATCATGTTCTAATTAATTAGATTAATAATTCGAAATGGTTAAATATATCGATCATCAAAATTTTGTTTTGAGTTTATCTTTCGATAGGTTAAATATTGAAAACTTTACGAGAAATTTTGGAAAACACTTGAAAAGTTGTAAAAAATGTTACTAAACTAAGAAAAATAACAGAGTAAAGGCAAAAATATAATTTTATAGTAACACCTTATTTTCGTTTATATTGATTCATATACGAAAACTTTTCGTTGTTTTCGACAGAAAATATTGAAATTTTGATCCATGTACTGATGAACTAGGTGGAAGAATAAATGCCGGCATAAACAGAGAAGGAATCCAATACTACAGCGACCTTATTGACGAACTCTTGGCTAACGGTATCGAGCCGTATGCGACTCTCTTCCACTGGGATCTTCCGAATGCTCTAGAACTTGAATATGGTGGCTTCTTATCAGATAAAATTGTGAAAGATTTTACCGAATTTGCTGAGCTGTGTTTTTGGGAATTTGGGGATCGTGTTAAAAATTGGATCACGTTCAACGAAGGATGGACCTACTGTAACTTTGGATATGTGGCGGGCACATTTCCACCCGGCCGGGGTTTATCCCGTGAAGATCAAAGAAATTCGAGATACAAGCTGTGTGCTCATAAGGGTGGTGGGACTCAACAAATTTGTGCCAATGGAGATGCAGGCACAGAGCCATATTTGGCGGCACACAACATGATCCTTGCCCATGCATATGCAGTAGATTCGTATAGAAAACTATTTCAGGTGCATAATTGAGATTAATAGTTACCTATTTAATAATTTCAATTTCATTTATGATGTTATATATAAAACCTATTAATTGATTATGCTTGTACCTAAATATTTAGGAGAATCAAGGTGGAAAGATTGGGATCACAAACAATTGTCATTTTTTCGAACCTCTCAATGATACCGATGAAGATAGGGATGCTTGCATTAGAGCTCTTGATTGGATGTTAGGATGGTAAACTCAACTTCCATTATCATTTATTACTAAATTATTTAATTCTTGTTTTAATAGCATGACAAGTACACACAGGGCCGGCCCAAGGGTTTTGGGGGCCCTAGGCGAAATAAAAAATCGGGGGCCCCTATATAATCTTTTTCTTGTTCTTTTAGACGCAAACGTGTTGATTAAATTTTCATATTCTATCTAATTCTTCTATCGTATCTTCTTCTATAGACAAAATAGTCAAGTGAATTAATATTTCTTGTGTCATAATAAATTTTTCTCATCGATTCAGTAAGGAAAAACTAAGTAAACAACATAAAGAAAATCTAAATGTAAATTTGAAATAGACAAAAATAGTATAAACCCACTATTATATGCTTTTAAATACCTTTGTAGAAAAAATTGTCCCAATTCAGCAATTCCCAATTAAAGGTGTTCAAAACTGATTTTAGTTTGAAAAAAATTTACTATTTCAATTTTAGGACACAAAACCAAAATAATAAGAAAGAGAGGAAGAAGATGAGAAGAATATTAGAGAAATAGTGTTGAATAAGATCACGAATCTAAGAAGCATATATATTTATAGAATCAATAAATTGGTAATTTTTTCTTGTGGGAAGTGTGTATTAATGATGGAAAAGAAACGGCTCTGCTCTAGATGCTATATTCTAATTTCTTTTTTTTTTTTTATTATGTTGGATAAGGGCTTAGAAATTAGTTGGGCAATTGGGCTCAATTTATAGAAACAAAAATCAACAGCAAGTTGGACCCTTAACAATTAATATAGCAGGCTGCTGGGGGAAGGGGCCCTAAAAGATTGGGGGCCCTAGGCAAAAGCCCGAGTTGCCTATGGGCTGGACCGGCACTGAGTACACATCTAGTTTAAATACGAAGTTTCATATTTTCTTAATTTCAACTATTATTGCTATTAATTCTCTCGTGGTTTAGGTTTGTGGCTCCAGTAACGACGGGTGATTATCCTCCAAACATGAGGAAATCAGTAAAAGAACGACTTCCCACATTTTCCGCGGAAGAAACCAAACTAGTTAAGGGTTCTTACGATTTTCTGGGACTAAATTACTATACAACTTGGTACGCAACCAATACACCCAGACTACCAGGTGAAAAACCCACGTATCTCTCAGACCAAGAGTTGACAACACAAAGTAAGTACTTAAAATTTCTAAACCTTTTATATTTGAATCACAATTTTTCTTCGTTTTTTACTTTTTTATGGGGATAATGGCAATTTATCATTATGACATTCATAATGTTCAATTTACTTATCATTATTAAAAAAAAAATTTACCTCCCTGTAAAAAAATTAAAGAAGCAATTTACTCCCTTCGGCTGGAGAGTGTAACTCAGTTGCCGAGATTGAGAGTGAGCATGAAAAGTGTTTTGTAACATAAGGGTTGAATTGCCACATTTCATTTATCCTAACACATGAGATAAATTGTCACATTCACAAGGGGGTAAACTGTCACATTTTCATAACAGGAATAAAGTCCCACATATAAAAAATATTAGGGAGACAGTGTGAAACTTTTTATAAAAGTACAGGGGGTAAAGTGCTCTTTCTCAAATTATAGGGAGATAAACTAAATATTATGAATATTATTGGGGGTAAATTGCCATTACCTTCTTTTTATGATCTATTCCCTCATGGTTTACACTTATTACTCTGTATTTTTCTTGTTCAACCTTTATATTTGTAGCTGAAAGAGACGGTGTTTCAATTGGTGATCCGGTAAACATACTTATCCTAATAAATAAATAATTTTTTTTCTTCATAAATTTATAGATTTAGATTAAATAATAACGATTTCATTTTTCTTTATTATTCAGACTGGTGCAGTTTGGTTATTTATTGTTCCAAGAGGAATCTACAATCTATTGGTCTATGTTAAGGAAATATATAAGGCCGATCTTATTTATATTACCGAAAATGGTAACTTAATTGGCATATTTAATATTAATTTTGTATGTATTAAACAAATTATATATATTTCATAGATAATAATAAAATTTCCATATTTTCATTTATACATATAGGCATGGCAGAAGTCAACGATACGAGCCTTACAATTTCAAAAGCTAGGGTGGACCCATTACGAGTTAGATACTACAATGAGCATCTTTGGTACCTTAGAAAAGCGATTGTGTAAGTCATAATTATTTTAGCAATTAATTATTGTTTATTTAAGTGATTAAGTCTACATTCTTGAAATTATGGAATAATTAAAATTTTCAATAATATCTATTTAATTAAGATTGTTTGTGCTTCTATGCAGAGAGGCTGGTGTTAATGTGAAGGCTTATTTCTTATGGGCATTTGCTGATAATTTTGAATGGGCCGAAGGATACACAAGTCGATTTGGTATTTTTTATATAGATTATAAGGATGGACGTTATACAAGAGTTCCCAAAACTTCAGCTATATGGTGGAAGAATTTCTTCACTAAAAGGATCAAGCAGGGCTCATTGAAGAGAGAAGCTAAAGAAATCGAACATGATTATGATTTGAGGAAAAGATCTAGAACCAACAATTCGTAAATTGCTCGTTTTCGTTTGGTTTGAGCTCGTAAAATGTTTTTATTTTATTTTATTTATTTAAGCTAATAAAACTAAGTTTGTTTTTGCTTACGTTTGCTTTTGCTTGTATTCGTCATTGAGTAATTTGCTTATGTTTGTATTCACCAACGGCCATTTGAAGGCATTATTAATTGAATTATGGTTTTGCTTTGTTCATTTTTTTATTGATTTAAGTAATATTTTGATTTGATAATTTTGTATTGACTAATATATATAATAAGTTAATAACAGAAAAAAGATAAAAAAAAAAAAAATCAATTTTTCCGTTAAGAAATTATATGCAACTAGAAATCATACCAGTGATTTTGAATCGGACAAGTTCTTTGAATGTATGAGTGTAGTATCCTGGATTTTTAAATAAACTTAAAATACATTTTATTGATTTTAATTTAAATAAGAAACAAAAAAAATAAAACAGTATTTGTCAAACTATAGTGGAGAACTGACGAGAAGTGTAGTATCCTGGATTTTTAAATCAACGTAAAATACATTTTATTGATTTTAATTTAAATAAATGAAATATCACATGTTTTAAATATAAAACTTGAAAAAAATAATATCTTACCCATGTTAGAGTTTAGGGATTCTTATTTTATTTAAAAGCACAAAAATCTAAAATATATATATATATATATATATATATATATATATATATATATATATATATATATATATATATATATATATACTGTCACATAAACTTTCAGATATTATATTATGTATATGACACAATTTTAACCCAACTACGTTAATTATTTAGTTCACTACAAGAAAAACGTCAATTTTTAATAGATTTTTCAACAAACTTGTCGCCGCGATAATTGGGACCAATTTTTTTTGACAAAAAGCATCATGTCAGAAGTTTTTTTTATGAATTTTTCGAGTGACAATTATTTTCGAAAGTCGTACCAACGGATTTCTTAACGCCATATTTACTCACACTCCACCAATTTAATGTGAAAAGAAGACTATTTTTTTTTATTGATATTATATTTCCTTATTTCAAGTTATATAAGTATTTTTTTAGAATAATATTTAATAGTAGGTCGAGTATCAAATAAGTATTCATTTGGTTGCCATTTCAAAATGATTTTTTTCAGAGTTATTTTAATGAATAATTTATCAATTTTACTCTATATGCACATGCATCTCACTCTCACATTATTTTATTTTGGGGAATATATGTTGACTTTTGAATTAAGAAAGAGACAAAAATATCCCTCTTTTTTGGCCTAAATTCACCATGGTGCAAATTGAAAGACAATATATGTTTAAATAGTGCAAGGGATGAAACCGTTTATTATTAAAGTTGTAGTAGGTGCCTAATTGTGAGTGTTAGATCAACTTATTTGGGGAGGCCATTGTTGGGTTTGCCTCGAAGTTGGGCAATTACAGCACTTTCCCCATGAGCTTCAATTTTAAGCACTCTTCAGTGTTAGATCATTAACCTACATTAATATTGTACTTTCCTCCCTAAACTATTTTCAAAGGGGAAAATGCAACACAAAAATTTATAGTGAAAAGTGCAACAAGGGTGAATTTTAGGAGGGAAAATGCAACATTGAAGTAAATTCAGGGGCAAAACACATTTTTTTTCAATTATTACTTATAATGCAAAAGACATGACATTTTAAAAATTAAAAAAGCAAAATATTTAGGACAAAATTAACAAATATAGACGGTACAAGAAAAAAATGAAATTTTGACCGAAATTCAAAACCAATCAAAAAAATCTTATTCAAACCGATTTTCCGACCGACATAGATTTTAACCGAAATTTAATCACGTTAATTCAACCGATTTTCGAAAAAATTTCGATTGATTTATCCGGTTGGAAAATTTCGACCAAATTAATTGGTCAAAAATAAATTCAAAAAAATTCCAAGCGAAATGTTTTTGGTCAGAAGTTTTTGGGTGGGAATTTTCTGAAAAAAAAAAATAGAATAAACACCTACATATATTACTAGGTTTCTAATTTATATACCTTTAAAAAATTATGTAGACTATAATAATTTTATTCAAATTTAACGATAACTTCTACTGACTTTCAACAAAAGCTAATTCTATACTAATAAGCAAGGGTTTAAAGAGAAAAAAAAATAAAATGCACATTAATCTTAACCAGGTGATATACCAATAGTCCAATTTAGTTTAATTCCTACAGCTCAAATTAATCAACTATGTAAAGCTATTTTACTCTTAGAAAAAATATGTTTAGATATCTATCAAACAAAATTTTATCACTTGCATTACTGGAATGACCATTGATGCAAAGCACGAAAGTATACATATCGTTCCAAGTAATAAAGAGATAAGTTGAGTGTTGAACCCACAGGGATTTGAACAAATGTCTACCAACTAGGACTAGAGCTACTCTACTCAAATTCATGGTTCAATTATGTTGGGGTCGTTGTTTAACAATTAACACTAAGTAAAAGCGGAAGAAAGCAATAAGGCAAATTAGCAAACACTTGGCGGGTAATATGATAGAAGTATCTTGGAGTTCTATGTCACCTAGTCTAATCTATCACCAATTAGCTAAATTACTATGTTGCATATGAATTTATCAAGATAAACTAACTCAATTTATGTCTAAATTGATTAATCTAGTTGATGAATTAAGCTTGAACATATATAGGATATGAAATGAGCTAATTTCCAATTCGAATCTTCAATTTACTATGTCAAGCACATCAAAGATAATCAAACTTTGAATCATATTAGATAACACCCAATTGGTGATTATAGCAATTAGATGACAATAATCACAAAATAAGATAAGCAATCACATATAAACATGAAATCAACAATCAATTCATCATTCAATCATAGATCAAACATAGGATTAATAAAACCCTAGGAATTAAATTCACATGTAAATTTGATATTCAAAATGCTCAATAAATTCTTATTACATCACAATTGAATCTCAATTTACGTGGACAATATTACTCATATACCAGCTAAGGTGTCTTGGACATTAATTTCCTATTTTGGTTTGATTTGATGAATTAGCCCTTTATTTACGCAAAATCAAGCTTAATAAAACATACCTCACCGCGGCGAGACATGGCCGGTGGCTTTTTTGCTGCATCACATCCCCGGCTAAGGCATGACTCGCGTATTCCTTGCTTCCGTGCCTCCAGAATTGAAACGACTTGTTTTTCATCCAACGAATGCTCCCATACTAGCTCTCAAAAGTCGTTTCCTTCAATTCACGCAAAGCCACCATTAATTCTAGCCAAAGACCACCGAAAACAAACAAAGGCCAGACAGAGGGCCAAAGACGCAAAAGAACGCGAAAACAAGTCAAAGCACGTTGTTTTGGTCTTAAGAAGGCACGCAATAACGACATTTTTACTGCGCTATCAACAAGATTAAAAGAAATTGAAGCAACTTAACTAGTGTAGCTATTTGAAAAAGATACAACACACCAAAAGACTATGTATGAGAATTGACTTTAACCAAAAACCCACCAACAAGATTGCACCTTTTTAACTACCCAAAATGAATAACTTCAAAAATTAATAAAGACCCACCAAATACCTCAACATACGCCCTATAATCAATCAAAGCCATAAAAGAAAATGGAAATACAAAGAATTACGAATGATACACCTACCATGAATATAACTTTTGTATGTAGGAACGAATGAATGTATGTACATCTTGAGCAGAAACTTGAACACTGGAATTTCTGTTTGTGGTGAGTTGAATTGACTGGAGAGAAAAAAGGGGGCTTAAGCATGTATAGAGTTTATCTTACTTGATCAAGTGTAGGCTGAGCAAGATCCGTCGACCATATCATCATTCCCGTAGCAAACGAACCCAATTCTAAATTAAAAGCGAGCTTGTCACTTCTCTAAAACCATCCAAAAGCATTAGAATTTAGATAATAGTCCATTTAAATAAATTGAGGTTACTGAAAAAACAAAAAGTCATAGATAAGTCTCAAATTAACTTATTAACTTTTCCTTTCAAAAACATTTCCATTACACCCATTTTCACAAGAGCAAAACCCTTAGTCCAATTATATCACAATCTAGTTCAAAGCCCTATTGGAGGTTAATTTCTCAATTATCTAACAAAATAAGTAAACTAATTTTTCTAAGAGGTTAATTTCGAGATGAAATTACCTTAAATCACTATTGGAGGTCAAGAGGTGATTTTTGTGGATGAAAATCGGAGATGGAGGCTGTGGCGATAGTGGCACAGCGTCGATCATCGGTGCAGGCGGTGGTAGAGCATCGGACGGCGGTGGTGTGGTGCCTCCGGCGGCGACGGGGGTGGGGGTGGGAAATTTTCCGATAATAAACCAGAAATCGGTCAGAAATTTATATATTTCCGACCAATCTAGTTCGGTCGGAAATTTAATCGTCTTTTCGAAAAAAAGACCACCAAATCGTTTTTTGCTCCGAATCTTCAGAAAAATTCCAATCGAATCGATTTCAGTTGGAAATTCAACATTTAAAAAGATCGACCAAAACTGTTTTGGTTTAAAAAAAATCCTGACTGAATCGGTTTTGACCAAAATTTCCACCGTTTTATTTCGGATGCAAATTCGATAATTTTTTTCCAACAACAGGCATTAAAGCCATTTTTGATGCCCCAACTCACAAAATGAAAAAAAAACTTGCTCCAGCAAAGGCATTATCCAAGCACCTATTTTTAAGTCCACCCAATTTTGGGATCAACAATTACTTTTTGCTCAAAAGTTGCCAACGGCTATATTTTGAAATCTTGCAACAATTTAAAAAAGAACCACTATAAAATTAGCCACAAAGTTTCAATTAATCCACACATCTCCTAGAATCTAAAACAAAATTAAAAATCAAGAAGAGGTAAATTTTTTCATACATCAAGGAAAGATAACTTCAATTTTGATATAATTTCTTCAATTTCTTGCTTAAATCTTCAATATATCTCTTCTATGAAGAGAGATGAGCGAGTTTTAGGTGGCTGAAACTTTAGATCGTCAAATCTTATCGGTAATAGTTCTTATCAAATATCTCAATGTTGAATTACATACTGACACGTGAATATAAAATCTTATCGGTAAAAATCCTTAACATTTTTTAACTTAATTATTTTTAATTTAATTTTCTTTACTTTATCTTAATTTGAAGTTAACTTAATTTTAATAAATTAAATTTAAATTAATTTGAAATGATGCTCCAATTTTAATGCTTATTACTGGAGCAAAAAACTTTTATGCAGGTATCAAAACACTGTAGCAGACATTAAAGAGTGATTTAATGCTATTTTTTGATGTCGACTGCTGGAGATGCTCTAATAATGAGAAAAAAAAATATATTCTTTCGACATTTTGGGCGACCGTGTGCCTGGGCCCTTCTTCTCCTCCCCAATATTTTTTGAAAAGTTTCTACAATATGTTACTTATGTATAATTTATTTAGGGTTTTTGGCACTTTGCATCCTTAAATTATAGGATTTTCACACTTTACACCCTAACTTAAAAGTATTGACACTTTGTCCCCTAGAAATACAATTTAATTGACTGTTTGCACCTTAGTGTGAGTTTTGAAGAAAAAATTAATTGATTGAAGAGTATAATAGTCATTTTCGAATATTTTTGGCACTTTAAACTCTAAAAGTGCCAAAAAATAAAATATAGAATATTGGCACTTTGCACCAAAAAAATATAATTTCTGGCATTTCAACCCCGACTTAATATGATAATCTAAATTATGTATATAACATGCAGTATAATAATATGTTAGATATGTAAACGTGTATTTTATATATAAAGTAAATAATCTTGAGGATACATGAAATAAAATGAAGACACTGTCTTTTTTTAATCTAAATTTTACAGAGAGAAAATGTTAAAATAAGTTATTATAAAGTAAAATAAATTTAGAATAACAAGTTTATGATTGTTGTGCATAGAAATGACCATTTTATCTCTACATCACCGACATTCATGAGTATGTTTTTTTTTAACAAAAATACATTAGGGTGCAAAATGTCATACAAATTATATTCTTAGGGTGCAGAGTGCCAAAAAAATTAAATCGGGGTGAAAAATGCTAATATTTTATAATTTTAGGGTGCAAAATGCCAACATTCAATATTTTAAGGGTGCAAAATCTATATTGTCAAGGTGCAAAGTGAAAAAAAATTGAAAATAACTATTCTACCCTTTTATCAATGAATTTTCTCAATAAAACACACACTAGGGTGGAAAGTGCCAAATAAATTATATTTCTAGGGTGCAAAGTGCCAAAACTTTTAAGTCAGGGTGCAAAGTGCCAAAATCCTATAATTCCAGAGTGCAAAATGCCAAAAACTCAATATATTTACTCCCTCTTTCCAAAATTTTATTACAATTTCCTTTTTTTTTATGTATCAAAATAACATTAGGTATCTTTGTATTATATTTGAGAAAATAGTTTGTGAGAGCAGTGAGAGTTTGTAAAATAATTTTATTTTGTTGTTTGTTTGAATTTTAGGAGAGTGATTTGAGAAATAAGGTGGATGTGGTTTTTTGGAAGACTTTAAATTGTAGGTGTAAGATGTGTAAGATTTGATGTCAGATTTTACAATTTTTCTGACCATCAAAAAGGGGGTTAATTTTCCACGTCAACAAAGGGCGGGTGACTTGGTGGACACATTAGCAATTCGGAACGAAATAGGACTATATTGACAAAATATATTACTTACAAGATTTTTTTGCTAGCCCGAATAGTTCCAGAATTTTTTTACAACGAGCAATAGTTGCGAGGCCAATTTTGCAAATTTTCCATACATTATTATATCAATAACATCATAACTCTCATTTAAATATCTACACAGTGGGAGTCAAACTCACGACCTCTTGATCATAGGACATCAACTTCGCCATCAAACTAGGTGTCTTGACGTCTTTGTATCAAATTTATTAGGCAAAAATAGTCTCATGATTTATTTGGTTGACCAAATTATCACTTGGGCAGAATCTCTAAACAAGAATTGGAGGTTTGGGTTTCGAAAACAATAGTGACTTTTTTCACCTTTTAATTGTTTAATTCTTTTAATTTATTTCCTTTCTTAATCTTTTTTTTTTTAAATTATCTTTCTTAATATCTATAAAATGAAAATTTTAATTTCTTTATAATAAAATATTTTGCTTATTATTTTCTTTATTTAAATATTGCTCAAAAAGTTTTCTCATCCCTTTCAATAAAATAGATCTAGCTCTTTTGTTTTTGTTTTAAAAAAATCATATATGAATTTATAACTTTTATTTCTTAATGAATAGAGTTAAGGATGCAATCGGGTGAAACAGAGTCGTGCAATCATTTATTCAAGCTTAATTTTATTTCTTATTGAGCTTGAGATCGTTTTAAATATTGATTTTTAAATGAACAAAGCCCATAAAAATTGTAATCGAGTCAAGCTCGATTCAATTTTAAATACAAAGGAGTTCCATGAAAATGATAAGAGTTGTTCGAACTTGTTATGATAGTATGATCATATGTATGACAAATGGAGTCCAAACTAGTTTTCAAAGGTCGATCATGGACCAAATATCAAGTAACATTGTTTAAATTTCAGTTTAGGTAGAATTGTTATCAATTACGTCAATCCCGTGAGCCCTTCTTGTACCATATTTATAAGAGCATAACAACAACTTTTATGTTATAGCCATTGATCTTAATACACAAAAAGTTAAATTTATTGATATTCACATGTTATGAAATTATATTCATAACATATAGTTATAAAAATTGTTTTCGTTGACATAGGGCCCCAAATTTAGAATTTGCCTAGGGCCCCCAAATACCTTGGGCCGGCCCTACAAGTATATATAACCCCATGTATGACATATAATAACTTAATAGACAAGTTACATACACTCTATGTTTTCTTTTCTACACTTTCTCTTAAGTTCCGACAATAATTTGCTTTTGCAGAATTTGGAAGCACGGTGTTTCCAGGATCTTGATACGGAGCATACCATATTCAAAAATCCGATATCATACCCACATCATTAACTTAAAAACTTCCAAATATAAATCACTGATTTCAAATCCCCTAAAATTATTTCCCTTTGTCATTGATCTCTCTCCAGACGGGCGTAATGTAGAAATGAAAAGAAGATGAAAAGGTAACATAAAATTACTTCCTTACATAAATCACTGATTTCGAATCCCCAAAACCCTCTTTTCTTTTACGGCATCTATTCTCTCTCCAAACACACATTTAATATAAAAAAAAACAAGATCAAGAAAGTTTAACATTAATCACTGATCTCAAATCCACACCCCCCCTCTCGAAATTCCCTTTTCTTATATGCCAGTGACACTCTCTCCAAGCACGCGGATCTACCTGAATAATTAGGATTTGGGTAGTTTAACTAAATTTCTTTTAAATTTCAATTTTCGGTTGATTTCTATGAATATTTAAGAATTGCTTGTTTTTACTCTGAGTAGAAAATAATGAAATTTAGAAAAGTGCTTCTGATGATTTTGAACTTCCAATTCTTGGACTATTGATTTTCTTATTGACGAATCATACTATATATATTAGGGTTGAAGTGTTATGTTTTAAATATTGGATTATTGTAGTTACTATTTATTTTTTGCAAGAATTTGTAGAATTGTGGGTTTTCATTTGGTATTTGAGTACAATGCTTTGGGTTTGGTACAAAATGAAAGTAATATTTTTTATATTTTACTATGCCCTGTCATGAATACAATGAGCTAGTAAGACTATTTTCTTATTTTTGCTATTATTGCTATTACTGCTATTACTTCAACTTATCTTTGGTTGTAAATATAACAAAGACGTTTCTCAGAATTGATAGTATTTATAATTTTATCCATGTTCTTGAATATACATAGTTATTATGGTTTCAGATATTTCTGTAAATTCTCAAATATTCATTCTACTTAAATATTCTCGTTAATATCTTATTTGGTTATAATATTCATGGCTACAATTTTTGGGAACTGGAGAGGTTTAATTTCATAGACTTTTGTTGCACTTTCGGGTGTCTATGGAAATACACAAACAAACAAAGAAAAAGGGAAAAACAGAACTATGGATTTACGCCAGAGCAACACATCATGCCTTTTAGGAGGTGAACCTCCCTATCAGCAGCAACAAGTAAAACAAGCTCAACGAAACATGATTGCTAGGTAAGATTTCATTATTGGTTTTCCCAATTTTCCTAAATAACTGGAAAAATGTCAAATTTCTTCTTGATATATTTTCGAAGCTCTCAGAACCCCAAATCTACTACCAATTCATTGCAATTTTACGCAATAATGTAAAATTACTTCAAAAAAGTATTCAAGATTAATACGATCAAGATGTCTACTATTGAAAAACAAAGATTGAAACGTATATTTATATGATAGGTTGCATAATTTGTTTACATTGCCATGTTCTTGCTCCTATTATGAATGGATGGTTCAAATGATTCTTTTGAATCCTTGAATTTCTCCTAACTTAGACAATGACAATATACATGTGTAGTTATAAGTGTGTGGGTTCATGATAGTGAAATCAACAGTGCAATAATTCTAGTATTCAACCTTAGGAAGAGAGAAAATTGTAGGAGATTTAAATAACTCAAAAGTACTTACACAAACATGGGTTGATGTTTCTTAGGGATTATATTGCAAATAGCCATTGGTTATCTGATTATACATGAGGGTAATTTATAAATTTTTTTTTTATTAAGTGGCACTATTTTGAGAATGACATGGCATGGCATCTGTATACATTCTACGTGTGAACTGATATGTGTGCTTTGAGGAATCTATACTCTATGATTGTTCTTATACATTTGTCTTGTAAAAAAAATGCTCTCATTTAGAGACAATAAATATCATAGGTCTTATCTATGTCTTGTCCACATGTTAAGCTTTAGATGGATTAATCAACCAATATGGTATTACAAACTAACAAAAAGAGATTTTAGGCTTGAATATCCATGCCGCTCAATTACAAAAAAAAAGTTTAACATGATAAGTTTTAAATATGTCAAATTTTAGATGAGGTGTTCATTGAATATGGTATCAAAGGCTAACCAAGAAGAGGTCTTGGTGGTCAAATATGCCACCTATTTACGAAAAGAGCTCCAAATGTTAGGCTTGAAAAATAGAACACTAGCCCGCATGCCGCATGTGATGGGGCAAGTTAGAAGTGAAGTAATATTAAATGTCTATTCCTAACAATTTAAGATTTTAGAAGAGATGCTCATTCACTAAGCCTCCAAAAATAATTTTGCTAATGAGAGAGATGGCCATTAAATCTTGTTCGTTTGGCTCGTCACACTAAGAAAACGTTTGAGAGAGAAAATCTCACATAACATGTTCTTTTAGGCCATTTTTCTAAAAAAATAATTGAGGGCAAAATAGTGAAAGAAGGCATTTTAATTCATTAAACACCTGTACTCATATTTGGGAGAATCTTTGATAATTTTGAGAGATCATGTTGGATAAGGATGAAGATGAAGAGCACTGAAGACAATTTGTAAAGGGAGGTTTTGATGAATTCCAAAACTTCAAATCTGCTAAGCATGGATTAACTTAGCTGATGCCCTTTTCGAAGAATTTTTGACTAAGTAAAGAAGATATCAGAAGAGTAAAAAATCAAGGTCCAAGACTACTGATCTGCTGAAGGAAAGAAATCAGACTGATGAAGATCAGCCGACTCAAATCAGATTTGTTCAAGTTTGGGATCAGCTTAATTCACCATCAGACTCGCACTTTCGTCAGCCATGAGGAAAGGATCATAAAGTCATCCCAACGGTAATAAATGCCCTGGAAGTAATAAATGCTGAAGTACAAGGCTATTTAAGACAAATGATTGAAGAAATGCTTCGCATCAGCTGGGTGCACTTAATGCTGCCTGCAGAAAAGTACTGTTGACAGTACGGACAGCTGCAGAGAGCCGTTCACTGAAATTAAGGACCAAAACTCGAGGAATTTGAATCTTGTCTCTCTTCAACGGTGATTTAACCGGATTTCGTCGGGTTAATTGTATATCAGTGAATTTTGTAATATCGGTGGGGTTTACGAAATTTGTGTATATATATTAAGTAGGGCTCCGTTACTTTATTCCGGATGGATCAAACACAAAGAAAAGCAATGATTAAGAACAAGAAGCCAAACCACAAAGAAAGCTAATAACACTATAATCTGGAGATCAAAATACTATGAATAATATTGATTCTTATTCAGTTGTAATGCCTTAGGCAGAGAATATATGAGTATCCTTAAAGTGGAGGATTTCGTAGTTGTCTCATACAATGATTAGCTAGGTATTTATACAATGTTAAACCTAGCGTTACATGGAAACATAGTCCTAATAGGACTCGGCCCAATTATCCTTCATGGGTCCGGAGTATCATCTTCTGGTCGAAGAGAGCTGCGTCTTGCCGGGTCTGCGAGGGGATCCCGATCTGTTTGGATAGGTCGGATCGACCTTAACTTCTTCATCCGAATCGAGTAATATATAGGGAGCGAAATAGCCCCCATCAGTACTCCCTCACTTCTTCGAGCGTATAGATAATAGAAGCTCGTAGAAGTAGATAGATCTTTACGACTCTTTCTTTTCTATGAATGGAGCCTCGTTAAAAACCTTACTTAAGAAAAAACCCAGTGGGAAAAAATCTTAAATAAGGAAAAGAGTGCTACATATCACAGACAGTCGTTTTCTATGTCCAGTTACGGATCGCCACGCGTCTATTCTGGAAACTTTTCATATCCTTCCCTTTTTGGCGGGAATATCAGTAGTTGCCATAAGTTCGAAACGTCATTTCTCATCTTCTTATAAATAGGTGACGCTATAGTTCGCCATTTCTCTTTTATACTTCCTTATAACTCGTACTTATTTTCTTGGTTAGTCGCCCATTACGCTAAGTTTTTCCATTTATCGACCTTCATTCTCCGAGAATACTATATGGCTTCTGTGAGAAGGTCTTCTTCTAGAGAGATTGTCGCCCCCGACAATGAGGAGGAATTGCAATCTAGCGTAACTGATTATGCCATCCCTGTTGAGGATACTTTTAAGGTACGGATCCTTACTGACGCGGATGTGGCGGCCCGAGCCAAAAAGGGCAAAGGTACTGTTCCTCAAGTTTCTGAACCAATTGAGGATGTCGCTTGCGCTTATACGGCGGAGACATTTCCGGAGGTTGCGAATAGTTACATCAAATATTTCCCGGAAGGTTCTGAGATAGTTCTTCCTTCCCCTACTGATAGGGTTACATCTCCCCCGGAGGGATGTCGAGCCTTTTATACGGCTCACTTTAACAGTGGGCTTCGTCTTCCTTTGTCTCCCCTCTTTCTGGAAGTTTTGAAAACTTTTAGTGTGTGCTTGACACAGCTGGTTCCTAATTCCGTTGCTTTTATAGTTTGCTTTTCGGTTTTGATGATTGCCAAGGGGTTTAAACCTTCTTTCCGTAATTTTACACAACTTTTTCGCTTTAACATTTCTAGTTCTTCAAATCGTGGATATTTCTTCGCTAGCCAACGACCTAGCCGAGCAATCTTTGATGCCCCTGTTTCTAGCAATCCCTTATGGAAATCTCATTTCTTCTTTGTTCGTCCTCCGTCTAATCTTCGTTTAGCGGATGGTACGAGTGTCCCTTTTTCATGGGATCATGATTCTAGTTGGATTCCAGGAGGTCGCTCTCCGACTGGTGAACTTGTTCCTGACGATGTACAGTTTATTGCTGATATCTTCGAATCGCGTGCAAATAAATACCAAAGCGCTCTTCTGATCGGGGAAGCTTTCCTTCGTAAGGCGGGGTTAAGCATTCATAGTTTCCCCATCAATACACCATCTGAACCTCTTGGTTAGTAATTTATTTGATCTTAGTGTATTGATGATATCACTTATTGGGAAGGTACATAATTTATGATTAATTTCTTTTTCAGCTGATATGGTAGAGAATTCTCGACATTCTTCGAAGGGAAAGATGGTCCTTTCCAAATCTTCTAAATCCGCCGAGAATGCGCCTATCGAGCAGAGAGCGTCCCGAAAAAGGAAGTTGGAGTTAGGCCATGAATCCGAGGAGGACAGAGAGGAATCATCAGAATCTCCTCAGGAGCCCCCTATTCGTCAGGGCACGGGACCTGGTTATCCTCCTCTTTCTCTTAGGACATCTTTAGGCGTTCGAGGATGTCACAGCTGGTCGAAACCTCATCCAACTAATAACCCAGTCGATAGGAAGAGGAGTTATTATGGACGTTCAGGCCAGGATCTTTCTTTAGTCGGAGAAAAACGCCCAAGACCTACTCTTGTCGAAATGATCGAGGAACATTTGGAGGGAAAGAGAGCCGCCGGTTATTCCGAGAAGGACTCTCTTATCCATGATGATAACGAGAACGCGATCGATAAGGCAACTCGTGTTCTTTTGTCTGGTGTTTTTACCCGCGATCTGAATAAACTTCTTCATAAGGATCCTCTGGAGAAATTCCAACGAGCTTGTCTTTATGCTGAAAAGGTGATACCCTTTTCCTTCAATTATGTTAATTGATAACTCTAAAGTGTCTTTCTTAATTTACTTAATCCATCCCTTTTTCTTTACTTGTTCAGACTAAGACGTGTCTTACGTCTTACGCTTATGAGAATGCACTTTGGAAACAACAGTGCGAGTTCTTGGAGGAGAAGAATAAAGCTTTGCTTCATAAATCTTCTGGTTCAGAGGTTGGTCCTTCGACATCTTCTTCTGTTCCCGTCGTGGAAACTCGTGCTGCCGAGACCGACGATCAAGAAGTGTTGAATAGGGTGATGGAGGTTTCTCGTGCTCAAGAGCAGGCCAATCAAATGGCTAGAAAGTTAGAAGAATTTCAGATACAGAGCACGGCTCGAATCAGTGAGCTGGAATCTCAAGTGTCAAACCTCGAAGCTTCTTTAGAGGAGTATGAAAACGATGTCCCACTTAGGCAAAGAGATAGATATGTCAGGAAATCTGACGAAAGCGTCGTTCGCGAATTTCTCAACTCTCCTGTTCATACGGCGTTAGTGTATCGGATGGTCGGCCCTTTACTTGAAAATACTTTTAAGAAAGCGATTCATCAGCTGGTCGCTATGGAGATGATCGATGATCGTCGAAAAGAGTATTTCAAGGCCGCTCATATTCAGTTGAACCGGTATGGTGAACTTTATTCTTCTTCCGAGGTCCCAGATGTTCTATATCAAGGTCTTCCTCTAGCTCATCTTGTCGAAGAATTTGGAAGTCCATTGCCCATTCCTCCTTCCGACGTTAATGAAGAGCTCGATAATACTTTTGTTGATCCCGAAGTCGAGGAAGAAGAGGAAGTGGACATTGGTACAACTGAGGTCGTCGGTAGCGACCAGAGAGTTTCGGATAGTGAGCAGGCTCTTTAAGATAGTGATTTCTTGAATAATCCTTGTAATTATTTTACTCGTAAGTAATAATTGTAATTTTGCCTTTTCTTCTCTTTGTACGCGAAACGTTTTGTATTCTGACAGTCGTGTCTTTTCGGCTTCGCCGTAATAATTCAGACAAGTCATTAAATCTGGCGTAATCATTATGCGTGTGTCTTTTCATATTCTAGCGTTTGCTCCAAGGTCATATTTGCTGTTTCGCGCCCTTTCTTTAGGTCTGTCGCGTCCTTTCGCGTAGTATAAATACGAAAGGTAAAATCTTGACTTGTTTTTACTGCTATACTTCTCTCTGGATAGAATACTCGTCTTTTAGTTAGTCGATAAACCTTCTTCGATATTAAATTGTGCTTTTTCATAATCCGACCATGAGTAACCTTTTTGGCAATACTTCGAAGCGACCTTCTCGAGAGAGCGCTCGTGATAATAGATCCAAAAAGCATCGAAGAGATGGTCCGTCGATGGAACCTCCTCGTTCGTCCCAAACAATTAGGTCGGAGATCGATACCAGTGTTATTGTTTCTGAGCCAATCCTTCCTGTTTCCACTCAAGTAGGAAGAATGCCTTCTCCTGGTCGGTATGCCTTTGGCGATATGTCGAGCGAGGAACCGGCTTATAATATTGCTGTTAGTTCAAATGCTCCTTCCTTTGAGCATGTTTTTCATGGAGGGGATTTTGCTATTTCCCTCCCTTTGTCTATTTCCACTGCCCCAACCACTAGCGGAGGGCAAACTGGCGACAATTTATTTGTCAATCCTTCCGTAGCACAATCTATTGTGCAGGATTGCCCAGAATTTTTGTTTAATGATACTACTGTGACGACTATCTCCTTTGAGTCTGGAGGACCTTCTGGAGGTCAAACTGGTTCCGGGTCTGGCCGCCGAACCGTAATTTCTGCTTCGGGCAAGGAGACCACTGTTAGTCCCGACGGGAGAGAATCTCCTCGTCAATTAGATGATCGATGCATCCTTCAACAAGTTGAAGACATTCTTTTGTCGGAGACCCCTCGTTCTGATGGTGTCCCTTTGACCAGCGAACTGCCTGGTTCTGTTGAACCCGATGCTTTGTCATGGGATCTAGGCATGAGTACTATTTTGCCTGGCGAGTTGAGGAAGCTCGAAGGTGCCTCAAATGTTCGTCTTGTTCAATCTTTGGTGAAGATATGTGAGCAGGTAAACATATTTCGAATATTTTTCCTGTTCTTTGTTTAGAATTTCTTGTTGTAAGGCGATTTCTCTTATTCTTTCTGTTCTTAGGGCAAATATTTTGCGCTCCAGTTGGGTGTGCAAAATGACGAACTGTGGAATAGTCGGAGAGTTCTTCAGGGTCAGTTGGAGTCCGAGAAAGCTAAAAGCAGGGGTTTGGAGTTGCAGCTGCAACTTGATAGAGATGATCTTCAAAAATTGGAGGCCGAAAAAGTTGTCCTTGAAAAGGAGAAAAATAATTTAGCTCAGGCAGCTGTTTCGGCGGAAGAATCTCGTCGGCAGTCCTATGAGGAAGGTTATGACGCTGGTTATCTAAAGCGTCAAGAAGAATTGATGGCTTTTGCTGGGAGTCTGACTCCTCGGAAAGCTGTTTCTGGTAGTCGGCCCGCCGACCGTCCTTCTCAGTGACCTTTGCTCGACATGGCAGGCCTTGGACTGTCTCTTTTTTTTTTTTTTTTTTTTTTTTTTTTTTTTTTTTTTTTTTTTTGTTGTTGCCCGGCGTTTGTGCACTCATTTGGGCGGAATTTTTTTTTTTTTGTAATGGGAGGAGTAGGAGATTTGAACTGATGAGCTTTTTGTAGGCAGGTTCTTGCCTGATCAATTTCCTTCTGTATATATACTTTGTTATGCTCGTTCTTCCTCTGTGCTCGTGTATATATTGTTAGCTTCTGAGTCGTTTGTTGATCAAATCCAGTATAGTAGAAATGTTTTACATGCACTTAGCATGTTTTAGTCTTAATTTAGACAATAGGTTATCCATATCGAAAAAGTGCATCATCTTGGTCGATGCTCAATCTACGCCTTGTACTTTTGTCTTTTTGTGATCCGAATCTTATATAAGGAGGTTATTATCCCTCTGTTTATCCTTGGTTTTCTTTATGTCATTCTACCGAGAAATGTCCCTTTCAATCTTTTCCAAATCCTTATATTTCCCAGAATCAATTTTTGAACAATATGCTCCTTGGCTAGTGTACCATTATATCAGTTTCTTGATATGGGAGGAATTGGAAAATGTAGCGTTCATGGCCAGATCTATCTTGTTCAGACCTCCTTAAGCAATTCTTTGGTATGTTAGGCAGTGACGTCTTTGCCATGTAGACTAAGGAGGACTATTCTCCTGATTTCTATGTCAGATATCTTGGACTCCATAGGAGTTTCTGTATAGCTTAGTCAATGGTCTTCCATATGATGTATGAGGCAGTGACGTCCCTCGTATGGTGAAGGGTTTGGTCTTTTATCCTCTATCTTTTATCGAGCAACTGTCCTTTTCGCTGTGATTTTGAAGCTTATGTCACATCGTTTGTGGCTTCTAAGTTTTTAGGCTATCGACCATGAAGTATGATCATTCCAGTATGACCAGTGTGGAGTTCTTTAGGTTTACTTGTGTCATTTGGGCGATCGCTTCGATCTAAGACTTCTCTCGTTGTCGACCAGTTGAGGCGAATAGATGGTGCCGTTCCAACTTATTTGCATTTATTACGGGGAGTCAAAGGGTCGTATCTGTATCCGTTGATCAAATATTTTTCAGCCGTTGGATCCCTTAGATCTGCCCCTATAAATAGGGGGTGACTTATATTCTTCATTTGCAATTTCCCAAAAAGGATGGAGATCACGAATTCCTTAGATTTTATTCTACCCTCTGATCCCATTGTCTTCAAAAAATCACATTATCATGATTTATTTATTCAAAATAGTGAAGTTGTTCCCAGTCTTGTATTGACGGGTCCCATGTCAGCCCTACCTTGTATCGACGGGTCCCATGAGATCTCTGCCTTAGTCTTCATCAATTTAGAGGTCCGTGGTTTCCGTTCGCACATGGTGGGTTCATACTTGCCAGTCACCCCTGTTCTTCGATGTAACCTCAGGAGTGATAGACCACCGGGGTGGCTGGTAAATTTACCGTTTCACGACGGTCCCGAAGAGATGCTGTTTTAGGATAAAATGTTTTATGGATAATGTAAAAGCAGTATCTTCTTGCGGGTGAGTGAGCATTGCTTAGCTATCTGGCTGGTAATGTTCATTTCGTCTGGAAGAACATTTGATCTTCAGAGCCTGGCCGTCGAACCAAAGAAGTCGACCATCCTGAGCAGCATGCTTCTTAGGTGGTTTATCATAATCGACGAGGTACTAGGGAGGAGATCGGTGTTTCCGTGGACATTGTCGTGAAGATCGCCGATAACAGAGGATTATCTTATTTACACATTGTAATGATCTTTAATTAGTATGTAGATCTTTGTAACGTAGGACTTTGTATGTAACTGATTTGATGAATAAAACATATTTTTATCCCTCGCATCTTTCCTTGTCGTTAATTCTGTCATAATATATTTGTGAGTAGCAGATCATTTAGATCATTAAGAACAGATCAAGGAGTTTTTATTGAGCGTATCAATGTTTACTCGACTTGTTATGATTTAGAACTTAGGTTTTTAACCCAAAAGGTCCTTTTGATCGTCGTAAATAGTTCGAGGAGTGTTTATCGAGCGGATCGATGTTTACTCGACTCTTTTTTGAGTAGACTTGGATTTTTGATCCAAAAAGTCTTTTTGATATATCGAGGAGTTTTTATTGAGCGGATCAATGTTTACTCGACTCGTTTTTGATTGTAGACTTAGGTTTTTAACCAAAAAGTCTTTTTGATGTATCGAGGAGTTTTTATTGAGCGGATCAATGTTTACTCGACTCGTTTTTGATTGTAGACTTAGGTTTTTAACCAAAAAGTCTTTTTGATGTATCGAGGAGTTTTTATTGAGCGGATCAATGTTTACTCGACTCGTTTTTTGATTTTAGACTTAGGTCTTTAACCAAAAAGTCTTTTTGATATATCGAGGAGTTTTTATTGAGCGGATCAATGTTTACTCGACTCGTTCTTGATTGTAGACTTAGGTTTTTAACCAAAAAAGTCTTTTTGATATATCGAGGAGTTTTTATTGAGCGGATCAATGTTTACTCTACTCGTTTTGTTTCTGGCAATATGATTGTGCGATTCCGATGAATGTTTAACCGATATAATCGTCATATATAAAATGCCAAAGAAATCTTTAATAATTGAACTTTTAGGCCTAGGCCTTTATTACAAAGATTGAAATTTGACGAAGTAAAAAGTAGAATAATGCAATATAACCTGCTAAAATTTATTTACCATAGTATTTCCTAAGGTTGACAGCATTCCAGGTTCTTGGTAAGGCAGTTCCATCCAAATGTGCAATTCTGTATGAACCTTTCTTCCCCACGCCAATGACGATGTAAGGTCCGTCCCAATTTTGT
This sequence comes from Penstemon barbatus, assembly GCA_003313485.2. Taxonomy (NCBI): domain Eukaryota; kingdom Viridiplantae; phylum Streptophyta; class Magnoliopsida; order Lamiales; family Plantaginaceae; genus Penstemon; species Penstemon barbatus. The sequence goes on from CM064882.1 coordinate 9,971,179, forward strand.
TGTAACTTTCCCACATGTTTGGATACTTCTACCTTTTTCAAGACCAAATCTCCTTCCTTGAAGGTTCGGATGCGTACTTTTTGATTATATGCTTTCTCCATATTAGCTTTAGTGGCTTGTAAGCGTACAGCAGCTTTATCTCTCAAAGCTTCTGTTAAATCAATGTCGTTTTCTCTTGACTTTTCATTTTCTTTATCATCGAACATTTCTACTCTTGGCGTTGGGATTAGGGTTTCCACAGGGATAACCGCTTCCGACCCATATACAAGGCTAAATGGGGTTTCCCCAGTTGAGCTCCTTATCGTGGTTCGATTAGCCCATAATACTCCTGGGAGTTCATCTAGCCATTTTCCTTTGGCTGCTCCTAATCTTTTTTCTAAAGATTTTATTATTTCTCGGTTTGCTACTTCAGTTTGTCCATTTGCTCGAGGATGTCCTACGGAGGTAAAATTCTGTTGAATTCCAAGTTTTGTACACCATTCTATTATTTGTTTTCCCGCGAATTGAGTTCCATTATCGGAGATAAGGACCCTTGGGATGCCGAATCGACAAACTATGAATTTCCATAGGAAATTGATGACTTGGAATTGAGTTATTCGTGCGAGGGCGATGCATTCTATCCATTTGCTGAAGTACTCCACGGCGACCAGGACATAAGATTTCTTCGATCTGGCCACTGGGAAAGGTCCCACGATATCCATTCCCCATTGATCGAATGGCCAACAAACTGGAATAGGGTGCATGTTTTCTGCTGGTCGATGGCATATGTTAGCATGGATCTGGCAGTGATGACATTCTTGGACATATTGAGCGGCATCTTTATTGATGGTCGGCCAATAGTAACCCGTCCTGAGACATTTTAAAGCCAATGCTCTTGATCCGCTGTGATTTCCTGCATCCCCATCATGTATTTCTCGTAGTATATCGAGGGTTTGTGATTCAGGTACGCATTTCAGAAGAATCCCTGATACTGATCTTCGGTAGAGTTTTCCTTCTATGAGTGTATATTTCGGAGCTCGATATTTTATTTTCCGAGCTTCATTTTGGTCGGGCGGTAATTTTCCTTCTCGAAGATAGTCTATCATAGGGGTCATCCAGTTCCCTTCGGCTTCTTCGATTTCCATTATATCCACTGCTGGTGTTTCATCGATGTCAATTGCTGGTGTATTAGAGATCAACCAGTTGATCACCCGTTCGGTCTTTCCGTCATGGGATCCCGTGAATTTTGATAACTGATCGGCCCATTTATTTTCCGAACGTGGGATGTTCTGGATACTAAAGCTATCAAATTTCTCGGCCAGAGTTTTCACTTTGGCGAGGTATTTGACCATGTTGAATTCCTTAGCGTCGTATAGGCCTTCTATCTGCCTTTGCACTAATTCTGAATCAGTTAGTACTTTAAGACTTTTTATATTGGCTTTGATCGCCATTTCCATTCCTGCGATTAATGCTTCATATTCAGCTTCATTGTTTGTCACAACGAAGTCCAGTGTTATTGCGTAATTTAAATCTTCCTTGTTTGGTCCGGTGAAGTTGATTCCGGCGCCTCCTCCTTCACGGCATGAAGCACCATCGACGTGCATTAGCCAAGTTTGATCTTCAATGATCAGGACATCGTCGCTGAGGCAGCTTGATGATTCAGTAGCCTGTGTCGGTGTTTCTAATATAAAATCGGCCAACACTTGGGCCTTGATGGCAATCCTCGGTTTGTAGTCTACCTCGAACTGACTGAGTTCGATGGCCCATTTGATTAGTCGACCGGAAGCTTCCGGTTTTGCTAGAACTTGCCTTAGTGGCTGATTCGTCAGGACGATGATTTTGTAAGTTAAGAAGTAAGGTCGGAGTTTTCGTGCGGCCACCACTAGGGCCAGCGTGAATTTTTCTATTTCTAAGTAATTCTTCTCCGCCCCTTGTAATAACTTGCTGAGATAATATACGGGCTTATGCTCTGAGCCCTCGACTTTAATTAGTACTGAACTAATTGCTACGTCGGAAATGGAGATGTACATAAACAATGGTTCTCCTTCTGTTGGTTTTGCTAACATCGGGGGTGTCGTCAAATATTCTTTGAGCTGCTCAAAGGCCTGATCGCATTCTTCGGTCCAAACAAAGTTCTTTGCCTTTCGGAGAGTTTGGAAAAAAGGGAGGCTTCTGTCCGCAGACTTTGATATAAACCTGTTTAATGCTACGATCTTTCCAACTAGGCTTTGTACTTGAGAGATTGTTTTAGGAGGTTTCATTTCAGTTATGGCTCGGATTTTTTCTGGGTTGGCTTCTATTCCGCGTTGGTGGACTAGATATCCCAAGAATTTTCCTGATTTGACACCAAAGGTGCATTTTGCTGGGTTTAACTTCATACGATATTTTCTTAAGATCTGAAAGCATCGATCGAGATGCCTTATATGATCTGCTTCGTTCATGCTTTTGACCAGCATGTCGTCCACGTAGACTTCCATTAGCTCTCCGATTAGTTCTTTGAACATTAGGTTTACTAACCTTTGATAAGTAGCTCCGGCATTTCTTAAGCCGAACGGCATCACTATGAAACAATAAACTCCCTGCTCGGTTATGAACGCGGTCTTCTCTTGGTCCCGCTCATCCATGTATATCTGGTAAAACCCTTGGAAGGCGTCCATCATACTGAATAACGCGAAGCCAGCGGTTGAGTCGACCAATAAGTCAATCCTTGGGAGGGGATATGGGTCACGTGGACACAACTTGTTAAGGTCGGTGAAATCATTACACATCCTCCATTTATTATCTTTTTTATCTCCTTTAGCGACTAGTACAACATTGCATAGCCATTCCGAGAAATGAATTTCTCGGATCTGTTTTGCCTCGAGCAACCTTTCTACCTCGGCTTTGATAATTTTATCTTTCACCGGTCCATGATTTCTCTTCTTCTGTCTGGCGGGTTTCGCCAAAGGATCTATTTTTAGGGAATGCTTTATTATTCGAGGATCAATTCCTTCAATGTCATTTGCGCTCCAAGCGAAGACATCGGCGTTTTTTCTGAGGAAGTCGATCAGCATTATTTCTCCTTCTTCACTTAACTCTGTACCAATTCTCGTCTTTTTGGATGAGTCGCCATCTACTAGAATTATATCTTTGTGTTCTGGGGGTTTCAAAGATAAGTCTAGCGGTTCTTTCCCCTTTTTATCTAGTCGATCAGTACTAGGAATTTCAACCTCGTTTCTAATGAGATCTCCTTCGATCTTTCTCTTGCTCGGAGTAACGGACTTAGGATGTTCTTTCATCGTTAACGAAGTACTATAGCAGTCCCAAGCCATGCAGTGGTCGTTTGTTATTTCTCCGATGCCTGTATCGGTTGGAAACTTTATCTTCTGATGATAAGTAGAGACAACAGCTCGGAATAGATTGAGTGCAGGTCGTCCTAATATCGCGTTATAAGCGAATGGGGTCTCTACTACTAAAAATTTCACTAGCTTTACTGTTCGGTGGGGTATTTTTCCGAGTGATACGCTTAAGGTTATCGTTCCGCTGGGGATGATTTCGGACCCCCCGAATCCTATTAATGGCGTAGCTACTTTCTGCAAGTTTATCTGTCCCAAATCCATTTGGGCTAAAACTTCTCGGGAGATAATATTGGCTGAGCTCCCATTATCGATTAAGATTCTCTTGACATTGTAATTTGCTATTTCTAGCGATATTACCATAGGGAAGTCAGGGTTATCCTCTCTTGCGTCCCAGACAATATTTTTAGGCGCTTCGCCTTCATTAAAACTGATCTGTTGATCGTTTGATGGCCTGCTTTCCAGGGTCCAAATTTCTTTTGGGTATTTTGAGTTTCCAATGATGGACCTGGCAGTTCTCCGCCGGGCGTTACGACTATCTCCACCCGCAGGACCCCCGGAGATCGTATGGATAGTCCCATTGATCTGGTCGTGATTCGATTCCGGAATAGGTCGGCGTTCGGGTGACCTTTGACGAGAATTTCTCCTTCGATCAATATTCCGAGGGCTTCTACTTCTTTCCCTTCTATGATTATTTCGCTCTATGTATTCGTCGAGTTTTCCTTGCTCGATAAGTTTCTCAACTTCTCTCTTAAGGTGAAAACAATTCTCCGTTCGATGTCCATGCGCCCTATGGTATTTGCAGAACTGATCGTAGTTTCGAGAGCCTGGTCTTGGCTGCGCGATTTTCCTCGCTTCGGGGATCCAGTTATTTCTTTCTAGGACTTCCAATATTTCTTCCATTGGAATATTTAACCTTGGGTGTTCTACTTGATTCACCCTGCTTCTTATTGGTTGATCATGGTTTTTTGGTCTTTGGTAGAAATTAGGTTGTCTGTCGTGATCGGCTTTGTTGTATTCCAGTCGGTGGAAAACATTACCTCTCCTGGAAGATCGCTCGTAATCCGAAGCTTTTTGGGTAGGAAGCCTATCGTGCCGTTTGGAGCTTGAGGTGGTGGCTTTGTTTTTGTTTTTATCCTTAAAGGAATTCATCTCTTCTTGGGTCATATACTTAGAAGCCAAGCTCATAATGTCGGCGAATGTTCTTGGTTGTTTTCGACTGAGGGCGTTTCCGAACTGCCTATTTTTAGTGAGGTCGAAGAGGATAGAAATTATGTAATCGATATTCGGTGAGTCGATTTTGAGTAATTCTACGTTGAACCTTGCCAACCAATTTCTTAGGGATTCTCCCTCTTGTTGGTGTATAGTTCCTAGGTAGCTCATCGGAAGTTTTTGCCTTTTCTGACTGGCAAATTGCTGCGTTAGTTTATTGCATAATTCTCGGAAACTGAATATAGAGTTGGCCGGCTGTTTGGCGAACCAATCCAGCGCGAGTCCTTCGAATGTTGTTACCATTAGCTTGGCGGTGAATTCGGCGGAGTGAGCATATAAATTCATTATGTTCGTAAAGCTAAAGATATAATCGTCCGGGTCGGTGGTTCCATCATATCGGGGTAGTCTTCCCGGGACCTGTCCTGCGGACTGTGCTTCTTTTATTTCCCTGCAGAAAGGAGAGCAAGCCGCAAGGCTTTCCTGGAGTTCTGTAGTCCGGGCCCAGGGGTTTTGTGCAGATCGTAATCGTTGTTCGAGTCGCTCTTGTACCATCCTTTCAATTTCTCGTTCTGAGAATCGAGTCGCTCTCGGTCGATGGGGGATCGTATCATCTATATCATCTTCGATTGGAATGATTGTTCGTTCCTTCGATCCGCTGCGAACTGCTTGTGGTACTCTTCGACCAGTTCTTCTTTGGGGACGGATGTCGGATGGTTTAGAATTTATCTGCTGTGGGCTGTGTAGCGAGCGTCGCTCACTTGCTGGGCTGTCAGCTTGTTGAGAGGTCCGTTCATTCGGCCTTGGCACTCCTGGAGCGGGAGCTGCCCCGGGAGCCGTAACGTTTTGAGGAATTTGGTCTAAAACTAGCAATTCTTCTGGAGAGAGCGATTTGAAGAGCATCGCTATTTGTTTCAGTTTTTCCTGAGCGCCAGGGAGAGGAACGCGTATTTCGGGGACTTCGGGTTCCTCCGGTATTGTACCGGTAAGACCTCCTTGGTGTTCCTGCTGACGGGAACGGGTATCTGGGAGGTTTTCATTGGTGTTTGGATTGTTGTTATCGTTGTTGTCTTGTGGATCTTCAGATGTGTTGTGATCTGTGGTCGTATTGCTTCTCGCTCCGACGCGAGCGCTTTTCCTTGGGCGAGCCATGTGTCGATTCGAATAATTAACCTAGCCCCACGGTGGGCGCCAACTGATTTAACCGGATTTCGTCGGGTTAATTGTATATCAGTGAATTTTGTAATATCGGTGGGGTTTACGAAATTTGTGTATATATATTAAGTAGGGCTCCGTTACTTTATTCCGGATGGATCAAACACAAAGAAAAGCAATGATTAAGAACAAGAAGCCAAACCACAAAGAAAGCTAATAACACTATAATCTGGAGATCAAAATACTATGAATAATATTGATTCTTATTCAGTTGTAATGCCTTAGGCAGAGAATATATGAGTATCCTTAAAGTGGAGGATTTCGTAGTTGTCTCATACAATGATTAGCTAGGTATTTATACAATGTTAAACCTAGCGTTACATGGAAACATAGTCCTAATAGGACTCGGCCCAATTATCCTTCATGGGTCCGGAGTATCATCTTCTGGTCGAAGAGAGCTGCGTCTTGCCGGGTCTGCGAGGGGATCCCGATCTGTTTGGATAGGTCGGATCGACCTTAACTTCTTCATCCGAATCGAGTAATATATAGGGAGCGAAATAGCCCCCATCAAACGGACATTTTTCAAACCTCAAGTATAAATAGCTGAGAGAGACGAAGAGATATACAAGAACACAATCTCTGAGAAAATTTCCGAAGCAAAATCTCTTTAAGTCTCAAGAACAGCTCACTCATCTGCTTAGTCATTTGTTAACAAAAGCAGAGTTGAAGAACAACGAAAAACACATCTTCTGAGTGATTTTGTAATCGTGAGTGTTGTGAGAAGTGTAGATCCGTCTTTGTGAGTGATCTAACTTCAGAGGATAGGTTTTCTTTGTGATTTCCTATTGCGCACTTGTGGCCTTTTCATTTGTTGATTGGCGCAAGCAGAGTATACTGTAAACATTCTGATTATAGTATAACCTAAGATCTGAGTGACTTGAAAGAGTGGACTAAAGGATATTTAAATCCATATAACCACTATAAAAATTATGTGTGTTTTTACTTGCATTTTTACTTGCATATTCTCTGTTGCATAAAAACACTTTAATTTAACTGTTTGAAAATTTTATAAGAAAAGGAGTTTTGTAAAACTGGGGAACAAACTTTCAAACTACTAAGTTTACTTGTGAAAATCACTTTACAAATCCGCTGCAAGTACTCTAAGTATTGAAACTGATTTTAGCAAAATCAGCTAAGTAATTATCAGATTAGTGGTCACCGAAGCTGTTCAAAGATTTGTTCGCGATTAGCCAAGTAACTTTCCAACAGATCAAAATTACCAGATTGACCTTCTCATTGGTTTTCACGCCATTCTTACCAAATTTTCCCCTCCTCACTTTCCATCCCCCCAGAGCTCTGAAGTCACAATTCTAGCAAATCTATAACCCTTTTGATTTGTTCGGCACCAAATTCTATCATCCTTTCACCTCACATGGCTTCGACAGCCAAAATTCTTGCAACTCTATAGCCTCGCAAGGTTTTTTCAGTGACCCGCAAGGTTAGAATAATATCTATAGGCTATACATGGAACAATTGGTATTCGTTCAAATTTGGGTGTTTTTCATTATTACACATGATTTGTTCAAATTTTCTTTAGTACATATCTGCATTTATTATATTCCATCCATCCCTTTATTTTTGTTTCCTTACTTTTGGCACCCAGTATTAGTCAAGAATTTAAATACTATTATTTTTTGAAATGTTTTTACATTCATGCCCTAAAAGCAATGGATGAGAAGTATTGGTGTCAAACTATTACCTTATATGTGACATTATTTATAGTACTCTATTGTATTATGAACTAAAACTTTAAAATATGATTGTTAGGCTTTTGATCAATAAATAATTAGTGTTACAACTATGTTTAGAGCTTTAATGTTTTAGCATCATTCTTTAATGGACCAATATTTATCTTAAGAGCATTAGAACTCCAGTTTTATAAGGACTGAGAAGAAAAATTCTTATGTAGGACTTTGGCGGATGGTAGAAAACTATGGTAAGGATATTTTTGCAATTATATGGATACCCAACATTTGTATTATAATAGAGTCAAAAGTAGTAAAATTAGTGCTTGAAAAGGTTGGGGCTAGAGTCAAGAGGTGAAAATCTTAGGGTATTACTTGTATTCTAAAATTAATATCTGGAATAAAAAGGGATGCACTATGCGGTTGATCCAAAGACCATTCCTATATGAAATATTTTATATTTTAAACATGTCCGAAGGAAATAATCGCTAGATAAGTAAAATATCATGGGTCTTTGAATATTATGTAGGTAGTACATGTTTTTGTTCTATTTTTTTGTTCTTTTTTTTTTTTGAGTTGTTAAGTATTATAATGTTTTTACAAGAACTCGCTCATTGTTGTGACTTTTGAATTCCTTTTGGGCTAAACAATATTTTTTTTATAGTCGCGCATTAATAGATTAAAAAATATATCTTGCTAAGAGTTTGATTTGGTGAACTGGGATTGATTTAGTAGATGTTAAAAATAAAATTATCATATATAGAATTTTATTTCGGTTGATTACGGTGTTACTCATTTTCAGTTTAGCTATAAAATTTATGATAAATAAATAATTATACAAGACTAACTCTTCAAGTTTTCGCCGATTAAAGTAAATTGATTTGGTGAACTTGGATTGATTTAGTAGATATTAAAAATAAAATTTTCATATAAAGAATTTTTCTTCGGTTGATTACGGTGTTACTCATTTTCAGTTTAGCTATAAAATTTATGAGAAATAAATAATTATACAAGACTGACTTTTCAAGTTTTCGCCGATTAAAGTAAACTAATATGGTAAGTAACAAATCAATTCCTACGATTACATATTCCACATTTTTATAGTTCAAATTACTTTTTTCCCCCTATATAACATTATCAATCGAAAGAAAAATATGTCAATTAACTTTTCAATTTAATTTTTACAAGACCCAAACATTTCAATAAATCTAGAGTTGAGACCCTCGAACCCTAGCCTCCTCGGCGGCGTGATCCATCGATTTCATTCTTTAGAAATCTCCAATCAGTTGCTGCCGACTAAAAATTATTAGCTTATTCTCATTTTACGGTAAGATTTGTTTACTAACATTCTTTAATATTTGGGAGGAACTTGAATATTTCTACTCTTGCTAAATATTTGGGAGGAACTTGAATATTTCTACTCTTGCTAAATACATATGTTTCGAATTGAGTAAAAATTTATCATTAGGTTTATGAATTAATTGCATCACATTAATTGGTTGTGATTGCTTCATGGATTTTCCTAACATGTTATTAGCTTAACCATGGTAGATTGCATTCATATACATATTGATAAGGTGTTGTTTATGAGAACATTTTTTTTGTTGCAACTAAGAATCTTATAAAAATGTTTTTATTTGGGTAGAGATCTCAGTGCATTGAATTTTTTTTAAATTCCTTTTGATAGAAAAAGAAATAGTTAGAAATCTTTGAGATGCACATATTTGAGAATTCTCTTAGAGAACTAATTGCTTTTGTGTATAATGAGGGGTTCAGGTTAGAAACACATATAATCATTAAACTTCTCACAGAGCTGCAGTTGGATAGGTATTTTATCTAGTTTTCTCCCTTTGATTTTTTTACATTATAGTTTCAAACTTAGTGGAATCGAAATTATGTAGGAGTATTTATTAATTAACTTAACAATGGGGAGACAAAGTTGACACTGAGAATGAGAGTTTTTTAGTTAGATTGGACCTCTCCAAATGTAGAAATTGAGTTTGTTGTGATTGTATGAAGGGCTTATTAGTTATAACAAAAAAAAGGACGTTTATTCATTTGTGTGCGCCCAATGTTTATGAATCATTTTTTGTATGTGTTATGTTTTTGGAAGCTCTTGGATTAGCTTGTGCATTCCCCATTCATTATTTTTAGCCCCAACGGTGATTTATTTACACTTGGAAGTATTTTTGGTTACTGTTAGGCCTTGATTCATTTTATCTACAACCTGTCTTACTGAATATATTGTTTGACTAAATAAAGTTATGTGTTTTGATTAGAAAGCTCTTAGATTAGCATTCACATTGTGTTTATATTCTTTAAGCCCCAAATGTAATGTTGGAATTAGGAAGTAGTTTGTTCTTTGTTTATCCTCTGTTGGGCCGACATCACATGCCACATGTTATATTAGTGAATTAAGTGTGAGTGTGTAATCTTGATAGTTTTCTCTGTGCATTACTTCTTTGAAATTGATTATTTTTACCTTTACCTTCAAGCTCTATAATATGATTAAGTCTCATGAGAGACACAAGCAAGAAGTGAATTGACCATCTGAAACTCTTTCCAGGATCACATAATTAATACCATCATTATGTTAATTACAATAACAATAACAATAACAATAAAAAATACATAGCACATGTAATATCAATCCAATATAGGTCAATTTGTTATCCTTGTGAAATTATTCGCACTTTCAACACTTAGGGAGCTTGTATTTGTATCTCAATTTATACCAACATGTTGTTGTGATCTCGGAGGTGGCATTGCTGTCACATGATTCAGTTTGGGGCATGTTACGACTTCTGAAGAGAATGATAAATACATCGATAGAAAAGGAAAACAATCAAAACATATTATACTTCATTTGTTTAGATAGAAAAGTTTAACCAAATACTTTAATGGGATAGTGAGTTGTTAATTTATTAACGGTTTGATTTGGCTATATTGTTTTGGTTTTCGTTGAAGATAAGGATAGTTAGATTTTAGATTATGAGAGAGTATTTTAATTAGAATCCATTTTTGTTCTTTCTGAAATTTCTCTAATATGTTTTATTTAATTAAAAATGATTTGATTTTAATTTTCCATCAATTTAGAGGATAATGTAAGGGATTAGACTATAAAATTAATTTTGTAGTGATTAGTCTATACTGGTTGCTGAAGATTTTAATATTCAATTTTTTTTTATTGTCCTCTACAGTTTTAAATGATATTCCTTTAGTTATATAAAATCATGGGGGCATAGTTTCGTTACAAATATTACGGTTAGATTTTTTTGGATGCATTTTATTATCTAAATTGAAAAGTTAATAGTGCAACCTCTCATATTCTTGGTTGTTTTATAGTTATGTGCAAGCTCTGCACTCCCCTTGTATTATTCATGTAAAAAAGTGATGTTTTGTTTTTTGTTTTTAAAAAAGTTAGCCTTGCAAGCATTTGAAATATCCCCGTGAGCCTTTGTGGTAATCATGTTCATGACTTGAACATATAATCATAGTATTTACATTTAGGTATGACCTTGATAGTATCATATTAAAAATTCTAAATACTTAAAGATAAAGTCAATAAGAGGTAAGCATGTAATCTAGTAGAGTTTGCACTATCACCTTTAACCTGAAGTCTAACCTAATTATATATATGAAGGAAAAGTACGTTTAAAAACCCATTGTGTACCTCTGTGTAGGTTAGTATGAATGATGGTTATTCCGCATCTCTTGGAGAGCTCGACTCCAATACTTAACCTTTTATTGAATAAGAGCAATTTGATTTTGTAGATTGATTAGACTTTTAAGAAGGACCTTGACATGGAGTTTAATTTTGATTACTTCTCAAATATGGATTCATTAGATTTCAACTGATGATGTTAATGCCAATTTTATTTAAACCTAGTCCCATTAATTTAGAACTGGGATAAATGGCACACAACCACACATATTATATAAAGAAACTATAATTCAAATTGGGATAGAAATTCTATTCAAATAGATATTAACACAACCACACATATTATATAAAGAAACTATAATTCAAATTGGGATAGAAATTCTATTCAAATAGATATTAACTTCAAAGATTTATATGACTATGCTACTTCAATGTATATTCTTTACTAATGAAAAGCTTGTCTAATTTGTGAATCACATGCATAAATACTTCTTTTACTTATGTCTTTTTAGAGGGTCATTTACCTTTTCTTTTTCCTTCAATGTAAGAATGGATGGATTTTTGATATTGATTTGTGTAAATTGGAATAACTCTAAAAATAATATTTGATTCCTGAATGTAATTTATTCGATAACCTTTTATGCGTGTAAGGAGATTTATTGCACAAAATGTGCGGGAAGAGGTAGTCATATTTCAATTGCACTCCTCCCACAATTTAAGTGAATTGGCAAAAAGTGTATATCTTTCTTAACATCACACATAGTATCTATCTACATTTTTTTCTAGTCTTACGCGGTATGATTTGAGAATAACAGTGAACTAATCTTATTTTACAGCTATACTTATGGATCACATCGACATTCAGGACCTACAAAATCAAGAAGTAAGCAATGTATTTATCGTTTAAGTTTCAATTTATGTGGTTATATTTTTCTGTGTAAGTTGTAAGCAATAATACACACACACACATTGAGTTAATGAATATTAAATCTTCAAATATGAACATAAATTGAATGTTGTGACGTTATGTAAATTTGTTTAATTGTGTTTAAGGACATTGGCTCTGGCGGAATTATGGGGTCAACGATTCAGGCTGGGATGAAAAGAGAGTTTTCTATGACGATGAAGGTTTATTCAGAGATGGGCGAGCTACCATTGTGTAAAAGAAGAGTGACTCAGTCTCAATTTGTTCCTAGTTCCAGCAAAGACAATGCCAGAAGAGATTTTGGAAAAGAGGTAAAGGGGTTTAGCACGATGACAATTGCAAATGATTCAGAAAGGCAAAAAAAGATGAGAGGAAGATGGATGACATTAAGACCTTATGTAATAAGGTAAATTTAGAGAGTGCGGTGGAGGTAGAAATTAGTGAAGGAGATAAAATTGTGATGCAAACTCGACCAGCTCTAAAACCACAAGAGATGAATTTAGGATCTTTCCCCCTTAGTCTGTCGAATATAGAAACAAAAACCTCAAAACCAAAGGTTTCAACAAAGCTAAAGGATCTTCTGTGCAATGATTTGCTTGATGGTCTACGTGTCTTTTATAAGGTGAAATGCTAGATACCTAGTTTGATCCAGTTTTCATATTTTATTATTGATTATTATTCTCTTTCTTTTAAACATTTTAGCTTAGAGGTCAACCAGGACTTCAAGGAGTAATAAAGAGCCCTGGAATATCGTGTTCATGTAATTTATGCAAGGGAAAACAAGTAAGGAGCCTTAGAACTAAGTAATTACGTATTGATTTAAGTGATTTTAATGTTCTAACTATTTTGTGTTGATGATCCTAGGTTGTTACCCCAATTCAATTTGAATTGCACGCTCATAGTAAAAATAAACGTCCATCTGAATACACATACTTGGAGAATGGTAAGAGCCTCAGAGACGTGTTGAACGCGTGTAAGACTGTTCATTCTAGCTTAGATGAAGCGGTGATTAGAAATGCCATTGGACGTTCAAATTCTAGAGCTACGTCAGTTTGTTACAATTGCAAAGGTAGTTTTCATCATTTCTTTAATATTATACATTTCACTTTCATATAACACATTCTTTTCTTTAATGTCTTTAGGTTTAATTACTGAAGCTGGTGTTGCCAAATCGATGCTTCTTTGTGACTCATGTAATTTACTTAAGGAGGCTGAAATTAATGATTGTCACATCAGCTATACCACTACAGGGTTATTCTGATAGCCCTGAAAATTAGCATAAAGATTGCACATTTGATTTGAGAATATTTATGTCATACTCATTAGCATAGCACATTATTGCACGTCTTTTGAACCGAGTTGAGCTTTTTGCTCAAACTTCAAAAGTTTTATTCCACTAATATACAGTAAACTAATGAAAGTTGAATTTGGTTAATATTCAGAAGACCAAGACAATCTTAGAAATTCAACCAATGAAGTAAGATAACATATTTGTGAAAAATGAAATATGAAGATTTCTGCATCGATGCATATATATGATTCTATTTCCTTCTTCACACGAGCAAGCTATTTACTTGTTGATTTTCAATTTTTTTAGGTATGAAACAATTGTTTCATCTGATTCAATGGCCTCAAGTAGTCAACCTGAAATAAAGGCTCAAGGAAGTGCTCAGATGTCTTCTAGCATTAAACCTCAAGAGAAGGCACATGGGCAGCTTACAAAGAAGTATTTTGAGTTTTATGTCTATTTTATTAAAAATAATCTATAATTTCGTACGTGTAGATCATATACATATGTGACATGTTCTCGTTATAAATGTTTTATCATGTTACTAACTATTTTTGTGTACATTTTGGAGGGACTCGAGAATGCATAAACTAGTATTTGAGAAAAATGAGCTTCTTGATGGCAGTTATCTTTCATATGTTATTGATAAAAAGGTATATCCAATATCTTATTAATTTTTTTCAGTTTTATCCTACATGAACTAATTTCTTTTTATAGTTGTTATGAATGAGGCAAAAGTACTTTGACAATGAAGCTAGCTTTTCTTCACGAGATTTTAAACCCAATCTTGGATTTTTGTTATTGAGTAGAAAAAGCTCGAAGGTCATAAGGAAGGTTCTGGTATCTTTTGCTCGTGCTGCAACAAAGGTACTTTGGTCGCTAGTGTTATTTCGAAAATTCAAAATTAATTTTGGTTCAATATAGTATAAAATAGCTTAAGTTACTTTCTTATTGTTATGAACAGGTTAGCCCATCAATGTTTGAGGCTCATGCTGGTTTTGCATCACGTCGTAATCCGTGAGTATTTCGTAGATTTTTTATACTTTACTCGTGGATATATTTATCAGGTTTTAATAATTTTATTGAATGTAGATTATTTGCACATAAGATGTTTTGGGTAAAACCAAATGAACTTAACCCATATCAAGCACATAGCTTGGAGTTTGGCTCTAATAGGCTTAGGGTCTGGATGGGGCTAGCCCATGAACTCCATCATTTTGTGCTTTTGACCAAAGATCTATATGCATGAGATTTATGTGTAAATATGTGAGTGCAAATGCCATGTCTAAAGTTGGTTTTCCCATAACTATTAGATATGCAAATATTTGTTTTCTTGTGAGGGATAATAAATAAGAGTTTCCCCTTTTTGCCTCGCATGTTAGTTAAGGTATATAATTTGATTGAGTTGTTGTTTTCTTGAAAAATGAGTAGAAGCATGTTGCACTGTAAATGGAGTAGGGTACAAAGTTGAAAATTTGAAATAAGCAAATCAATAGATTGAGGTTTATAAACATAAAACTACTTAGAGTTATGTTGGCCACTTTAAATAAAAGCGAGGGGAGGAGGAAAGGGCTATTATGAATAAGTTTTTATTTAGTCCGAGTTTGGTCTCAAAATTTCATTAAAAGGCTTTTGTTGAAACTTGTGAAACTCAATTTGGACTAGTTCAATGGAAGATTGAGATGGTAAAATACTTAAATATAATGCTCCCTATGTCCTATCTTCTTTGCTCATATTTCCTTTAAGGGATGTTTCAAAACCAAACTCTCTTTTCTTATGTGAATTTTTTTTTCTCAAAATTTTCCTCTTACACAAAGTAATAATTTGACACCACTATTTCTCAACAACTGCATATGAGGGCAAGAGTAAATATATTTAAATGTTTTTTACTTTTTTAACTCTTATCTAAAATTCTGTGCAAAAATTCAAGTTAACAAAAATAATGGAGAAGTTTGTAAGTTTGAAAATGTGAGATTTGATTTGGATTGAGGTTTTGTTATTGGGGAATTTTTTTTTTATGTAGGTATCAAGTCAACACGTTTGTAAGTTTGAAAAATTGTTCTCAAATGTCAAATCAATAGCTTCATACGACTCAAGTATGGTTGGGCAGGTCTCGACCTAGGCCAAAACCCATCTAATGAAATTTCCAAATGGTGTATGGCCCAATTTGGGTGACCTTAGAATGAGCCAAACCATTTCCAAATGGATCCTAAACCTAAGGTCCCATTTGGGGGACCATTACCTATAAGCTTTTCTAAACATGATTATTTTTCTTTACCCGATTTGCAGTTATATGAACATATTCACATCCAATGGTGTTTCTCTGCATGAGCTATCCATTCAACTATCTAAAAAGTTCTCTTCAAATAAAAAGGATGATCTATGTTCTACATGTGGGGAAAGAGAAACGGCCCTATTCTGTACGACATGTCCTCGAGCTTTCCACATTGGTGAGTGTATTTGTTATTTGCTAACATGATTCTGGTAAATAAGGTTTATATTCTTTTCATTTCATTCAAAACTTAGACGTAATTGAACATTATGATAATTATAGGAGATAAATTGCTCTTTTTCCAGTTCACATGCATGTTTTCCTACTAAAACATACAAAAGGAAATGTTTTACCTAAGTTTCAGCTTACATGTATAAAAAATTTTATTAGTTTGTTGATTTTGTTGATCTTGCAGGATGCGCTTCTCTTGCATGTATTCCTTAAGGCTTATGGAAATGCAGATTCTGCCAAAATAAATTTAAAAAGGAAAAGTTTGCAGAGAGCAATGCCAATGCAGTTGCTGCTGGAAGGGTTGCTGGAGTTGATGCTCTTGAGGAAATAAACCAGCAGCGCGTTCGGGTTGCTGGAAAAATGGTGGATGAAGTTGGTGAATGTTCACTTTGCAGATTGTGTTTCTGCTCTCAATCTGTAAATAATAGGAAATTGCATATTTCATACCAAACTTTTACCTACTTTAGACATTTGATACCTAAATTGAAAGACTTTCTGCATATTTTCCTTGTTCGTCAATTTTTGGGGAGCCAAATTTTGTGTTCTTTATATGGCTGGAAAACTCTCGTCAAGCTTCAGTTCACGAAACACAATAAGTTCCGTAGAAAATTAACAAAGTTTCGAAGTATTAATCAAAATTAAATCATATCTCATAATCTACAAGGAACCATGCCACAATAATTTTCAGATATGATATAGGGCACATAAGCATGTTATGGTACAGATTTTGGAGAATAATATTAAGCATAACAAAAATCGCCATTAAAGCTCAAGCAAATGTGAAAATTTAATTCAGTTTTTGTATTATAGTTCTTTTTTGCTTTCCATTTTTAATGAGCGGTCTGGGTTTTGGTTCTCATACAGGGGTCATCATTTCTCTGAGTACTCGGGTTTTGATGACGATACAGTTATTATATGTGACCAGGTATCTACTTTTCTTTTCTTTTATTTTTTGTTAATTTTCTATTTCAAATTAGGCTTCTTGTTCTTAAATTCTCATGCTTGATGAACCTTATTTCTCTTATTGGTAGTGTGAGAAAGAATACCATATAGGTTGTTTGAGACAGCACAACATTGATAATTTGAAGGTACTACTTAACCAATGTTTTATGGTTCCTTCATGTTTTGATTTAGATAACGAGGAAATTGCACTTATTATACCAAATATTTATTTACTTTATATATTTGGTAACATAGTTTTTTTTTTAAAAAAAATATTTAATACTATGATTTCATTTTTTTTGACACATTTCATTTCTTCGTCTTCGTGACAATGCCAAATTTTGTGTTCTTTACATTGCTGGAAAGCTCTTGATGAGAGAATTCTAATTGTACATGTTTCAAGTTCATGAAACGATAAAAAACCATCAGCAAAAAACTAACCATGTTTCAGGATATTACTCAAAATTAAATTAGATCTCATAATCAACGAGGAATCATGCTACAATAATTTCCAGGTATGATATAGGGCACATAAGCGCGCCATTTTGGTGACTAAAAGGTAGTTTTATCCAAAAAATTGATGGAGAAAGAAAATGTGTCGAGTGGGGTGAAATCATGGTATTCAATGTGTTTTTTCAAAAATCATGATACCAAATGTATAAAATAGATAAAAATTAGATATGGAAAGTACAATTTTCTCATTAGATAATTCACTTGCTTCTTGCTTCTTCTTTTTTCTTGGTCAAAACTTAATTGCTTTTCTAAATGAATGCACTCTACAGGAATTACCGGAAGGTAAATGGTTTGGCTGCACATAGTGCAATGATATTGGTTCCACTCTTCTGAAGTTGATAGAAGATTGTGAAAAAATACTTTCACAAAATTGTTTGAACCCTGTGAAAAAGAGAAGTGAGAAAGAAGGTTCATATAATCTTGAGCTCGATATAAAATGGAGGCTCCTAAATAGGGCTGCAGCTTCTGAAGACAACAAATGGTTACTTCACGAAGCAAAAACTAATTTTTCGAGTAAGTCTTTGTGTTTTTCGAGTAAGTCTTTGTGTTATGCTGCATATAACAAATGGTTACTTCTGACCATGCCAATAATCGATATCACATAACTATAGGTCGCGCTCAAGATCTCCCCCAAGGAGGGATCATAATCAAGACACCAAAGAAGAACAGCCCAGAAGGGCCCAGCCCGGAACCATTGTCAATATGATATCAGGAGGGCCAGCTGGTGGAGATAGTAAGAATTCACGAAGAGTTGTTTCTCGAATACTCCGAGATGGAGCACTGAACGATAGGAAGGAAGTGTTCTCGATAAGACCCAAGACACAAAATCAAGTCATAGGGTTTGATGACTCCGATCGGCAGAGGAATTATCTGTCTTTCAATGATCAGGACGTGCCGGATTGCCCGATGGTAATTACGGCCCAAATTGCAGGTGCTACCGTCAAAAGAATCTTAATAGACTCAGGAAGTTCGGCAAACATCCTTTTCATGGATGCTCTGGAAAGGATGGATCTTGGCCCCATTCCTTTGGGAACGGTAGTGACACCGCTTCTTGGGTTTGGAGGAGCCCAAGTTATTCCTCGCGGAACGTTAACCCTATCGCTTACCTTGGGAGAAACTAGCAACTCGAGAACCCGGATGATAAAATTCCTAGTAGTCGAGGCACAGTGTGCTTATAATGTGATATTGGGTAGACCCGCTCTGAACGCTTTTCAAGCTATCATTTCTACCTATCACCAAAAACTAAAATTTCCGACATCTCAAGGAGTCGGCGAAGTGATTGGAAACCTGAAAGACGGATGGGATTGCTACACGGTTTCCCTCAACCAAGAAACAAAAAACAAGGAGCCTTGCTCGGAAGCTCCGAATATAGGTGCGGAAGCAAAGATCAGATCGGTTGCCCCTGTCGAGACTGACGATTTACTCAAGCTGGATGTAAGGCAGGAACAGAAAGAAAAACACGAAGAAATCAATTCCAAGAAAAGAAAGTTTGAACGAATCGAACCATTGGAAGGACACAGGTCGATTGAACTAGTGCCTGGAGAACCGTCAAAAACTACAAGAGTAGGAACCCAACTCTCTGAAGGACTGGAGACTCAGTTAATCGAATTCTTAAGGGAAAATGTGGACGTCTTTGCTTGGTCGACCACCGACTTGCAGGGAATCGACCCAAAGATCATAGTCCATAGGCTCAACATCGATCCTTCATCTCGACCTGCCAGACAGAAGAAGAGAAACTTCGGTCCAGAAAGAAACAAAATAATAAAGGAGGAAGTCCAGAAGCTTCTTGACGCCGACTACCTCGCTGAGGTCCAATTCACAGAGTGGCTCTGCAATGTCGTTTTAGTCGCTAAAGGAGGTGGGAAATGGAGAATGTGTAATGACTTCACAGACTTAAATAAACTCTGCCCCAGGGACCCATATCCCCTTCCAAGAATCGACTCGCTGGTAGACTCCACAGCGGGATGTGCTATCTTAAGTATGATGGACGCCTTTCAGGGCTTCTACCAGATCTTTATGGCCCTCGAAGATCAAGAGAAAACAGCATTTATCACAGAGATGGGAGTCTATTTTTTCAAAGTAATGCCGTTCGGACTAAGAAATGCGGGAGCGACCTACCAACGATTAGTAAACAAGATGTTTGAAGCATTAATAGGTAAATCGATGGAGGTGTATGTCGATGATATGCTAGTTAAAAGTCTTGATGAGAATGACCACCTAGTTCATATCAAGCAAGCGTTCGATATAATGAGAAAATATGGTATGAAGCTAAACCCGGCAAAATGCACGTTTGGAGTTAGGTCGGGAAAGTTTCTTGGTTATTTAGTAAACGAAAGAGGAATTGAGGCTAATCCAGAGAAGATTCAAGCAATAATTGACCTCAAAGCCCCGCGTAACTTGAATGAAGTGCAGAAGCTTGTCGGCAAAATCACAGCCTTGAATAGATTTATATCTCGATCTGCCGACAAAAGCCTCCCATTTTTCAAAATCATGAGAAACGCGAAGAAATTCGAGTGGTCGGAAGAATGTGATCAGGCTTTTGAACAATTAAAAGCATATCTTGTATCTCCTCCGCTTCTAGCAAAACCACAGGGCAACGAAGATCTCCACCTCTATGTAGCCGTCTCTGAACAAGCGATCAGCTCGGTCCTAGTGAGAATGGAAGCTAAAGACAACTACCCGATATACTACGTTAGTAGAGTCCTGCAAGGCCCTGAAAAGAATTACTCTGTAATTGAAAAATTCGCCCTTGCAGTGATAACCACTGCTCGAAAGTTGAGACCATACTTCCAATCCCATAAAATCATTGTCCTAACTAATCAGCCGTTGAGACAAACGTTATCCAAACCGGACGCGTCGGGACGTTTAATCAAATGGGCTGTAGAGTTGGGAGAATACGATATCCAGTATCAACCTAGAACGTCGATAAAGGGACAGATCCTGGCCGATTTTGTGCTCGAAAGCACTCAAGTAGAAGAAGAGAAAAAAGAAATATGGATGCTTCATGTCGATGGATCATCGACATCAGCAGGAGGCGGTGCAGGAATTTATTTCCAGGGCCCCGATGAAATAGAACTGGAATTCGCTTTAAAGTTGGATTTTATTGTGTCGAACAACGAGGCGGAATATGAAGCCTTACTGGCCGGCCTGAAAATGGCGGCTGAAACAGGAATTCGGCACCTCGTTGCTTATACCGATTCGCAGTTAGTCGAGAAACAATTCAAAGGATTATTTGAGGCCAAGGAAGATTCGATGATCAAATATTTATCTTTGGTTAAGGCTCAAGTCTCGAAGTTTGAAACCTTCCAATTAGAGTATATAAGGCGAACGGAAAACACGAGAGCCGACGCGCTTTCAAAGTTCGGAAATTTGATAGAAGGAATTACCACTAGGAAGATAACACTGATGATATCAAACAAGCCAGCTATCGATGTACGATGCGACATTCCATGCGCAGAAGTACTCAATCTCCAAATTGATGAGCCGACGTGGAAAACGGAATTATTAGACTATCTACTCAAAGGAACATTACCAACTGATCGTTCTGAGGCTCGACGACTCAAATATCGAGCTCCCCATTATGCTATTATCAATAACGATCTGTACCGACGATCCGTCACCGGAGTACTTCAAAAATGCATAGCATTCCCTCAAACTGACTTGATACTTAAGGAAGTTCATGAAGGTTCTTGTGGAAGCCACTCGGGCGGCAGAGCGCTAGCAGTTAGGATATCTCGCTTAGGATATTATTGGCCATCTTTGGTAAAAGACGCCAATAATTACGCCAGAAAATGCGCCAAGTGCCAATATCACGCGACTATGCCCCATCAGCCTGCCCAACTAATGGAGTCAATCTCAATTTCATGGCCCTTTGACCAGTGGGGCGCAGACTTGGTTGGACCGTTACCTGTAGCCAGAGGGCAGAAACGTTTCTTACTGGTGGGAGTCGAATACTTTAGCAAGTGGATAGAGGTCGTGCCGTTGAAGCAAATCACCCAAACTCAGATTGTCAACTTCTATTGGTCGATAATATGCAGGTTCGGACTCCCAAGGGTGATCATCTCAGATAACGGTGCCCAATTCGCAGGCAAAAGGGTGACCGACTGGTGCACCAAACACAAGATTACACAGCGATTCACGTCGGTGGGATGCTCGCAAACCAATGGACAGACTGAAGTCACCAATAGAGAGATCTTAAGATTACTGAAGAAAAGATTGTCGGAAGCCGGAGGTGCCTGGCTGGACGAATTACCATGGGTCGTTTGGGCTAATCGAACGAAGGAGAAAACAACAACCGGAGAAACGCCTTTCAGTCTGGTTTATGGTTCTGAAGCAGTAGCCCCAGCAGAACTAGAAGTACCCTCTCCGAGACTCGATCTATACAATCAATCGGATAACACTGACAAGAGGAACTTCAAGCTCGATCAGCTTGAGTCGAAAAGAGAAAGGGCATCTGCACGGATACAGGCCTACAAAACCACCATGGCAAAGGCATATGACAAAAATGTAAGATTAAAATTTTTTCAGGTAGGAGACCTCGTGCTGAAACGAGTCGACGTATCAAAGAAAAAAGCGAAGCTTGACAGCAACTGGGAAGGACCTTACAAGGTGATCGAAGTCGGGAAAAAGGGAGCTTATCGATTGAATACAATGGAAGGAGAGCTCGTAAAGAGGACCTGGAATGGGAGAAACCTCAGAAAATTTTATATTTAAAAGATTTTCTTTAGTTTGTCCTTATTTCCAAGTATTTTATAAATTATACTACCAGATGTTTTGTAAGTTCCTGGAAGTTTATTTTTAAAAACTAATGTTAAGTTCTTTTGTCATTTTCTAATGTTTTCTTATGAAGATATAGAAATAGCCATATATTCCTCGATCGCCGCCGACGCATCGAGAGGAAATCTCCATATCGTCGAAATCTCCATATCGTCGAAATCTCCATAACGTCGAAATCTCCATAACGTCGAAATCTCCATATCGTCGAAATCTCCATAACGTCGAAATCTCCATAACGTCGAAATCTCCATATCGTCGAAATCTCCATATCGTCGAAATCTCCATATCGTCGAAATCTCCATAACGTCGAAATCTCCATATCGTCGAAATCTCCATATCGTCGAAATCTCCATATCGTCGAAATCTCCATATCATCAAAATCTCCAGGTCTTTGAAACTGCCGAATGTAACTCCAGTGTAATCGAAATTGTGAAAACAAAGCGATAAAAGAGCTAAGTATAAACATATCTTGATTATGGTGAAGGCATCGATCAAAAGTCAAAATCGACAAAGACGCTTGGAGATAAATAATGGAGATTCATGATTACATTAAAAGAGCTAAGTATAAACATATCTTGATTATGGTGAAGGCATCGATCAAAAGTCAAAATCGACAAAGACGCTTGGAGATAAATAATGGAGATTCATGATTACATTAAAAGAGCTAAGTATAAACATATCTTGATTATGGTGAAGGGCATCGATCAAAAGTCAAAATCGACAAAGACACTTGGAGATGAAAAATTAGGATAAACGATTACATTGAATGAGCTAAAAATAGAAAGCATCTCGCTCATACTAAATATATCGATTGTATAAATGGAGTCGACAACATAGAGACATATCTCGATTACGATGAAGGCATGGGTTAAAAACGCGAAGTCGATAAAGGCATGGGTTAAAAACGCGAAGTCGATAAATACATTCAGATATAAAATTCTACTTCTGAATAGAAGTAACAAATCGGAAGGATGAATGAGATATTGAATGATTATTTTATTCATAATGTCGACTTACAATACAAATATACAAATGAAATTTACAATACAGCTATCAAAATTTAATACAGGCTATTACATCGGAAAAAATCGTCTAAGTTGAGGAAACCCCGAGTATTCCTACATATTCGACAACCGAGGACTACTGAAGACGATCGACTTCGGATTAGCTATAGGCTTAAATATGGAGGTTTTCCGCCTATAGCTTTTCCTCTCATTGGTCGAGGCCTTGAGGGGATAATTCACCCTCGGTGTCAGCGAAGGACAGGAGGATCTTTTTAATTGCAGCATGCTTGCTAGAAAGACACACCATCTCAGTCAATAACTTGACCATGGGTGATGGGTCTCTCTGCTTCGACCAAGCGACAGAAGAGGAAAAAGTCGCTCAATATTTTTGCGCTTTAAGTCCTCCACCATCTGATCAGCTGCCATACTTTCCACCTCACCCCTGCCCTTCTAATCCTCGGAAGCACCTCGGAATCTTCGGGGATCGACATATGTTGCAGAGTGCCGATCCAATGAGGATTCCGAGATGCCCCCGGGTGAACCTCGTTGTCGTTACCGATGCCACCCATTCGAACAACGAGGCCCACCCATTAGAGTACACCTTTTACCGATACCACCCAATCGAAACGAATATCACATTTCTGGTTTCGGTCTGGAGGTCGAGTGGGATGAAAAGTCCCAAAGAAGGAAAAGAGACCTTTCGATAAACTAATATCGAAAAACGGATTATCGAGGAAGGTTCCTCTCGAATGTTTCTGTAATAGGGACATGTTGGTATGATTTTTTGGTGTGGAGAAAGAGGGGAAACCCTCCACATATTTATAGAGTTGGCCCATCCAATCCAACGGCCCTGAATTATCAGGTTCTACGGTCAAGATGTAATGGATTTAAGTAGCCGACTGTTACGCTACCCGAGGTAACTGACGCGGCCTAAATCCAACGGTCAAAGGAATGCCACGTTTAACGGCTGAGATTGTTCCCATTTAATGCGCTGACCGCTTCAACTACCTTGAAGTTTTAATGCTTTAACTTACAATTATGACATTACTCTGAGACCTCGAACATATCGATCTATCAGTTTACCAAAAGGGCATCTTTAGTACGTATTCATACCTCGGTGTACTAAAGATAATGTACGACAAAAAGAGCAAATCATTATTATCGAATTAGATGGAGGTTTAATTGATTTAATCCGACTAAGCAATAAGATAAGTGACAACAATCATTGAATATACTCATATGATGAGGTGCCGATTCATTTGCACACATCAAAGTATACAAACAGAATGGAGATACACAAATTAAACATGATCGATTAATGACAGAAAAAATTCAACATTCCTTAAACATAAAATATAAACAACAAAATACGCCGCCCACACGCAACTCGATAACCACCAAACCGAGCTTTAGAGGAAATAAAAGTTTTTTCTTTTTTCAAACTCAAGGCCAAAACAAATGCCGTCAACAATCGTTATGGGTCTGAAAGTTGAGGAGATCAACATGATCGGAGGAAGTCGACTTGGGAACTTCACCTCCAGGGTCAGCACTCTCGGCTCTCAGCTTGGCTGCTTGCAGCTCGAGCAGGAATCCAAATTCATGATCCTCAGGAGCACCCTTGGAGTCGTCCTCTGTCAAAAAATCCAAGTCGAGCGGAACACCATTTTCATCTGAAGTGGCGCTGAGCTTCGTCTCGTCGAAACGATCGTTCAAGAAGCCGAGCGCCCTACATTGCTTCCAACCCTTCTCAAAGACCTTAGAAAGATCGATTCCGGATTGACGTTCAACAAGCTCCTCATAAACGACGCTGTTGAAGAATTCAGTAACGATAGCCTTCCTTTCGGTAGCAGTTGCTTCATTGCGACTCTTCAATCCTTCTTGTCGACCCAATTCAAAACTCTCTGCAACTTCATCCTTCAGCTTCATGGCGAACTCTTGATCCTTCTGTTCGAGTTTTGCCTCCAATTCGGCAATACGACCGTCTTTACCCGTCGCCTCTTTCTCCAGAACAGCCACCTTTTCATTAACTCCTTTCATCTTCTCCTCCAGATGACCAACCTTCTTCTTCAGATGTGAGCAAGAACCTTTGCTCTTCTCGTAACGCTTGCCCAGGCTATCATGTCGGGCTGCTGAAGAATAGATGGTCTGACTTAGCTGCAAGATTCGAAAGTCGTACAATATTAATATGCATTAAAGGAAAACATATCGTGTATCGATATCGAGAGAAGAATACCGAAAGAAGGAGAGACGCCTGCAACCGTAGGATGTCCGCATCATCTTTCTTTAGAAGTGTGGCGTGATCCTCGAAAGACACGGTCGACAAAAATTTCTCCCAGGCCTGAGGCGTGATTGAAGAATCCAAGATTGCAGGATTCATCATTGAAATGCCGGCTGTCCTCGATCCCAGCTTTCTTTTATGTTCCTCGAGAATAAACTCAAGGTTACCTCCAGCGGGGGCAGGGATCTCACTACTACTAGGGGTCGATAGATCATCTACCCTAGCCTTTTTTGAAGAAGGGATATCTTCCTGATCAACTTCAGCCGACACTGGCCTTTTTCCTTTGTCAATTTCTTGTTCTCCCTCCACTTGTTGATTAGTCGATGGAGGAACAGTGCTCGAATGACCAGGAGGTTTCGAGGTTTTCTCAATAGCAGTAGTTGGAGACGGAGGCACAGGTGGTTTCACAATGTGTTGAGATTTCCATATCGATCGAAGGTAACGATTAGACATAGGAACGATGTCTTCTGCACAAACAAATATATTAAAAGAATATATCAATGTATTATATAAAGAAACGCAGAGAACGATTAAAACTACCTAAAGTAGGACAATCGACAGGTAAGGGAGCCATCGACATTCCTCCTAAACTCAAAATTGGCTCCCGCAGAAGTGCATTAGTATCATAAGTCGATTCCGACAACTGAGAAAGAAAGTCGGGCCCCCATGAGGGCTCGGGTATGTTCTTCAAAAGAATGGCACCCGACCTCCATTCGCGTGTCGTCCTCCATACGTAGTTCTCGGGGCCATGAACAAAAACAAACCTATTCTTCCAACCTTTCCCATGTGATGATTTCAAATCACTAAGAAACCTAACTCTGGGTTTAGACCGTACAAAATAAAAACCTTCATTGGACTGAGGGGAAGGGCGGACATCGAATAAACTACAAAAATTAGCGAAAGAAGCGGGTTGACCGACCGCTTTCATCACTATACAGAAGACAATGATATAACCAATAGCATTAGGAACCAATTGAGTAGGGCATAAACCGAGACCATTAACTATCTCGATGAATTCATTTGCTAAAGGAAAACGGAGACCATTTTCCAGACTATCGATATGAAAGGCCCTATAACCGCTAGGAGGTTTATTCATCCTATCATCCGAAGATGGCATCTTAATACCCCAACCTGAAGGGAATTCATATTTCAATAGTAACGACTCGTCAGACATACGTAGACGACATGCCGATATGGTACTAAATAAATCTTTCGTTCGATGACGATCCGACTTAGACCCTGAAGGAATCATAACTTCCTTATTCGAACGCTTTACAGAACCTATCGACACACCTTCTCCTTCCCCAACATATTCATTTCCTATGGACTTAGACCCACCAGACATAAATAAGAAAAGGAGATAGAAATACCTAAGAGGGAGGGAACACTCCGACTAAGAAGCTCCAAGCAATCGCTGAATCGACAAAGCTCCGACAACCTTCCGCCCAAGACGTTTTTGTAAGTATGAACAGTTAACCTACTAACGCCATATATATAGGCGAGGATTCCTAAAGAGCGCGCCCATTGGCAAATTGTTTGAATAGATGTGGCGGTTCACAATAAAGTAAACTGATTCAATATTTCGGCCCAATAACACTCCTTTCGAAGTAGGAAAATTGGCCCAAGTTTTAGCCCATTTACAATATTAGAGGTCGATAATTCGATTAAGAACAATTAAGAGACAAATAAACAGTCATATGTATATTTATCGATCCAGAATAATCCCCGAGCGATTAATTGATACAGTCAAAATGTTATTCACATGTAACCCTACCACTAAGTTCTACATCCTATCTACGATTAAGCACCCGAACTCATGCGATCGAGCATCTTCATATTCTTCCTCTATACCATCGAGCGTCGGGGGTTGACATTGCTCGTCGAGTGATGCTCCAATAACTGATGGGTCGAAGTTCGCAGTAAGGAAACCTTTGTTTTGACATTGTTTGATAGTCTTCGTATGCATCTCGACCAGGGCATCTCCCATCCTGGCTTCAGCGAGAAAATCATAAACTGGAGATGCGAGAAACTCCTTGACAATCTCAAGACGTTGAGCAGGAGAAACTACCCTTGCATCTGGTGGATACCCAGCACGAAGTCGCTCCACTTCTCTGGTAGAAATGCTCAGCTGCTTCATAGCCTCATCGAGTTGCTGATCTCGCTCCTTAATGGCGACATCGTTTTCGGCCTTAATTTTTTCCAGTTCTTCTCTCGCGAGATCCGCCTGGAGGTAACCTTGAAACAGATATTGTGTTACCTGCGTAATACGAAATAACTGATTTCCGGTACATGATTTGTTATCAATATTACAAAATTAATATCGAGAAACAGTACTTACTGTAGAGATTGCTCGCCCCGAGGTGTGTAAATTCTTTTCTAGCGATTTTCTCGACAACCACATCTGGTCGCAACTGAAAATACTATGAATAAAACTTTGGAACCCAATATCCTTTGAGTCTCGTTGAAGAACTGAATCACTGGAGCCCAAACCTCCGGGATATTTATGCTCGGAATCGACCCATTGAGATATCGAAAAATTGAGATCAACCTCATCGTCATCAGAGCTTTTGTCGCTGACATCTTCAATCAAAACGAAGGGATCATTTTCCGCCTTTAAACCATCTCTTCTTCTCTGCGAGGCCTCTTTCCTCGCTTAATCTCGATTCGACGAGCTCATTGTCACTTACGCTCTTCGCTCTGCCCTCCGCGCTAGATCCAGCTTTGACGCCAAAGCCTTGCGGCCACTTGCATCGATTCTCGGCCTCGAGAGCTTCCCGTTTCTTCCCTTTGGGCGCAAGCATGGCAACCCTAAGAAGATCATCTAAGGAAGGATCATCGCCCCTCTTTTTGGATGGAGATAACACACACGTTCGAAGACAGCGCTCTTGAGTGAGGACCTTCACATCCAGGCAATACTTACGCAGATTTTCCAAAAACTGAGGCGACAGAGTAGGTGGTGGGGGCATCTGCACGTTAATAGGGCCACTACGCCAGGACGATGTGATGTTCAACTTTTGACCTTTTGGTGGCCTAAGATACACAAATCGAGCCTTCCACCCTTTCCCATGAGAAATTTTAGCATTCGTCAGGAAACTGTTCCTGTTCCCCCTGGACTTCACCTGATAGAAGCCCTTGCCCGACTTAGGAGACTCTCTCACAGTAAATAAACACCAAAAGTTGCCAAACGACGCCTCCTGTCTGAGAGCCTTCATGACGACAATAAACCCTAGGATCATCGACATGCCGTTTGGGACAATCTGGGCAGGAACGACACCCAAATAATTAAGGATTGAGGCTAGCTCGGGAGCGATGGGAACTCGAAATCCACACTCCATCGATGCCTCGTGTATCGTTATCGACTTTCTCAGAGGGTTATGCATTCGCTGTACCTTACTAGGACAAGATAAACCCCAACCCTGACCGATAGAGAACGACGATAGCCAGGTCGCCAACGGTTTTTTATAATCTCCGGCTTGAATTTCC
Source organism: Penstemon barbatus (assembly GCA_003313485.2). Lineage (NCBI taxonomy): Eukaryota > Viridiplantae > Streptophyta > Magnoliopsida > Lamiales > Plantaginaceae > Penstemon > Penstemon barbatus. The sequence goes on from CM064882.1 coordinate 9,999,978, forward strand.
TGATAAGCCAGCTGCCTTTCCTCTTCCTCTTCATCATCCTCATCAGCATGACCGCCACTGACAGGTATATCACCTTCGTTCCCCTCTTCTCGATTTTCTTCCTCACCAAAGACATCTTCGACAACATCTTCCACGTGAGCATTCTCCGGACTAGATACTTCACTTTCCGACATCTTTTGAATATCCCAGAAATTAAATCGATCAAATTTTTTCTACTAGCTTATAAAGCTCCGACGTCAATGCGTTTTCTTTTTATCGTAGTGTAAAAGCACAGGATGAACAACCCACCTATATATAGACGTGAAAACTACCGCTTCATCAAAATTGCACACTGCCCCATAACAAGACGCGACGTTTAATCTTCCACCCCTAATATGGGAATTTCCCGCCAATTTAAACCCTAGACCTAGAAGGCGCGAAAACATTGACACCAGGGCGGGAAATCCTGTTCCGATACTACAAGTTCAAGACCTCGCTTTACAATCAAACTCTCGAACTTGGGGGACTCCCACTGATACAAGCAAAATTTAAAATTCAATGATCACCACTTCAAAACTTCCAGAGTTCGACTTACGCTCGAACTCTAGAACTTGGGGGACTCTTGATGTACCAAGTCTTCGTCATTATAAACAACTATGAATCAGTCGACTAAAATCGAAGACCTCCCCTCTAGAGTTTACATCGATCATAAACGAATAAACTAACGTCGTCGTCGACATTAATCTCTTCGATTTTATTCGACGTAGCGATCGACATTCTCTTTAAGTTAACCCGTTTACAATCAGATCAAATCAAATACGAAGGACCCATATTCGAACCAAAACGTCCAATCCTGATTCGACCCGGTGATCAATTTTGAAACTATAAATAGCCCTCATAAATCAGATAAAAAGGAAGCACATTACGAGTATTAAATACGCTCCGACTTATACCTTATCTCGATACTTACTTTAGCATCGGAGGGTTATCGCCGGGTAACCACCGGCATTAACCTCACGTAGTTGTCTTTGATTGCAGGTTAGGACCCTCTATACAAATCGAGGAGAAGCTTGATTGACCTGCTTATCCTCACATTGACGAGTTGTGAAATCCGAGACCTTGACTACTAATAAATACCCTAACGATAACACGCTCATCAATTGGCGCCGTCTGTGGGAAACCTTAACTCTGAATCGTGAAAGATGACTACAAGATCTAAAGCAGCTCTGGCTCGTGAGCGAGAGACCAATCGAGACCAAAACGGGGAAGGTCAGGGTGATAACTTATTACCTCGAAACCCCGAGCAGCCACATAATGACGAATGGGGAACTTCTAGACCCCCGACCCCACCTATTTTTCAACTTACAAAGGATGACTTGAAGGCACTCTTGGACGATGCCAAGAAGGAGTGGTTGGCAGAAGCCGCAAAGGAAAATCATAACCTTCCCCAGAGACTCCCTCGTGCTGTCGACCAGGACGTCGAGAATGAAGTGGAAGTTAACCAAGCTGACAGTTGGGCAAATAAACGTCAAGCTAGACGCTTGGGAAAACAGGATTGTGAAGAACAATCTGTTAGGGAGGTCAACAAACTCGCCTCGGAAGTAAGATCGCTTCATCAGAAATTGGACAGGCAAGAAAAAAGAAATGAACTCCCAGTATCAATTTCTCGATTAAGAAAATCCCCCTTTTGTGATGAAATCTTCTTCGAGAGATTGCCACTCGACAAAAGATTACCTACTCAACTCCCTCGTTACTTTGGAACCGAAGATCCTGACGAGCACCTAGCCTCGTTCAATCTTCAGATGCAGCTTCACGGTATCTCGGACAATGTAGCGGCTAAGGCTTTCTCGACGACGTTATCAGGAATGGCGCAGTCGTGGTTTGGAAGATTAGAGGAGAAATCCATCTTTGACTACGATCAACTTTGCGATAAGTTCATGAGCCAGTTCGGTAGCAAACGAGCTGTTAGACCCCCTGCCAATCACCTATACTCTATCATACACAAACCTGATGAGAGTTTTAGGAATTTTATGGGAAGATTTAACAACGAGCTCCTTAAAGTCGAGATGCCGAGAGTGGACTTCCTGATAACGGTATTGTTTCAGAGTACCTTGAATAGAGGCTTTGCTAGTGCCATAGTCAGGGAAAATCCCTCGACATATGAAAAATTAATGGAAATGGCCAATCAGAATATGAACGAGGAAGAGATGAACAAACTAAGGGGAACCTTCTTTGGATTAACGAAAACCGAAGACAAACAGCCGGTCGCCATTACAGATCGACCGTTGGAAAGGTTTCCTAACAATCGATACAACGAGAGGAAAGACAGAAGAGGACACGGAGAAGAAAGAAACTTTAATCCTGGGAAACGAGGAGCGGGAAGATTGAATAAGGAATACCATGACAACTATACCCCATTGAAAAAACTCAGGTCTGAAATTTTGTTTGCCATACAAGACAAAAACTTGTTGAGAAAGCCCGCGGCAATCAGAGACAATCCGAGCTCGAAGAAGTATTGTCGTTCCCATAGGCAAAGAGGACACGATACTGACGACTGTTATCAGTTGAGAGATGAAATAGAAAGATTGATTGCGGAAGGACAATTAACTGGCTATGTGAAAGTCTCAAACAATGACCATGCCAATAATCGATATCACATAACTATAGGTCGCGCTCAAGATCTCCCCCAAGGAGGGATCATAATCAAGACACCAAAGAAGAACAGCCCAGAAGGGCCCAGCCCGGAACCATTGTCAATATGATATCAGGAGGGCCAGCTGGTGGAGATAGTAAGAATTCACGAAGAGTTGTTTCTCGAATACTCCGAGATGGAGCACTGAACGATAGGAAGGAAGTGTTCTCGATAAGACCCAAGACACAAAATCAAGTCATAGGGTTTGATGACTCCGATCGGCAGAGGAATTATCTGTCTTTCAATGATCAGGACGTGCCAGATTGCCCGATGGTAATTACGGCCCAAATTGCAGGTGCTACCGTCAAAAGAATCTTAATAGACTCAGGAAGTTCGGCAAACATCCTTTTCATGGATGCTCTGGAAAGGATGGATCTTGGCCCCATTCCTTTGGGAACGGTAGTGACACCGCTTCTTGGGTTTGGAGGAGCCCAAGTTATTCCTCGCGGAACGTTAACCCTATCGCTTACCTTGGGAGAAACTAGCAACTCGAGAACCCGGATGATAAAATTCCTAGTAGTCGAGGCGCAGTGTGCTTATAATGTGATATTGGGTAGACCCGCTCTGAACGCTTTTCAAGCTATCATTTCTACCTATCACCAAAAACTAAAATTTCCGACATCTCAAGGAGTCGGCGAAGTGATTGGAAACCTGAAAGACGGATGGGATTGCTACACGGTTTCCCTCAACCAAGAAACGAAAAACAAGGAGCCTTGCTCGGAAGCTCCGAATATAGGTGCGGAAGCGAAGATCAGATCGGTTGCCCCTGTCGAGACTGACAATTTACTCAAGCTGGATGTAAGGCAGGAACAGAAAGAAAAACACGAAGAAATCAATTCCAAGAAAAGAAAGTTTGAACGAATCGAACCATTGGAAGGACACAGGTCGATTGAACTAGTGCCTGGAGAACCGTCAAAAACTACAAGAGTAGGAACCCAACTCTCTGAAGGACTGGAGACTCAGTTAATCGAATTCTTAAGGGAAAATGTGGACGTCTTTGCTTGGTCGACCACCGACTTGCAGGGAATCGACCCAAAGATCATAGTCCATAGGCTCAACATCGATCCTTCATCTCGACCTGCCAGACAGAAGAAGAGAAACTTCGGTCCAGAAAGAAACAAAATAATAAAGGAAGAAGTCCAGAAGCTTCTTGACGCCAACTACCTCGCTGAGGTCCAATTCACAGAGTGGCTCTGCAATGTCGTTTGAGTCGCTAAAGGAGGTGGGAAATGGAGAATGTGTAATGACTTCACAGACTTAAATAAACTCTGCCCCAGGGACCCATATCCCCTTCCAAGAATCGACTCGCTGGTAGACTCCACAGCGGGATGTGCTATCTTAAGTATGATGGACGCCTTTCAGGGCTTCTACCAGATCTTTATGGCCCTCGAAGATCAAGAGAAAACAGCATTTATCACAGAGATGGGAGTCTATTTTTTCAAAGTAATGCCGTTCGGACTAAGAAATGCGGGAGCGACCTACCAACGATTAGTAAACAAGATGTTTGAAGCATTAATAGGTAAATCGATGGAGGTGTATGTCGACGATATGCTAGTTAAAAGTCTTGATGAGAATGACCACCTAGTTCATATCAAGCAAGCGTTCGATATAATGAGAAAATATGGTATAAAGCTAAACCCGGCAAAATGCACGTTTGGAGTTAGGTCGGGAAAGTTTCTTGGTTATTTAGTAAACGAAAGAGGAATTGAGGCTAATCTAGAGAAGATTCAAGCAATAATTGACCTCAAAGCCCCGCGTAACTTGAATGAAGTGCAGAAGCTTGTCGGCAAAATCACAGCCTTGAATAGATTTATATCTCGATCTGCCGACAAAAGCCTCCCATTTTTCAAAATCATGAGAAACGCGAAGAAATTCGAGTGGTCGGAAGAATGTGATCAGGCTTTTGAACAATTAAAAGCATATCTTGTATCTCCTCCGCTTCTAGCAAAACCACAGGGCAACGAAGATCTCCACCTCTATGTAGCCGTCTCTGAACAAGCGATCAGCTCGGTCCTAGTGAGAATGGAAGCTAAAGACAACTACCCGATATACTACGTGAGTAGAGTCCTGCAAGGCCCTGAAAAGAATTACTCTGTAATTGAAAAATTCGCCCTTGCAGTGATAACCACTGCTCGAAAGTTGAGACCATACTTCCAATCCCATAAAATCATTGTCCTAACTAATCAGCCGTTGAGACAAACGTTATCCAAACCGGACGCGTCGGGACGTTTAATCAAATGGGCTGTAGAGTTGGGAGAATACGATATCCAGTATCAACCTAGAACGTCGATAAAGGGACAGATCCTGGCCGATTTTGTGCTCGAAAGCACTCAAGTAGAAGAAGAGAAAAAAGAAATATGGATGCTTCATGTCGATGGATCATCGACATCAGCAGGAGGCGGTGCAGGAATTTATTTCCAGGGCCCCGATGAAATAGAACTGGAATTCGCTTTAAAGTTGGATTTTATTGTGTCGAACAACGAGGCGGAATATGAAGCCTTACTGGCCGGCCTGAAAATGGCGGCTGAAACAGGAATTCGGCACCTCGTTGCTTATACCGATTCGCAGTTAGTCGAGAAACAATTCAAAGGATTATTTGAGGCCAAGGAAGATTCGATGATCAAATATTTATCTTTGGTTAAGGCTCAAGTCTCGAAGTTTGAAACCTTCCAATTAGAGTATATAAGGCGAACGGAAAACACGAGAGCCGACGCGCTTTCAAAGTTCGGAAATTTGATAGAAGGAATTACCACTAGGAAGATAACACTGATGATATCAAACAAGCCAGCTATCGATGTACGATGCGACATTCCATGCGCAGAAGTACTCAATCTCCAAATCGATGAGCCGACGTGGAAAACGGAATTATTAGACTATCTACTCAAAGGAACATTACCAACTGATCGTTCTGAGGATCGACGACTCAAATATCGAGCTCCCCATTATGCTATTATCAATAACGATCTGTACCGACGATCCGTCACCGGAGTACTTCAAAAATGCATAGCATTCCCTCAAACTGACTTGATACTTAAGGAAGTTCATGAAGGTTCTTGTGGAAGCCACTCGGGCGGCAGAGCGCTAGCAGTTAGGATATCTCGCTTAGGATATTATTGGCCATCTTTGGTAAAAGACGCCAATAATTACGCCAGAAAATGCGCCAAGTGCCAATATCACGCGACTATGCCCCATCAGCCTGCCCAACTAATGGAGTCAATCTCAATTTCATGGCCCTTTGACCAGTGGGGCGCAGACTTGGTTGGACCGTTACCTGTAGCCAGAGGGCAGAAACGTTTCTTACTGGTGGGAGTCGAATACTTTAGCAAGTGGATAGAGGTCGTGCCGTTGAAGCAAATCACCCAAACTCAGATTGTCAACTTCTATTGGTCGATAATATGCAGGTTCGGACTCCCAAGGGTGATCATCTCAGATAACGGTGCCCAATTCGCAGGCAAAAGGGTGACCGACTGGTGCACCAAACACAAGATTACACAGCGATTCACGTCGGTGGGATGCCCGCAAACCAATGGACAGACTGAAGTCACCAATAGAGAGATCTTAAGATTACTGAAGAAAAGATTGTCGGAAGCCGGAGGTGCCTGGCTGGACGAATTACCATGGGTCGTTTGGGCTAATCGAACGAAGGAGAAAACAGCAACCGGAGAAACGCCTTTCAGTCTGGTTTATGGTTCTGAAGCAGTAGCCCCAGCAGAACTAGAAGTACCCTCTCCGAGACTCGATCTATACAATCAATCGGATAACACTGACAAGAGGAACTTCGAGCTCGATCAGCTTGAGTCGAAAAGAGAAAGGGCATCTGCACGGATACAGGCCTACAAAACCACCATGGCAAAGGCATATGACAAAAATGTAAGATTAAAATTTTTTCAGGTAGGAGACCTCGTGCTGAAACGAGTCGACGTATCAAAGAAAAAAGCGAAGCTTGACAGCAACTGGGAAGGACCTTACAAGGTGATCGAAGTCGGGAAAAAGGGAGCTTATCGATTGAATACAATGGAAGGAGAGCTCGTAAAGAGGACCTGGAATGGGAGAAACCTCAGAAAATTTTATACTTAAAAGATTTTCTTTAGTTTGTCCTTATTTCCAAGTATTTTATAAATTATACTACCAGATGTTTTGTAAGTTCCTGGAAGTTTATTTTTAAAAACTAATGTTAAGTTCTTTTGTCATTTTCTAATGTTTTCTTATGAAGATATAGAAATAGCCATATATTCCTCGATCGCCGCCGACGCATCGAGAGGAAATCTCCATATCGTCGAAATCTCCATAACGTCGAAATCTCCATATCGTCGAAATCTCCATATCGTCGAAATCTCCATAACGTCGAAATCTCCATATCGTCGAAATCTCCATATCGTCGAAATCTCCATATCGTCGAAATCTCCATATCGTCGAAATCTCCATAACGTTGAAATCTCCATATCGTCGAAATCTCCATATCGTCGAAATCTCCATATCGTCGAAATCTCCATATCATCAAAATCTCCAGGTCTTTGAAACTGCCGAATGTAACTCCAGTGTAATCGAAATTGTGAAAACAAAGCGATAAAAGAGCTAAGTATAAACATATCTTGATTATGGTGAAGGCATCGATCAAAAGTCAAAATCGACAAAGACGCTTGGAGATAAATAATGGAGATTCATGATTACATTAAAAGAGCTAAGTATAAACATATCTTGATTATGGTGAAGGCATCGATCAAAAGTCAAAATCGACAAAGACGCTTGGAGATAAATAATGGAGATTCATGATTACATTAAAAGAGCTAAGTATAAACATATCTTGATTATGGTGAATGGCATCGATCAAAAGTCAAAATCGACAAAGACACTTGGAGATGAAAAATTAGGATAAACGATTACATTGAATGAGCTAAAAATAGAAAGCATCTCGCTCATACTAAATATATCGATTGTATAAATGGAGTCGACAACATAGAGACATATCTCGATTACGATGAAGGCATGGGTTAAAAACGCGAAGTCGATAAAGGCATGGGTTAAAAACGCGAAGTCGATAAATACATTCAGATATAAAATTCTACTTCTGAATAGAAGTAACAAATCGGAAGGATGAATGAGATATTGAATGATTATTTTATTCATAATGTCGACTTACAATACAAATATACGAATGAAATTTACAATACAGCTATCAAAATTTAATACAGGCTATTACATCGGAAAAAATTGTCTAAGTTGAGGAAACCCCGAGTATTCCTACATATTCGACAACCGAGGACTACTGAAGACGATCGACTTCGGATTAGCTATAGGCTTAAATATGGAGGTTTTCCGCCTATAGCTTTTCCTCTCATTGGTCGAGGCCTTGAGGGGATAATTCACCCTCGGTGTCAGCGAAGGACATGAGGATCTTTTTAATTGCAGCATGCTTGCTAGAAAGACACACCATCTCAGTCAATAACTTGACCATGGGTGATGGGTCTCTCTGCTTCGACCAAGCGACAGAAGAGGAAAAAGTCGCTCAATATTTTTGAGCTTTAAGTCCTCCACCATCTGATCGGCTGCCATACTTTCCACCTCACCCCTGCCCTTCTAATCCTCGGAAGCACCTCGGAATCTTCGGGGATCGACATATGTTGCAGAGTGCCGATCCAATGAGGATTCCGAGATGCCCCCGGGTGAACCTCGTTGTCGTTACCGATGCCACCCATTCGAACAACGAGGCCCACCCATTAGAGTACACCTTTTACCGATACCACCCAATCGAAACGAATATCACATTTCTGGTTTCGGTCTGGAGGTCGAGTGGGATGAAAAGTCCCAAAGAAGGAAAATGGACCTTTCGATAAACTAATATCGAAAAACGGATTATCGAGGAAGGTTCCTCTCGAATGTTTCTGTAATAGGGACATGTTGGTATGATTTTTTGGTGTGGAGAAAGAGGGGAAACCCTCCACATATTTATAGAGTTGGCCCATCCAATCCAACGGCCCTGAATTATCAGGTTCTACGGTCAAGATGTAATGCATTTAAGTAGCCGACTGTCACACTACCCGAGGTAACTGACGCGGCCTAAATCCAACGGTCAAAGGAATGCCACGTTTAACGGCTGAGATTGTTCCCATTTAATGCGCTGACCGCTTCAACTACCTTGAAGTTTTAATGCTTTAACTTACAATTATGACATTACTCTGAGACCTCGAACATATCGATCTATCAGTTTACCAAAAGGGCATCTTTAGTACGTATTCATACCTCGGTGTACTAAAGATAATGTACGACAAAAAGAGCAAATCATTATTATCGAATTAGATGGAGGTTTAATTGATTTAATCCGACTAAGCGATAAGATAAGTGACAACAATCATTGAATATACTCATATGATGAGGTGCCGATTCATTTGCACACATCAAAGTATACGAACAGAATGGAGATACACAAATTAAACATGATCGATTAATGACAGAAAAAATTCAACATTCCTTAAACATAAAATATAAACAACAAAATACGCCGCCCACACGCAACTCGATAACCACCAAACCGAGCTTTAGAGGAAATAAAAGTTTTTTCTTTTTTCAAACTCAAGGCCAAAACAAATGCCGTCAACAATCGTTATGGGTCTGAAAGTTGAGGAGATCAACATGATCGGAGGAAGTCGACTTGGGAACTTCACCTCCAGGGTCAGCACTCTCGGCTCTCATCTTGGCTGCTTGCAGCTCGAGCAGGAATCCAAATTCATGATCCTCAGGAGCACCCTTGGAGTCGTCCTCTGTCAAAAAATCCAAGTCGAGCGGAACACCGTTTTCATCTGAAGTGGCGCTGAGCTTCGTCTCGTCGAAACGATCGTTCAAGAAGCCGAGCGCCCTACATTGCTTCCAACCCTTCTCAAAGACCTTAGAAAGATCGATTCCGGATTGACGTTCAACAAGCTCCTCATAAACGACGCTGTTGAAGAATTCAGTAAGGACAGCCTTCCTTTCGGCAGCAGTTGCTTCATTGCGACTCTTCAATCCTTCTTGTCGACCCAATTCAAAACTCTCTGCAACTTCATCCTTCAGCTTCATGGCGAACTCTTGATCCTTCTGTTCGAGTTTTGCCTCCAATTCGGCAATACGACCGTCTTTACCCGTCGCCTCTTTCTCCAGAACAGCCACCTTTTCATTAACTCCTTTCATCTTCTCCTCCAGATGACCAACCTTCTTCTTCAGATGTGAGCAAGAACCTTTGCTCTTCTCGTAACGCTTGCCCAGGCTATCATGTCGGGCTGCTGAAGAATAGATGGTCTGACTTAGCTGCAAGATTCGAAAAGTATATTGAAAAACAAAGATTGAAACGTATATTGTTATGATAAGTTGCATAATTTGTTTAAATTACTATGTTCTTGCTTCTATTATGAATAGATGGTTCAAATGATTCTTTTGAATTCTTAAACTTCTTTGAACTTAGACAATGCTAATTTACAAGTGTAATTACTAGTATGTGGTTTCAGGATTGTGAAATCAATAGTGCAATACTTATGATATTCATCCTTAGAAAGAGAAAAAAAAATTGTCGGAGATTTAACCTCTGTCCACATGATCTTCATTATTTAGATTGAAAGTATTCGGATGAGAATTAAAATGAAATTGTTATGCTATTTAATAACATTGGCCTCAAACACAAGGACACATTTGTAATTCAAATTTCTCTCTCCAAAATTGGATGTTTGGAAATTACAAAGATGAGGAGTTGGTTTGGACTTTTGATTAGTGTTATGTACATACTAGGTAGCAGCTGAGAAATAATAAGACTATTTTAAAATATTGAGTGGAATGCTACTGAAACAAAAACAATGGCATCCATCTGATCAAATTTATGTTATTGTCACCACACCAAATTTCTAATTACTCTCTTTTCATAATTCCATATTAAGTTTATGTCTCTTTTTAAGGAAAAAACATATAATGATGTTGGTCACAAGTGATCAGATGAGGTCTAGAGGGGGAGAGGGGGTGAATAGACCTCTAAATTTTTTTTTTTTTTTTACTTTAAAACTTTCAAATCGTCTGTCAGCAGACTAAGCTTATATCGAACAGTAATCTGACTGTGCTGATCGTAAACAAATCTTGAAGACTGTGTTGATCGTAAACAAATCTTGAACAGCAGAGTTGACCACTCTTCTGATAACTACTTAGCTGATTTCAGCTAAAACAGTTTTAAAACAGAATACTTGCAGTGGATGATTAAAGTGTTTTTCACAAGTAAACTTAGTTCTTTTGAAAGATTTTATCTCCTGTTATAACAAACTTCTTTTAAAATCTTTTCAACAGTTTTCTAAAGTATTTAATGCAACTTTGAAGATATGCAAGAAAACAATGCAAGTTAAAACACAAAGAATTTTTATAGTGGTTATATGGATAAAAATGCTTTAGTCCACTTTCATGTCACTTAGATCTTGGGTTATACTATAAACACACAGTTTCCAGTATACTCGGCTTAAGCTCTACAACAAATGATGAGCCGTAAGTTCACAGCAGGAAATCACTAAGAAACTCCTACTCTCTGAAGTAATATCACTCACTTAGATGGATATCTACTCTCACAACACTTTTCAATTACAGATTCACTCAGAAAATGATTTATTTTTTGCTTCAACTTTGCTTCAGTTAACAAATAACTTCAGCAGACTGGTGAGCTGTTCTTGAGTTTTTGAGACTTAGAAGATTTTGGTTCGCATGATTGATCTCAGTTGTGTTGTTTCTCTTCTTCTCTTAAACTCGCGAAGTATTTATACTCTTGATTTGAAAAATGTCCGTTGAAGAAAAGACAGAATTCAAATTGCCTCGAGTACTGGTCCTTAAACTCTGCAAACGGCTCTCTGTACTGCTACAGTACTGTCAACAGTACTTTTTGTCAGCAGCATTTAATGCACCGAGCTGAGAGGATTTCTTCAATCATTTGCCATAAATACCCTCCTTCTTCAGCATTTATTACTCCAAGTCCATTTATTACCGTTGAGGAGACTTCCTTATCGTCTTCACTTGGCTGATTATAATCTCTCGTCTGATGATGTATTGAGCTGAACTCAAACTCGAACTAATCTGATTTGAGTAGGCTGATTTTCACCAAACCGATTTCTTCCTTCAGCAGCAGATCAGTAGTCTTCTGAACCAAACTGAATTTTGACTTGTTTGATTTGTCTTAAGCTTGATCAAAATTCTTCTAAGGGATTTTACTAAGTGTTCCTTACTTAGCTGATTAAGATGTTTTGGAAATCATCAAAACCTCCCTTTAATTTCTAACTTCCTTTTCCTTCAATCTTCATCTTCATCCAACAATTTCCCCCTTTTTGATGATGAAAAAACTTCAGCTAAGTACCTGTACCTAAACTAAAGTTTTAATCCTCAAAAATTTCTGAGATAGAAATTGTATATTGGAGTAAAAACTTGAACTTTTATTGATAGTTGAAATTCAGTATAAGTTACAAGCTTTTAACAGATGAGATTACAAGGAAAAAAAATTGATACAAGAAAACAGATATGTCCTAGTAATAGGATTCATTATCAGTTACTTCCTCTTCAATATTCTCATACTCTTCTTCATCATCATCAATCTCTTCTTCATCTTCTTCATCAATCACATCATTAGGCAAAAGGTTTTTCTTAGCATCTTTTCTTGACGTTCTGCTTCTTCAACCCTTCTCTTGATGCGATCCAGATTCTTGTAATTCTCATATGGATCAAGCTCCTCTTCTAGTTTATCCTTAGATGCAGCAATCTCTTTATCAGATTTTGCTGGTTCCTTGGATTCTTCTTCTTCTTCAGCAACTTGTTCAGCATCAGTTTCCTTAGCATATGCTACCTTTTCTTCAGTAGCATCAGCTTTCTTCTCTTCATCAGCTTTCTCTTCAACTTGTTTTTCAAGCACAGGCTCTGACTTCTCTTCAGCAGTTTTCTCTTCTTCAGCAGAGTCCTTCTGTTGATCAGGTACTTGAACAGTTGCAGTTGCTATAGCTGACTTCTCTTCCCCCTTTTTGTCATCATCAGCAGAGTTGAGTTCAGCAGTTGAGATATTGACGGCAGTGCAAAGTCTTCTGATGTTTTCATCCACTCTGTCGAGTTGAGCAGTATGATGATTCAGAGTAGGATTGAGTGTGCCAACCTGATCATTGAGGTAGTCCATGTTGAGTTGCAGGGTAGAAACTTCATCATGAACTTTGTTTGCAGTTTTGTCCAATTGTCCTATGAACAGAATGTTCTTCTATGTTTCAGCATTGGACAGTTTGGTGATATAGCCTAGTAGATCAACAATGTCTCCCTCATGTCTTTGAAGAACTGTATGAAGGTGATTTACATCAGACTTCACATCTACAACATTTTTATTCAAGCTGATCAGATTCTGAAGCAGCTGGAGAGAGTTATCAGGCGGCAAAGGAAAGTTGTCAATAGCATCTTTTATCATCCTTCTGTTTTCCTCTTGCATGTCTCTCATCATCAGTTTATTCCTTTCTTCAATGTGTTCCAGCAGCATTTGTATAGATTCCATCAAGGAAGAATGTTTATCAGCTGTAGGAATGGAAGTGGAGGCTCATGGTTCGTTTTGGTGGACTGGGATATCTGGTAGAACCTCTTCTTCATCCTTCTGATCTGGTTCAACAGTATCTTGAACAGCTTTGTGTAGACCAATGGCTCCAGCTTCACTCTGAACATTATCTTCATCAGTCTGGGTACCCTTTTGTTGAACAGCAACCTGTTCTTCCACCTTTGTTGTTTCAGGAGTTCCATCTTCTGATATTGATGTTGTCTGATGGATGACTTTAGTAATTGAAGGCATGGATCCTTGGGCAAGTGCCTTAACTACTTTCTCCTGATAGGTGCTTACCTCAGGACCAAATGTGATTTGATGTACACTTGGTAAAGTGAGAAGGTCACTTGGGGATCCTTTGAAGTATCTTTACCTTTCAGACCACTTTTCTAAGGCCTGGTAAACAGCTATCTGCACAACACGTTTGATTAGGTCCTCATTCCTTTTCCTCTTTGCTGGCAGTGAGTTTTTGATATTTCCAGCTTCTTTGGCCACAATTCCCTTTGTGTAGCCATGAAAAACATCTCTGACATGATCAGGGTCTAAGGCTTTGGTGATAGAAGAGGTCTGCAAGAAGTTTAGTACCCATTTTTCTTCTTCAGCAAACTCCTTCCAAGCCTTTATTTCTTCAACAGACTTGTTGACTCTGTAGTTTCGCCACTTATTGTATCTGATCTTCTCCTGATCAAACAGAGTCGCCTGTTGTAGCTTTTTATCAAAATCAGCAAGGGTAGCTTCAAACCTTACAAAAGCTCCAGGGTGTCCATTGACAATGTTCAATGCCCATTTAACAGCAAATGGACATTTTTCCACCCTTTGACCAGGAGGAAGAATCTGCCTTGCATTTAAGGACTCTCCATTCCTGATTCCTCCAGCTTTTCTTGGTCCATAAGCATCATGCTTGCTTAGTTCCAGAGCCTTGGCCAAATCAGCATCTTCCAAAGCTTTCAGCTCAGCATCAGTCAGTTGTTTCTTTCTAGCAGCTTTCTCTGCTTCCAACTTGCTTGACTCCACTGCTCTCTTGAAGTCATCTTCAGCCTTCTTCTTTTCTCTTTCTTCCTCCCTTCTCTTTTTCTCAGCAGCAGACACTCTGACTTTAATTATTCTCTTTCTTTTTGGTTTGACAGATGTCTGAGCTGGTGCAGCAGGTGCAACAGTAGTTGGTTCTGGTGCAACAGTAGATATTGGAACAGCTGATTTTGGTTCGATGATCTGCACATCAGGATCATCTTGAGGTTGAGCAGCCTCAATTGTTCGAGTGATTTGTTGAGTAGCTGTTGCAGCAGCTGACACCTTGACAGTAGACTTCTTTTCAACTCCAGCAGGCCTCTCTGCTGATGGAGTACTTTCCCTAACTAGGTAAGATGACTTAGTACGTAGGAGATGGTTCAAAGATCATATTTCTCTTTGCAGTGGCCTTTTTGGGTACCACTTTCACTTGAACAGGCTTAGATGCTGCTGTGTCCTTCAGTTGACTCCTTGTTCTTTTAGCAACATTTTCAACAGGCTTATCTTCAGAAATGGTTCTAGAAGGTGAACCATAAGCCATATCCTCTATTTCCTTCGTTGTCTGATTGATGATAGCATCAGCAGCAACCTCTTCTTCTGTTCTGGCTTTAACAGCTGGGTTAGCTGTTCGAATAGAAGGCTTGGCAATTGTAACCTTCTTCTTCTTACTGGTAACTTTCTTCTGGGGCTCTTCAGGGGACTTTTCAGTTGCCTTTCTTTTTGACATTCTTTTCACAGGCAGATAGACAATCATAGCCTTTGAGTTATGGACGGGCTTTCCATGAGTCAAACCACATCCACGACTGGTGAACATATGACTTAGGAATATCCTATTCCCTTTCTTGTGATGATTTGCCAAGATATAACACACAAAAGTAGCCCAGTTTACTTCAAAGCCATAGTGAACAGCAATCATGGCATGATACCTCTTCATAGGTACGCTGTCCAAGGAGAAGGTGCAGTTTTCAATAATTTTTGCAAACATATCAACCATCCGCTGATACTCATCCTTCAACTGTTTCTTTTTTATGTTACCAGCTAGAATCTCCCCTTCTCTGGCACAAATGTTCCAGAATTCTTGTTCCTTGGTTCAGCCAGAGTTGTGATGTCTGTTCTTCCCTTCAGGGACAGACCATACTTCTCATTTAGCAGCTTCGGAGTTATACACACTTCAACTCCTCCAACCTTCGCCTTAATCTCCAGTTTCTTGAAATCAGGCTCGTCTTCAGATCCATAAAATTCCATAACTTGGTCTTTGAAGACCATTTCTTCGTGAGCCTCCATATAATCAACCAGCGAGGCAGCCTTGAATTTTTCCAGAATTTCTCTCATCAAATTTGTTCCTGTTTTGTGGAACGACTCATAAACGAGATATTGTCCTTCAACTTTTGCTTCTTGTGAACCCATGATGATTGTTCTGAAAAAGGTTAGTGAAGACAAAAGTAGATTTGCAGAAATATGGGAAAAATAATTCTCTTGAATGCCTTAGAATTTTTTAGGGTGCGTAAAGATCAGTGAGCTGATCAGATCTGAATTTATAGAATTGAAAGCGTCTCGGTTTCCGTGATTCACGCGAACCGTTAGATTAGTTATCTGTCAGTATTGATCGTGGGGCGAGATACGCGCGATTCAAATTTCAAAAAGCATTTAATGAATGGCGGGAATGCGAACCGCCTCAGTCGACTTGTAAAAGCGTGTTTTTAAATATAACGTTTTCAGTAACAGAGCTTATACAAATAGTCAGACGAGTAAACTAATACTTATCTGATAGACGAGTAATCTGAAAACAGATATTACTAGTAAAAGCCAATAACTAGTAATCTTCCTCTGCTGTTTGTCAATCCAGCAAGATAACTTAGTCTTCAGTCTTCGGAATTAAGAACTTATCTGATGAAAACTTAACTTCAACTAACTGTCATCAACGAATTTCATCTTTTAATCAGAAGTACCGCTAGTCTTACACGTTCCCCCTGACTTTAAGAATCCATAAGTTAACTAGTCTGTTGAGAGTTATCTTTGAAGACCGATAAGATGAGTAAGCTGATAAACTCCAGTCTTTTGATGAGTTCCCCCTCAGCTTAAGCATCTAAATTTAGTAGACCTAGTTCAGCTCTTAGAATTGAAAACCTTGCATCATTTAGTGGTTTAGTGAATATGTCAGCAATCTGATTGTCTGTATGAACATACTCAATTATAACATTTCCCTTTTCCACATGATCTCTAATGAAATGATGTTTGATCTCAATATGCTTAGTCCTTGAATGACTTGTAGTGTTTTGAGTAAGAGAGATTGCACTGGTATTGTCACAGTAGATTGGGATTCCACTGATTTTTATATTGTAATCTTCTAGTTGATGCTTCAACCAAAGTATCTGTGCACAGCATGCTCCAGCAGCTATGTACTGAGCTTTAGCAATAGAGGTGGATACTGAAGTCTATTTCTTACTCATCCATGAGATCAGGCGACTACCTAAGAATTGACAGGTGCCAGTTGTACTTTTCCTAACAATCATGCAGCCAGCAAGGTCAGAGTCTGAATATCCTATCAGCTCAAATCCAGATTCTCTAGGGTACCATAATCCTAGTTCTTGAGTACCTTTAAGGTATCTGAGTATCCTTTTGGCAGTCAGAAGATGAGATTCCTTAGGATTTGATTGATATCTCGCACAAACCCCAACAAAGTACATGATATCAGGGTCTGCTAGCTGTTAGGTATAGCAAGGACCCTATTATGCCTCTGTACTTGGTTATATCTACTGATTTGCCATATTCATTTTTATCCAAACGAAGTCCAGTAGACATAGGAACACTAACAGTAGAGCTAGTTTCCATACCAAATTTCTCGAACAGATATTTTGTGTATTTTGCTTGGTTTATGAATATTCCACCAGTCAACTGTCTTACTTGCAAACCAAGAAAATAGTTAAGTTCACCCATCATGCTCATTTCAAACTTGTTCTGCATCAGCTTGGAGAACTTGTCACACATATGTTGGTTAGTTGAACTGAAAATAATATCGTCTACATATATTTGCACAAGTAATATATGATCCTCCCATTCAACAGTAAACAAGGTCTTGTCAACTTTACCTTTTCGAAATCCTTTGATTAACAGAAAATCAAATAAAGTATCATACCATGCTCTTGGAGCTTGTTTTATGCCATAGAGAGCTTTCTTCAGACGATACACCTTGTCTACTTCTTTATATGATTATTCAAATCCAGGTGGTTGTTCAACATATACTTCTTCTTGCAATTCTCCATTAAGAAAGGCAGGCTTCACATCCATCTGATAGACTGTGAAGTTCTTATGAGCAGCATAGGCAAGAAACAGTCTGATTGCTTCTAATCTTGCTACTGGTGCAAAGGTTTCATCAAAGCCAATGCATTCTTCTTGGCAGTAACCCTTGGCCACTAATCTTGCTTTGTTTCTGGTGACAACACCATTTTCATTCATTTTGTTCCTGAATACCCACTTAGTGCCAATTACTCTTTGATGACTTGGTCTAGGAACTAAGTACCAGACTTCATTCATTTCGAATTGATTAAGCTCTTATTGCATAGCCTCAATCCAGTTTGAGTCACTAAGAGCTTCCTCAATCTGTTTGGGCTCTATTTGGGAAAGGAAGCTGACAAACATTGCATCATTTGCAGCAGTTCTTCTTGTCTTTACTCTATCCAAAGGATCACCAATCACTAATTCTGGTGGGTGATTCTTGAGCCATCTGAAATCAGGTTGCAAATATGAATGTTGTCCTCTGTTTTGATCTTACAACACTACTGTTGGAGTTTCAATAGTAGTCTGATGAACATGAGTTGTCTGTTGAACAGTCTCTGGTCTGTCAACTGTTTGCAACTCGTCTGTTAAACAATCAGTGGTCTGATCTTGAACAGTTCTTGAGCTAGCAGCTGTGTTGAGATCAGGTAGTATGATGGGTACATATTCTTCATTTCTTTCAATACTCAATTTCTGAAAATCAGTAGACAGATTTGGATTAGTACTTTGATTCTTTTCAGAAGATTGGTTTGGTTCATCAAATACTACATGTATAGATTCTTCTACAAGTAAAGTTCTTTTGTCAAAAACTCTGTAAGCTTTACTAACAGTAGAGTATCCTACAAAAATAGCTTCATCAGCCTTTTCTACAAAAGCAGTAAGCTGATTTTTCCCATTATTCAATACAAAACATTTACAACCAAAAATTCTAAAGTAATGAATGCTTGGCTTCCTATTGTTCCAAACTTCATATGGAGTCTTGTTTCGGTGTTTTTGGATCATGCATTTGTTTTGGGTAAAGCAGGCTGTATTTGTGGCTTCTGCCCAGAATCATTGGGGCAGCTTTGCTTCAGCTATCATAGTCCTGGTAGTTTCTTTTAGAGTTCTGTTTCTCCTTTCAGCAACTCCATTTTGTTAAGGGGTTCTGGCAGCAGAGTACTCATGGCTGATGTCTCTGATGTTACAATACTCTTCAACAGTTGAGTTTGTAAATTCAGTCCCTCTATCTTATCTGATCTTTAATATCTTCATATTTTTCTCATTCTGGATCAGTACCATCAGATTAGTAAGATGCTCATTGGTTTCACTTTTCTTCTTCATGAAAATCATCCAAGTGTATCTTGAAAAATCATCCACAACAGCTAGGCAATACTTCTTTCCACCATTGCTGATTGGATCAATGTGTCCAAATAAGTTCATATGTAGTAGCTCCAAAATCCTTCTAGAAGATTGGTGCTTCTTGCTCTTGAAAGATGACTTGATTTGTTTACCCTTCTGACAGGAGTCACATAGCTTATCTTTGCTCATGACTGTTTTGGGAATTCTTTCTACCAGATCATTCTTGATTAATCTGTTTATGGTCTTGAAATTCACATGATTCATTCTTTTGTGCCACAACCAACTAACTTCACTTGGTGTAGATGCCACCAAAGAAATGTTTGAATTCTTGTCCACAGAATTCCAGTCGACTATGTAGACATTTCCTTGTAGTCTTCCAGATAAGATGACCTTCTTTGTACAAATCTGTTCAACATAGCACTTATCTGATGAGAAGATAACTGAAAATCCCTTGTCACAAAATTGACTTATGCTCAGCAAATTGTATTTGAGGCCTTCATCATAAGAGACGTCAGATATCTCAATGTTGCCTTTGATTAATCTTCCACATGCTACAATCTTACCTTTCTTGCTGTCTCCAAAAGTTACTTTAGGACCATCCACAGCAACAGCATCAGTCAGCTCATGTATGCTTCCACACATGTGTCTTGAACATCCACTGTCCAAGTACCAGATTTTCTCTACTTTACTCCTACTCCTAATCCTAACCTACAAAACAAAATAAAATTATTTTAGGGACCCTTCATTGAGAGGGTCCTGGAGGATTAGTTCCACCTTTGACAACCCAAGATGTTGAAGTCTTAGGCTTCTTAGGTTTCTAAGATTTTATAGAAGCATGAACAATTTTATCTTCATCATATTCAGCAGATGTGTTATGTTGATAATCAGTATGATAAGGATGATGTTCATAAGCAGGATATGATGCATGATAAGCAGGGTATGCATGCATTGGATGAGCAGGGTAAGGTGCATAGTAGGTTGGAAATTGAGGTGCATGATACATAGGAGGATATGCAGCAGGTTGTACATAATATGATGACTCATTTCTATACCAAGCATTTTGATTTTTCTTGTTCTTATGCTTCTTTGGCTTACTCTTTACTTGCTCATTAACAGACGACTTAGTTTTGTTACTAGTCTGATTGGTTTTACTAGTTTCAGTAGACTTCCTAGGACTTTGCTGTTTAGTCTTACCAGTATGTTTTCCTAAACTAGGCTGTTTGCTCTTTTTAGCCTTAGGAGCTTTCTTCTCCTTTAATTCTTTCTCAGGTGAAGCAGGTTTAGTTGTCTGAATATACAGCATGACCTTACTATTGTCAGCTGATATAAATTTTTCAGTATGATTCAGTTCTAACTTTTCCTGTTCTAAAGGTAGTTTCTGTTTACTAGACATATGAGTGGATTCAACAGAAGACTTGTCATGAGACTCAATAATCTTTTCAAGTTCCATGATTTTACCCTTATAGACTTCACATTCAGCTTTCAGAGATTCATTTTCTTGCTCAAGCAGTTTATATTCAGCTGATTCTTTTGGTCTTTCAACCTTCAGTTTCAGCGAACTGTTAGCACTATCATCTCTTCCTTAAGCTTAACAAATGCGTCAGCAATACTAGTATTATTAACCATCATTTGCTCAAATGAATTAAACAATTCATTTTCAAGAGGAGTTACATCATCCTCAAAGTCATCAGATTTCTTAGCCATCAGGCAGATAAGAACAGGATTCTCATCTTCAGTAGACTCTTCTTCAGACGTGTCTGAGTCAGAATCAGATGAGTAGATGGCAGCCAGCTTTTCTGCTTCAGTCATCAACACTTTGCCTTTATAATGCTTTCTTTCCTTTCTGATTCTCTTTCTTCTTCTGTGTACTTCTCAGCTTTAGGATATGGGCAGTCTCTAATGAAGTGTCCCAATTTCCTGCAATTGTAACACATTAGTTTGGATTTATAAGCATCCTTATCTTGAGAAGAAGAGGTGGGGTTAGAAGTAGAAGCATTGTTGTATTTGTTCTTCATTTTTCTTTTATAGAACTTCTTGAAGTTGTTAATCAGCAATGCAACGTCTCCAGCAGTATACTCCTTTTTGTTGAGTATTGTGGCTTCATCAGATGAGTCCACTTCTTTGCTTTTGTGTGCTATTCTTCTTGGATTTTCAGCAGCAACCAGGGCAGCTGTGGGGCCTGAAGTTGAGGTTTCTTCAATACCCATTCTTGGCAGTTTATACTCGTATGCATTGAGTACTGAGAACAGCTCGGTAAGAGAAATCTTTCCCAAATCTCTTGACTCTTCCATGGCTATCACCTTCATGTTGAACTTTGGAGGCAGAGCCTTTAGCACTCTGACATTATCTCCTTATCCGTGAAGGTTTTTCCTAGCTTGAGAACTTCATTCAGCGTCCTTGTAAACCTTGTATCCATCTGATCAATGGTTTCCGCAGACTTCATCTTGAAGTTGTCTAGCTTTTCCAGAGCAACACTCAGCTGATGCTCTTTTATGGCGTCGTTTCCTTGGCTCATGTCACGAACCTTGTCCCACATCTCTTTTGCAGTCTTGCAATGCTTGACTTTATCAAATTTGTCGTTGTCTAGGGCTTTGGTCATGATGAAATGGCCAACTTTATCAAGATTGAACAGCTTGATCTCTTCAGCTGTCATCTCTTGTAGATCTTTATCCACCGCTATATCCACTTCATCAACCTTTATAGTCTTGGTGAATGTGAATGGACCATTGGTAATGCATGTATACATGTTGTCATTGTAAGCAGCTAAGAAGATCTCCATCCTGATCTTCCAGTCCACAAAACTCATACCGCAAATGTGGGGAACATGGCTGATACAATCTATTTTCAAAAAGTTTTGATTTTTCAAAAATATGCTCTTTTGAAAAAGTTTAAAAACCTTCGAAAAACACTTGGATCAAGCTCGTTGATCAGGCAGCTGATTCTAATGAACCACCCGCTCTGATACCACTTGTTGGTCCCAAGTGGTCAGATGAGGTCTAGAGGGGTGGTGAATAGACCTCTAATTTTTTTTTTTTTTTACTTAAAAACTTTCAAATCGTCTGTCAGCAGACTAAGCTTATATCGAACAGTAAGCTGACTGTGCTGATCGTAAACAAATCTTGAACAACAGAGTTGACCACTCTTCTGATAACTACATAGCTGATTTCAGCTAAAACAGTTTTAAAACAGAATACTTGCAGCGGATGATTATAGTGGTTTTCATAAGTAAACTTAGTTCTTTTGAAAGATTTTATCCCCTGTTATAACAAACTTCTTTTTAAAATCTTTTCAACAGTTTTTTAAAGTGTTTAATGCAACTTTGAAGATATGCAAGAAAACAATGCAAGTTAAAACACAAAGAATTTTTATAGTGGTTATATGGATAAAAATCCTTTAGTCCACTCTTTCAGGTCACTTAGATATTGGGTTATACTATAAACACACAGTTTAAAATATACTCGACTTACGCTCTACAACAAATGATGAGCCGTAAGTTCACAGCAGGAAATCACTAAGAAACTCCTACTCTCTGAAGTAATATCACTCACTTAGATGGATACCTACTTCTCACAACACTTTTCAATTACAGATTCACTCAGAAAATGATTTTTTTTTACTTCAACTTTGCTTCAGTTAACAAATAACTTCAGCAGACTGGTGAGCTGTTCTTGAGTTTTTGAGACTTAGAAGATTTTGCTTCGCAGGATTGATCTCAGTTGTGTTGTTTCTCTTCTTCTCTCAAACTCGCGAACTATTTATACTCTTGATTTGAAAAATGTCCGTTGAAGAAAAGTCATAATTCAAATTGCCTCGAGTACTGGTCCTTAAACTCTGCAAACGGCTCTCTGTACTGCTACAGTACTTTCAACAGTACTCCCTGTCAGCAGCATTTAATGCACCGAGCTGGTACGAGGATTTCTTCAATCATTTGCCATAAATACCCTCCTTCTTTAGCATTTATTACTCCAAGTGCATTTATTACCATTGAGGAGACATCCTGATCGTCTTCACTTGGCTGATTATAATCTCTCGTCTGATGATGTATTGAGCTAAACTCAAACTCGAACTAATCTGATTTGAGTAGGCTGATTTTCACCAAACTGATTTCTTCCTTCAGTAGCAGATCAGTAGTCTTCTGGACCAAACTGAATTTTGACTTGTTTGATTTGTCTTAAGCTTGATCAAAATTCTTCTAAGGGATTTTACTAAGTGTTCCTTACTTAGCTGATTAAGATGTTTTGGAAATCATTAAAACCTCCCTTTAATTTCTAACTTCCTTGTCCTTCAATCTTCATCTTCATCCAACAAATGACATCATGAAAAAATTCTTGCACTAAAACTACATATGAGTGAACATGCCGTGCACTGCCAAACACAACCACACATGTATAAACTCAAAAATACTTAAACACACATAGGTTGATGTTTCTTATGGATTTATATTGTAAATATTCATTGATTATCTGATTATGCATATGGGTATTTTAGAAATATTATTTTATTTTTATTAATTGGCACTATTTTTAGAATAACATGGCATGTCATGTGTATACATTCTTCGTCTGAACTGATTTCAGTGATATGTGTGCACTGAGGAATCTATACTCTATAGTTAATCTTATAATTATTTGATTTGTAGCAAAATATGCTATCCTGTTAGAGACAACAAATATCATGTCTCGCCTTGTCCACGTCTCAAACTATAGATTGATTGATCAACCAAATCCGGTATTAGAGAATAACACAAAAAAAAAAAAAAAAAAAACTAGGTTTGAATATCCATGTCACTCATTTAAAATAAAAAAGAAGTTTAACATGGTAAGTTTTGTTAAATGTGTTGTTGGATGAAGATGAAGAAAGTGAAGGAAGGTTTTTATGATATCCAAAAGTCATCAGCTAAGTAATGGAAGCATGGCAAACCTCTTAGTCTTTCTTAACAGATAAGTGACGAGTGATCAACTTTTGCTTAATAAGCTAAGTGCAAAATCCGCATAGTAGTCTCACAAGTAAGATCAGCTTACTCTGCCGAAAGTAAAGTTAGAGAATTTTTTAAAATTGTACTGAGGTCTATTCACCCCTCCTCCCCTCTAGACCGCATCTTACCACTTGAGACCAACATGTGTCAAATATTATATGAGATGTTCATTTAATATGGTATCAAAGGCTAATAAAGAAGAGTTCTTGGTGGTAAATCTACCACCTATTTACGAAAAGAGCTCCAAATGTTAGGCTTGAATAAAAGTATAATAGTCCGCACGCCACGCGTGAGGGGGCAAACTAGAAGTGAAGTACTATTAAATGTCTTCCTAACAAATTAAGATTTTAAAATAAATGGTTTTTTAATAAGCTTCCGGAAATATTTGCTTATGAGAGAGCATGTTAGAGACTATAAATATTAAATCTTGTTCTTTTGGTCTCCTCTCACTAAAAAAATGTTTGAAAGAGAAAATCTCACATAACATGTTCTTTTAGGCAATTTTTCTAAAAATTAATTAAGGAGAAAATAGTGAAAAAAGTCATTTTAATCCATTAAACATCTCTACTCATATTTTGGGAGAATCTTTGATAATTTTGAGAGACAAATCTTCAAAATTATCAGATTCATCTTCTCACAGGTATTCATGCAATTCTTACAAAATTTTCTCTTCCTCATTTTACATCCTCTCTGATGTCACAATTCTAGCAACTCTATAGCCCATTTGATTTGTTCAGTACCAAATTTGATCCTCCTTTCACCTACCTTAGCTCTGACGGGCAAAAATTCTTGCAACTCTATAGCCTTTCTAAGTTTTTCTGGTGACTCGCACAATAAGAATAATATCGATAGGCCATCCATGGAATGATTAATATTCGTTCAAATTTGGATTTTTTTCATTATTACACATTATTTCTTTAATTTTTCAATGATTTTGAATTAGACTCTTAATTATGTAGTGTAAATGTAAATAATTAATATTTTTAGTAGATATCCACGTTTATTAGATTCCCTCCGTCCCTTTATTTTTGTTACCTTTATGTTTGGTGCCAGTTTTAGTCAAGAATTTAAATAGTTGAAGTATTAAGTTTTAAATGTTTTTACATTCTTGCCCTAAAAGCAATGGTTGAGAAGTGCCGATGTCAAACTATTACCTTATATGAAAGGTCATTTATAGTATCCTATTATTTTTTTATGTACTAAAACTTTAAATTTGATTTTTAGGCTTTTGGTCCATAAATTATTAGTGTTAGAACTAGTTTAGAACTTAAATTTTTTAGCATTATTCTTTAACATATTTATCTCTAGAGCATTAGAACTCTAATTTTATAAGGGAAGGATTAAAAATGACTCTTTTCCTATTGGTATTGGTTTAGTTGCAAGAAATTGGGACGGGGAATGTGTTGGCTGGAGTTATATTAACATGAAACTTCCTCTTAATCCGGAATCTGCTGAAGCAATAGCTGCTCTTAGGGCTATTGAATTTGGTGAAAAGAAAGGTTGGAGAGACTTGTTGATCGAGGGTGATTGTCTATCTGTTATTCAAGGTATAAAAGATTCAAGGAGCTCCAATGGAATGCTCGGACCAATTTATGAAGACATCAAGTTGCTAGCTAAACATTTTACTTCTTTTGATGCTTTACATGTTTTTAGAGATTGTAATAAGGCAGCCCATTGTTTGGCTAGGCTCGCCTCCATAGGCTTCTCTTTTTCCCCGTTTCTCCCTAGTTCGATCACTGAGATTGTATTATTTGAATCCTGATAATAATATCTTCTCGTTTGTCTAAAAAAAATAGAGTCAAAAGTAGTCAAGTTAGTGCTTGAAAAGGTTTGGGCATTTGTAGAGGCAGGAGGTGAACATCTGAGGGTAGTACTTGCACTTTTAAAATCAATTTCTTGAAAAGGTTTGGGCATTTGTAGAGGCAGGAGGCTAAACTATGCGGCTGACCCGAGCACCATTACTATATGGAATAATTTATATATTAAGCATGTGCGAAGGAAATAAATGCCAGATAACTAAAGTATCCCAAGTCTTTGAATATTATGTAGGTAGTACTTGTTTTTGTTCTACTTATATTTTTTTCAAGTTGTTAAGTATTAAAATACCTCTTAATGTTTTTAAAACGAACTGTTGTGACTTTTGAATTCCTTTTGGCCTAAACAATATTTTTTTATAGTCCTGCATTAATGGATTCAAAAATATACTTTGCTAAGAGTTTGATTTCGTAAAATTGGATTGATTTAGTAGATATAAGAAACAAAATTTGTATTTATAGCATTTTACTTAGGTTGATTACGGGGTTACTCATTTTGAGTTTAGCTAATTAATTTATGAAAAATAAATAATTATATAAGATTGACTTTTCAGGTTTTCTCCGATTAAAGTAAATTAATATGGTAAGTTACAAATCAATTCCTATGATTACATATTCTGATCTTTATATAATTCGATTTTTTTGTTTTGCTATATAACATTATCAATGGAAAGAAAAACACGTTCATTAAAATTTTCAATTTATTTTTACAAGACCACAAATTTTCACTAAATATAAAGTTGATTCCTCGAACCCTAGCCTACTCCGCAGTGTGATCCACTGATTTCATTCTTTAGAAATCTCCAATCAGTGGGCCGATTGAAAGTTAATATCATATTCCAACTTTGCGGTAAGATTTCTTTACTAACACGCTTTAAGTGTTTGATTATTAAGATCTACATAACTTTCTTATACTGAAATAAATTAAGGTGTGTTTAAATGAGCTAATTTTGTGCATCAAGTGAAAAAAATTGTGTATAGGAAGATATTTGGGATGAACTTGGAAATTATTTCTACTCACGCTATATACATATGCTTTGAATTGAGTGTAAAAATTTATCGTTAGGTTTATGAATTAATTGTATCACATAATTGGTTGTGATTGCTTCATGGATTTTCCTAAATTATGATTAACTTAACAAGGGTAGATTTCATCATATACATATTGATGAGGTGTTGTTTATGTGAACAATTTTTTTTTATTGTTGTCGAACCTACGAATATTATAAAAACCTTTTTATTTGGATAGAAATCTAGTGTGTTAAATATTTGTTTAAAGCCCTTTTGATAGAAGAGGAGCTAGAAATCTTTGAGATGCACATATTTGAGAATTCACTTGGAGAACTAATTGCCCTTGTGTTATAACGAGGGTTAAAGTTAGAAACACATAGTCATTAAACTTCTCACATATCTGCAGTTGGATAGGTATTTTATCTAGTTTTCTCCATCTGATTTTATTAGATTATAGTTTCAAAGTTAGTGGAACCGAAATTATATATTTATTAACTTAACAATGGGGAGACAAAGTTGACATCAGAAGGGGAGTCTTTTAGTTAGAGTAGAACTCTCCAAATGTAGAAATTGAGTTTGTTTTGATTGTATGAAGGGCTTATCTGTCATGACTAAGGAAATGAGTTATTATTATAAAATAAGACAAGACAAACAAAAACAGGACGTTTATTTATTTTGTGTACGCCGGTGTTTATGGATCATTTTTTGTATGTGTTATGTTTTTTGAAGCTCTTGGATTAGCATGTGGGTTCCCCGTGCATTTTTTTAGCCCCTACAGTGATTTATTCACATTTGGAAGTATTTTCGGTTACTGTTTGGCCCTCATTCATTTTTTGTACATCCTGTCTTATTGATTATGTTGTTTTCAAAAGCTCTTAGATTAGCATGCACATTGTATTTATATTTTAAAAGGCCCAAACTGGATGTTGGAATTAGAAAGTAGTTTGTTTATTGTTTATCCTTCGATAGGCTGACATCCCATGTCATATTTTTTTTATTAGTGAATAAAGTGCGAGCGTGTAATCTTGATAGCTTGCTCTGTGCATTACTTTTTCGAAATTGATTATTTTTACCTTTACCTTCAATCTCTATCTCATGAGAGATACAAGCAAGACATGAAATGAACATCTGAAAATCTCTGGTGAATCAAACACATATTTAATACCATCATTATGTTAATAACAATAACAAATACATAGCACATGTGATATCATTCGATCAATCCATTAAATCTTTTGTTGATTTTATTTATATAAGATGTTTTGAAGTTAGAGTCTCATTATTCAACACATAGGGAGCTTGTTTATGTATCTCAATTTGTGCATGCATGATGCTATAATCCCGGAGGTGGCACTGCCGTCACATGGTTCAGTTTGGGCGTGCACAACTTCTGAAGAGAAGGTTAACTTTGATAGAAAAGGAAAACAATCAAAACGTGCTATACTTCTTTTGTTTTGATATAAAAGTTGAGCCAAATATCTCTACGGGATAGTGACTTGTTAATTTTTTAGCAGGTTAATCTAGCTATATTGTTATGGTTTTGATTGATGATAAGGGTATTTAGATTTCAAGAACTTTTCGGAGAGAATTTTGGAAGTTTGATTATAATCCACTTTTTTCTTTCTGGATTTTCTCTAATATGCTTTATTTAGTTTAAAATTATTTAATTTTAATTTTCCATCTATGTAGAGGATTTTAACTTTATACATGTTATCTATCTGCATTTTTTCTAGTCTACGCTGTATGATTTGAGAATAACAGTGAACCTAATCTTATTTTACAGCTATACTTATTGATTGCATTAACAAGTTTTAAATATATGTGGTTATATTTTTCTATGTGCACTAACACACGCACTGAGTTAATGAAGATTAAATCTTCAAATATGAATGGAGACTGAATGTTGTGATGCTATGTAAATTTGTTTAATTATGTTGAAGGATATTGGCTCGAGAGAAATTATTGGGTCAACAATTTGGGTTGGGATGAAAAGAGAGTTTTCAATGACGATGAAGGCTTCAGAGATGGGCGAGCTACCATTGTGTAAAAGAAGAGTGACTTGGTCTCAAGTTGTTCCTTGTTCCAGCAAAGACAATGCCAGGGTAGGTTTTCAAAAAAAAGTAAAGGGATTTAGCACGATTACAATTTCAAAGGACTCAGAAAGGCGAAGATAAGATGAGAGGAAAATGGATGACACTGAGACCTTACGTAATAAGGAAATTTGGAGAGATGTGCGGTGGAGGTAGAAATTAGTTAGGGAGATAAAATTGTGATGCACACTCGACCAGCTCTAAAACTACAAGAGATGAAGTTAGAATCTTCCCGCTAGTCTATCGAATTTAGAAATAAAAACCTTTAAACCAAAGGTTCCAACTAAGCTAAAGTATCTTCTGTGCACGAGGTTGCTTCACAGTCTACGTATCTTTTGTAAGGTGAAATACTTAATACCTAGTTTGATACATTTTTCGTATTTTGTTATTGATTATTATTCTCTTTATTTTAAACATTTTAGCTTAGAGGTCAACAAGAACTTCAAGGAGTAATAAAGAACCCTGAGATATTGTGTTCATGTAATTTATGCAAGTGAGCACAAGTAAGGGATCTTGAATGATTTTGATGGTCTAACTGTTTTGTTTTGATGATCGGTTGTTACCCCAATTCAATTTGAATTACATTCTCATAGCAAAAATAAAGATAGCAGGTTCGATTTAGTGCATATTTATGATATACTTACTAGTGTTGCACAGACATTGCACATCGTTTGCACCTAGTTGAGGTTTTAGCTCAAACTTCAAAAGTTTTATTCCAATAATATACTTCTAATTTAACGAAGTTTTATTTGGTTAATATTCAGAGGGCCAAGAGAAAATTAGGAATTAGCTAATGAAGTAAGATAAACTATTAGTGAAATATGAAATTGGAAGATTCATGCATCGATGCATATATGTGGTTCTATTGTCTTCTTCACACAAGCAAGCTATTTATGTGTTAATTTTCAATTATTTTGGGTTTGAAACAGTTGTGTCATCTATTTCAGTGGCCTCAAGTAGTCAACCTGAAATAAGGACTCCAGAAAATGCTCAAATGTCTTCTAGCAGTAAACCTCAAGAGAAAGCACATAGGTAGCTTACAAAAAAGTATTTTGATTTTTATGTATATTTTATTAAGAATAATCTGTAATTTCATATGTGTAGATCATCTACATATGGGACATGTTATCGTTATATCAATTTATATCATGTTACTAACTGTTTTTGTGTACATTTTGCAGGGATTCAAGAATGCACAAATTAGTATTTGAGAAAACTTAGCTTCCTAACGGCGGTTATCTTTCATATGTTATTGATAAAAAGGTATATCCATCATCTCAATAATTCTTTTCAGTTTTATCCTACATGAACTAATTTTTTGTAGTTGATATGGATGAGGCAGAGGTAATTTGACAATGATGCTAACTTTT
The DNA here is from genome assembly GCA_003313485.2 of Penstemon barbatus. Lineage (NCBI taxonomy): Eukaryota > Viridiplantae > Streptophyta > Magnoliopsida > Lamiales > Plantaginaceae > Penstemon > Penstemon barbatus. The sequence goes on from CM064882.1 coordinate 10,030,083, forward strand.
CATTGGAAGATTTTTAAATCCTATCTTGGATTCTTGTAATTGAGCAGAAAAAGCTCGAAGGTCACAAGGAAGGTTCTGGTATCTTCTCCTCGTGCTGCAATAAAGTGGTACTCTGGTTTCAAAATTTATTTTGTTTCAATATAGTATAAAATAGCTTGAGTAACATTCTTATTGTTATGAACAAGTTAGTCCAGCAATGTTCAAGGCTCATGTTGGTTTTGCATCATGTCGTAATCCGTGAGTATTTCTTAGATTTGTATCGATAATCTGCTATTGGATTAAAATATTCTTTATGAATCATTAGATAGAATTTCTACTAATTTACTCGTGGAGATATTTATCAAGTTTTAATATTATTTGCCCATAAGAGGTTTTGGGTAAAACCAAATGAACTTAGCCCACATCAAGCACATAACTGAAGAGTACATCTTTGACCCTAATAAGCTTAGGGTCTGGACAGGGCTAGCTCATGAACTCCCCCATTTTTTGCACAAATTTTGTGCTATTGACCAACAATATATATATATATATATATATATATATATATATATATATATATATATATATATATATATGTTCATATATATATGTTATTAACATAATGATGATATTAATTTTGTTAATGATTCTAGAGAGAGTTTCATATGTTCAATTCACTTAACATTTGTGTCTCTCAATTTGTCTGTAATCCCAGAGGAGGCATTGCCATCACATGGTTCAATTTGGGGCGAGATACAACTTTTGAAGATAAGGTTAACTTCGATAGAAAAGGAAAACAATCAAAACATGCTATACTTCTTTTGTTTAGATATAAAGTTGAGCCAAATATTTCTATGGGATGGTGAGTTAGTTTTTTAGCAGGTCAATCTAGCCATATTATTTTTGTTTTGATTGATGATAATGATAGTTAGATTTTAAGAACTTTTGGGATAGACTTTTGGAGTTTTGATTATAATCCACCTTTTTTCTTTCTGGAATTTCTCTAATATGCTTTATTTAGTTAAAATTTATTTAATTTTAATTTTCCATCTATGTAGAGGATTCTAACTTTATACAGGTTATCTATCTACATTTTTTCAAGTCTTACGCGGTATGATTTGAGAATAACAGTGAACTTAATCTTATTTTACAGCTAAACTTATGGATTGCATAACATTCAGGACCTCCAAAATCAACAAGTATGCAATACATCTATCATTCAAGTTTTAAATTTATGTGGCTATATTTTTCTGTGTAAGTTGTAAGCAATAATACTCACGCACTCACACACACTGAGTTAATGAAGATTAAATCTTCAAATATGAATAGAGAATGAATGTTGTGATTCTATGTAAATTTGTTAAATTGTGTTCAAGGACATTGGCTCTGGCAAAATTATTGCATCAACAATTCGGGGGGGAAGGGTGAAAAGAAAGTTTTCTATGACGATGAAGGCTTATTCAGAGATGGGCGAGCTACCATTGTGTAAAAGAAGAGTGAATCAGTCTCAAGTTGTTCCTGGTTCCAACAAAGACAATGCATGAAGAGTTTTTTAAAAAAAGGTAAAAGGGGTTTTGCACGAGGACAATTGCAAATGACTCAGAAAGGCGAAGAAAATATGAGAGGAAGATGGATGACACTGAGACATTATGTACTAAGAAAAATTTCGAGAGATGTGTGGTGGAGGTAGAAATTAGTGAGGGAGATAAAATTGTGATGCACACTCGACCAACTCTAAACCTACAAGAGATGAATTTAGGATCTTCCCTGCTGAATCTATCGAATTTAGAAACAAAAACCTCAAAACCAAAGGTTCCAACAAAGCTAAAGGATCTTCTGTGCATGAGTTTGCTTGACGGTCTACGTGTCTTTTATAAGGTGAAATACTTAAAACCTAGTTTGATAAAATTTTGGTATTTTGTTATTGATTATTATTCTCTTCATTTTAAACAATTTAGCTTAGAGGTCAACAAGAACTTGAAGGAGTAATAAAGAAACTTGGGATATTGTGTTCATGTAATTTATTCAAGTGAGCACAAGTAAGGGGTCTCAGAGCTAAGTAATTACAAATTGATTTGAGTGATTTTGATGGTCTAATTATTTTGATTTGATGATCTTAAGTTGGACCCCAATTCAATTTGAATTACATTCTCATGGCAAAAATAAAGTTATCATGCTCGATTTAGTGCATATTTATGATATACTTACTAACGTTGCACAAACATTGCACATCTTTTGAACCTAGTCGAGGTTTTAGCTCAAACTTCAAAAGTTTTATTCCACTAATATACTTCTAATTTAATGAAATTTTTATTTTGTTAATATTCAGAAGGCCAAGACAATATTAGGAATTAGCTAATGAAGTAAGATAAAATATTAGTGAAAAATGATATTGGAAGATTCATGCAGCGATGCATATATATGGTTCTATCGTCTTCTTCACACGAGCAAACTATTTGTTTGTTGATTTTCAATTCTTTTAGGTATGAAACAGTTGTTTCATCTATTTAAATGGCTTCAAGTATTCAACCTGAAATAAGGACTCCAGGAAGTGCTCAAATGTCTTCTAGCAGTAAACCTAAAGAGAAAACACAAAGGTAACTTACAAAAGAGTATTTTGATTTGTATATATATTTTATTAAGAATAATATAATTTCCTATGTGTAGATCACTAAATATGTGACATGTTATCCTTATATTTGTTTATATCATGTTACTAACTATTTTTGTGCACATTTTGTAGGGATTCGAGAATGCACATTTTTTTTTCCAAATGAAATTATTCGCACTTTAAGGGGTTAGGTTAGCGGTTAATCACGTATAGTATTTTTTTGATCTATCCCTAGACACTTTTGTTGATTTTATTTATATATGGGGTTTTGAAGTTAGAGTCTCATTATTCAACACTTACGGAGCCTGTTTATGTATCTCAATTTGTGCATGCATGATGTTGTAATCCCGGAGATGGCACTGCCATCACATGGTTCAGTTTGGGGGCGTGATAGTACTTCTGAAGAGAAGGTTAACTTTGATTGAAAAGGAAAACAGTCAAAACATGATATACTTCTTTTGTTTATATATAAAGGTTGAGCCAAATATTTCTATGGAATGGTGAGTTATTAATGTTTTAGCAGGTTGATCTAGCCATATTGTTATGGTTTTGATTGATGATAAGGATAGTTAGATTTTAAGAACTTTTGGGAGGGACTTTTTGAAGTTTGACTATAATCCACTTTTTTCTTTCTGGAATTTTTCTAATATGCTTTATTTAGTTGAAAATTATTTCATTTCAAATTTTCATCTAAGTAAAGGATTTTAACTTTATACATGTTATATATCTACATTTTTTCTAGTTTTACACGGTACGATTTGAGAATAACAGTGAACTTAATCTTATTTTACAGCTATACTTATGTATTGCATTAACATTCAGGACCTCCAAAATCAACAAGTAAGCAATATATATATCGTTCAAGTTTTAAATTTATGTGGTTCCATTTTTCTATAGGTAAGTTGTAAGCAATAAATACACACACATACACACACTTAGTCAATGAAAATTAGATCTTTAATTATGAATAGAGACTGAAAGTTGTGTCGTTGTGTCAATTTGTTTGATTGTGTTGGAGGACATTGGCTCTGGCCAAATTATTAAATCAACAATTCGGGATGGGACGAAAAGAGTGTTTTCAATGACGATGAAAGCTCATTCAAACGGGCTACCATTGTGCAAAAGGAGAGTGATCAGATCTCAAGTTATTCTTGGTTCCAGCAAAGACAATGCTAGAAGAGGTTTTGTGAAATACGTAAAGGGGGTTTGCACAAACGTAAAGGGGTTTTGCACAAAGACAATTGCAAAGGCTACAAAAAGACGAAGGAAAGATGAGAGGAGATGGATGACACTGAGACCTTATGTAACAAGGAAAATTTAAAGACTTGTTGAACGTGTGCAAGATTGTTAATTTTGGTTTACTTGAACCGACGATCTTAAATGCCATTGGACGTTCAGATTCTGGAACTACGTAAGTTTATTACAACTGCAAAGGTAGTTTTCATCATTTCGCTTTATATAATACAATATTTTCTTTACGTCTTTAGGTTTAATTACTGAAGCTGGTGTTGCCCAATTGATGCTTCTTTCTGACTCATGTGATACCTAAGGAGGTTGAAACCAGTGATTGTCGCATCAGCTATACCACTCCAAGGTGATTCTAATAGCCCTGAAAATTAGCTCAAATATAGCATGTTTGATTTAGTGCATATTTGAGTTATACTTACTAGAGTTGCACAAACATTGCACATCTTTTGCACTAAGTTGAGGTTATAGCTCAAACGAGTTGCACAAACATTGCACATCTTTTGCACTAAGTTGAGGTTATAGCTCAAACGAGTTGCACAAACATTGCACATCTTTTGCACTAAGTTGAGGTTATAGCTCAAAGTTCAAAAGTTTAATTCCAGTAATATACTTCTAATGTAATGAAAGTTGTATTTGCTTAATATTCAAAAGGCCTAGACAATATTATGAATTAGCCAGTGAAGTAAGATAATATATTTGTGAAAAATAAAATTGGAAGATTCATGCATCAATGCATATATATGGTTCTATAGTCTTCTTCACACGAGCAAGCTATTTAGTTATTGATTTTCAATTTTTTTAGGTATGAAGCAGTTGTTTCATCTATTTTAATGGTCTCAAGTAGTCAACCTAAAATAAGGACTCCAGAAAGTGCTCAAATGTCTTCTAGCAGTAAAGTTCAAGAGAAAGCACATGGGCAGCTTACCAAAAAGTATTTTTATTTTTATGCATTTTTTTTATTAAGAATAATCTATAATTTCATACGTGTAGATCATCTACATATGTGACATGTTCTCCTTATATTTGTTTATTTCATGTGACTATTTTTGTGTACATTTTGCAGGGATTCGAGAATGCACAAATTAGTATTGGAGAATAATAAGCTTCCTAACGGCAATTATCTTTCATATGTTATTGATAAAATGGTATTTCCAGTATTTCATTAATTTTTTTCAGTTTTATCCTACAAGAACTAATTTTTTCATAGTTGTTTTGGATGAGGCAAAGGTATTTTGACAATGAAGCTGGCTTTTCTTTGGAAGATTTTTAACCTATATTGGATTCATGTTATTTAGCAGAAAAAGCTCGAAGGTAAAGTGGTATGTTGGTCGCTTGTGTTATTTCAAAATTTTAAAATTAATTTTTGTTCAGTATAGTGTAAAGAGTTAAATTCTTATTGTTATAAACATGTTAGCCGTCAATGTTCGAGTCTTATGCTGGTTTTGCATCACATCGTAATCCGTGAGAATTTCTTAAATTTGTATCGGTAATATGCTATTGGATTTCAATATCCTTTATGAACCATTATCTAGAATTTCTACTATTTTACTCGTGGAGATATTTATCAGGTTTTAATAATTTTATTGAATGTAGATTATAAGAGGTTTTGGGTAAAACCAAATGAACTTAGCCCACACCAAGCACATAACTTAAGAGTACAACTTTGGCCCTAATATGCTTAGGGTCTGACGGGATAGCCCATGAACTCCGCCATTTTTTGCATAAATTTTGTGTTATTGACCAACAATCTATATGCATTAGATTTATGTGCAAATATTCTTTAAATATCGTAATTAAAACATTAAAATGAGAGAAATGAGTTTATAAGGTCAAGTTATAGTTCCTCATTAATATACACTAAATGTCAAATTTTGGAATGAATGGACATTGAGTGCAATGGCCATGTTTAAAATTGTTTTTCCCCATAACTATTAGATATATAAGTATTTATTTTCTTGTGAGTGGATAGGAAAATAAAAGTTTTCCTTTCTTGCCTCGCATGTCAATTGATGTATATAATTTGATTGAGCTGTTGTTTTCTTGAAAAATGAATACAAACATGTGGCATTAATATAAATGAAGTAGGGTAACAAAGTTGAGGATTTGACATAAGCAATCAATAGATTAAGGTTTATAAACATAATTCTCAGACTTACACTAACCGACATGATTTTAAGGGCTATTTATAAGGACTATCATGAATAAATTTTGCTTGTGTTCGGTCCCGATTTGATCGCAAAATTTCGTTTCAAGTCTTTCGATGAAAGTTGTGAAACTCAATTTGGACTCTTAATGAAAATTTGAGATGGTAAAATACTTAAAAAATAATGATACCCCTGCCCCATCATTTTTGCTCCTATTTCCTTTAAGAAATGTTTTAAAATAAAATTATTATGCAATTCTCTCTATAATAAATAAAGGCAAAATTGTAAAAATCGTCCCAAACTAATCATTGATTTTGGATTTTCATTCCAAACTATTCAACTTGGCGAATTTCATCCCGTAATTTAATATTTTTTTGGAATATCGTCCCACCGTTATCTATAAGACAAAAATTGCGCATTTGCCGTTAAATTATCATATGGTTGCTTACGTGTCATGACGTGGTAAATTTTAAGTTGATATAGTTTGGGATGAAAAATCAAAATTAGTAATTAGTTTGGGACGATATTCAAACAAATATTAAATTGCAGGACGAAGTTCGGTGAGGTAATATAATTTGGGACGAAAATCCAAAATCACTAACTAGCTTGGGACATTTTCTGCAATTTTACCATAAATAAATATATATAAAAGCAGAGTAATAATACAGTCATTCAATATTGGCAGATAATGTGTTGGATGGCAGCAATGGAGATGTTGTTGTTGACCAGTATCACAAGTACAAGGTATTTATTAATTAATTTTAAAATAAATTTTCTTCTCTCAAAAAAAATACAAGGGCAAATAGTACTTTATCTTTAATTAATAATGACAAGTATTCTTCAAATTATATATTTTCAGGAAGATGTGGCGTCAATGAAGAAGACTATAGGCTTGGAAGCTTACAGGTTTTCTATATCATGGCCTAGAATATTGGCAGGTACATATCTTTTACTAGAAATTTGATCACAAATTAACATATATCAAATGTCTTAATTTGTACAAATTAAATGTATTATCATGTTCTAATTAATTAGATTAATAATTCGAAATGGTTAAATATATCGATCATCAAAATTTCGTTTTGAGTTTATGTTTCGATCGGTTAAATATTGAAAACTTTTCGAGAAATTTTCGAAAACACTTGAAAAGTTGTAAAAAATGTTACTAAACTAAGAAAAATAGCAGAGTTGAAGGCAAAAATATAGTTTTATAATAACACCTTATTTTCGTTTCTATTGATTTAAAAACGGAAACTTTTCGATGTTTTCGACAGAAAATATTGAAATTTTGATCCATGTACTGATGAACTAGGTGGAAGAATAAATGCCGGCATAAACAGAGAAGGAATCCAATACTACAGCGACCTTATTGACGAACTCTTGGCTAACGGTATCGAACCGTATGCGACTCTCTTCCACTGGGATCTTCCGAGTGCTCTAGAACTTGAATATGGTGGCTTCTTATATGATAAAATTGTGAAAGATTTTACTGAATTTCATGAGCTGTGTTTTCGGGAATTCGGGGATCGTGTTAAAAATTGGATCATGTTCAACGAAGGATGGACCTACTGTAACTTTGGATACGTGGCAGGCACATTTCCCCCCGGCTGCGGTTTATCCCGTGAAGATCAAAGAAATTCGAGATACAAGCTTTGTGCTCATAAGGGTGGTGGGACTCAACAAATTTGTGCCAATGGAGATGCAGGCAGCCAGGCACAGAGCCATATTTGGCGGCACACAACATGATCCTTGCCCATGCATATGCAGTGGATTCGTATAGAAAACTATTTCATGTGCATAATTGAGATTAATTGTTACCTATTTAATAATTTCAATTTCATTTATGTTGTTATATATAAAACCTATTAATTGATTATGCTTGTACCTAAATATTTAGGAGAATCAAGGTGGAAAGATTGGGATAAAACACAATTGTCATTTTTTCGAACCTCTCAATGACACCGATGAAAATAGGGATGCTTGGATTAAAGGTCTTGATTGGATGTTAGGATGGTAAACTCAACTTCCATTCTCATTTATTACTAAATTATTTAATTCTTGTTTTAATAGCATGACAAGTACAAATCTAGTTTAAATACGAAGTTTCATATTTTCTTAATTTTAACTATTATTGCTATTAATTCTCTCGTGGTTTAGGTTTGTGGCTCCAGTAACGACGGGTGATTATCCTCCAAACATGAGGAAATCAGTAAAAGAACGACTTCCCACATTTTCCGCGGAAGAAACCAAACTAGTTAAGGGTTCTTACGATTTTCTGGGACTAAATTACTATACAACTTGGTACGCAACCAATACACCCAGACTACCCAGACTACCAGGTGAAAAACCCATGTATCTCTCAGACCAAGAGTTGACAACAAAAAGTAAGTACTTAAAAATTTCTAAACCTTTTATATTTGAATCACAATTTTTCTTCGTTTTTTACTTTTTTATGGGGATAATGGCAATCTATCCCTATGACATTCATAATGTTCAATTTACTCATCGTGATTTGAAAAAACAGAATTTACCTCCATGTAAAATTTTTAAAGAAGTAATTTACTCCCTTCGGCTGGAGAGTGTAACTCAGTTGCCGAGATTGAGAGTGAGCATGAAAAGTATTTTGTAACATAGGGGGTGAATTGCCACATTTATCCTAACACATGAGATAAATTGTCACATTCACAAGGAGGTAAACTGTCATATTTTCATAACACCAGGGGGTAAAGTCCTATATATAAAAAATATTAGGGAGACAGTGTGAAACTTTTTATAAAAGTACAGGGGGGTAAAGTACTCTTTTTCAAATTATAGTGAGGTAAACTGAATATAATGAATATTAGTAGGGTAAATTGCCATTACCTTCTTTTTATGATTTATTCCCTCATGGTTTACACTTATTACTCTCTATTTTTCTTGTTCAACCTTTATATTTGTAGCTGAAAGAGACGATGTTTCAATTGGTGATCCGGTAAACATACTTATCCTATTAAATAAATAATTTTTTTTCTTCATAAATTTATAGATTTAGATTAAATAATAACGATTTCATTATTCTTTATTATTCAGATCAGTGCAACTTCACTATTTATTGTTCCAAGAGGAATCTACAATCTATTGGTCTATGTTAAGGAAATATATAAGGCCGATATTATTTATATTACCGAAAATGGTAACTTAATTGGCATATTTAATATTAATTTTGTATGTATTAAACAAATTATATATATTTCATAGATAATAATAAAATTTCCATATTTTCAGTTATACATATAGGCATGGCAGAAGTCAACAATACGAACCTTACAATTTCAAAAGCTAAGGTGGACCCATTACGAGTTAGATACTACAATGAGCCTCTTTGGTACCTTAGAAAAGCAATTGCTTAAGTCATAATTCTAGCATTAATTATGGTTTATTTAAGTGATTAAGTCTACATTCTTGAAATTATGGAATAATTAAAATTTTCAATAATATCCATTTAATTAAGATTGTTTATGCTTCTATGCAGAGAGGCTGGTGTTAATGTGAAGGCTTATTTCTTATGGCTAGCGATATTGCCAGAGCAATAAATGTTGCTGCCGGAGCAAGTTTTTAATAATTCCACTCTTACCCTTAATGGTCAAACATATTAATTACATAGCCAATTATTATTGAAAAGGTTCTCTTTCTTCATTAATATATATGTGTATTTATTTCATTTTCAGTACTTAACATTATTATCATACAATTATGGAATTCATTTTCTTCTACCTTTTTATTTATTATCTTTTCCGTGAACTAACTGAATGAGTAAAAAAAAAAAAGTTATGAACACTTTATGTCATTTTTCAATTATATATATGTCAATTTGCCATTTATCAAAAAACAATTATGCCAATTTGTCTTTATATCCATTAGTTTTTCATGGGTAACAAATTATTTTGCATTTGTGGTATGAGATAATGATTCGGATCATGGATCAAATTTCATTTCAAGTTATGTTTCGGTCAGCCAAATATTTAAAAAAATCAATTTTTTTCTGTAAACTTTAAGAAAATACGAAATTAAGAAAAATAAGATAATCAAAAGACAAACAAAAAGTTTTGAAATTACACCCTATGTTTCATTTCCATTGATTCAAAAACGAAAACATTTTAATGTTTTCAATGGATACGATGAAATTTTAATCCATGATTTCAATATGACGAAGATTCTAAGATCGTATGTGGGATTTCTGTCAATTATGTTTTAATTGCATATAAATGAAATAATATTGAAAAAGAATAACAAAAATAAATATATTAGAGAATTTTTTTTTCTAAATATTGCCTTTTATTTTTTATTTTTTATTTTTTTATAATTAAAGTTTGATTTAATATTGCGAGATCTAAGTAATGGATTCAATCACTACAAATACGATATAACTAATTCTATCAAAGTTGCTCATTTTCGACTACAAAGGCTTTAAATACCCCCAAAAAGAAAAAGATTAACAGATTTTCTTGATTACAGCTAGAGTCTATTTTCACATAATTTGGATTAGTAAAAGTAAAAAAAAAAAAGAATTGTAATTAAGTTTAAAAAAAAATAGAAGAATAAGTTTCTTAGTTAAAAATACATAAGGTAGCAAGGTAGATATTCAAAAATGTAAATAAAGAAAGATGTGTATTTATGAAGAAAGAGAGCAACATATTTTCTCAATTAATGACTGTGCAATAAATATGTTTTGAACATGAAGGACATATTAGGAAGTTCATTAAAATTGCTCTGGCAGCAACAATTATTGCTCTGGCAATATCACTAGCCATTTCTTATGGGCATTTGCTGATAATTTCAAATGGACCGAAGGATACACAAGTCGATTTAGTATTTTTTATATAGATTATAAGGACGGACGTTATAGAAGAGTTCTCAAAACTTCAGCTATATGGTGAAAGAATTTCTTCACTAAAAGGATCAAGCAGGGCTTGTTGAAGAGAGAAGCTAAAGAAATCGATCACGATTATGATTTGAGGAAGAGATCTAGAACCAACAATTCGTAAATTGCTCGTTTTCGTTTGGTTTGAGCTCGTAAAATGTTTTTTATTTATTTATTTAAGCTAATAAAACTAAGTTTGTTTTTGCTTACGTTTGCTTTTGCTTGTATTCGTCTTTGAGTGATTTGCTTATGTTTTTATTCACCAACGGCCATTTGAAGGCATTATTAATTGAATTATGGTTTTGTTTTGTTCATTTTGATATTGATTTAAATAATATTTTGATTTGATAATTTTGTATTGACTAATATATATAATAACAGAAAAAAGATAAAAAAAAAATCAATTTTACGTTGATTTTGAATTGGACAAGTTCTTTGAATGTATGAGTGTAGTATCCTGGATTTCTAAATAAACTTGAAATACATTTTATTGATTTTAATTTAAATAAGAAACAAAAGAAAATTAAACAGTATTGTAAGTGGTATTGAATTGAATATTAAAAATAAAACAAAGTGTCAAACTATAGTGGAGAACTGACGAGAAGTGTAGTATCCTGGATTTTTAAATAAACGTAAAATACATTTTATTGATTTTAATTTAAATAAATGAAAGATCACATGTTTTAAATATAAAACTTGAAAAAAATAATATTTTACCCATGTTAGAGTCTAGGGATTCTTATTTTATTTAAATGCACAAAAATCTAATTAATATATATATATATATATATATATATATATATATATATATATATATATATATATATATATATATATATATATATATATATATATATATAGTCACGTAAACTTTCATATATTATATTATGTATATGACACAATTTTAACCCAACTACATTGATTATTTAGTTCACTACAAGAAAAACGTCAATTTTCGATGGATTTTTCAACAAATTTGTCGCCGCGAAAATAGGGATCAATTTTTTTTTTGACAAAAAGCATCATGTCAGAAATTTTTTTGATGAATTTTTCAAGGGACAATTATTTTTGAAAGTCGTACCAATGGATTTCTTAGCGCCATATCTACTCACACTCCACCACTTAATGTTAAAAGAAGAATATGTTTTTTTATTGATATTATATTTTTTCTTTTTTTTAAGTATTACACATATAACTTTATATTATATTTCCTTATTTCAAGTTAAATAAGTATCTTTTTAGAATAATATTTTATAGTAGGTCGAGTATCAAATAAGTATTCATTTGGTTGCCATTTCAAAATGATTTTTTTTAGAGTTATTTTAATGAATAATTTATCAATTTTACTCTTATATGCACATGCATCTCACATAAGGGTGGGCATGGGCGTATTTGGGACGGGTTCGGGGCTAAAGATATTGGTAAAATAAATTTTGGGATTGACACTTCTCATTCCAAACCCGCCCCCTAATATTGCGGGACGGGACGGGACGAGATTACGGGTCCCATATTATTTTTATTCATCAATTTTTCATCCACCTAACGAAATAATATTACAATATTACATAATTATCCTTCATCATTTTCCTTTTGCTAAATCATATAACTTTTAACTCATTATTATATTAAACATATCATCAATTCATCATAATGACTATTTCAGATATCCAAATACGATCACAAAGTGAAATCATATAATGATCAAATGATAAAATACGATCAACATCGAGGCTCAATAAAAAAAATCCAATCCAAACACTATCTATAGTTGGTACCAAAATAATTTATCCAAGTCTACACTTAAATTACGAAAAAGTTATAAATTTTAAAACAGCTAAAAGTCAAAAATCATATTATGACCCATAATATTAATTACTAATAACTAATGTAAGATTTAAAAGGAATATTAGGGTAAAGTAAAAAAGTTCATTTATTAGATAATGTTAATTATAAATTATATAATAATAATATTATATAGGCGGGTTTGGGGGATTCGGAGTTGGAGAGACCAATCCCAAACCCGTTCCGTATTCCTGTAATAAAATACGGGTATTCAAGTTCGGGTACCTAAACCCAAAAAAACTCGTCCCGTTCGGGTATTTTAAAAATGGGACGGGTCGGGTTCAGGTTACCCGAACCCAACGCCCACTTCTAATCTCACATTATTTTATTTTAGAGGGAATATATGTTGACTTTTGAATTAAGGAAGAGATAAAAATATCCCTCTTTTTTGGCCTAAATTCACCGGAGTGCAAATTGAAAGACAATATATGTTTAAATAATGCAAAAGTGGGATGAAACCGTTTATTATTAAAGTTGTAGTAGGTGCCTAATATATTGTGAGTGTTAGATCAACTTATTTGGGGAGGCCATTGTCGCGTTTGCCTCGAAGTTGGGCTGTTACAGCACTTTCCCCATAAGCTTCAATTTTTAGCACTATTCACCATTACCTTAGAATAATGTTGTACTTTCCTCCCTAAACTAGTTTGGGGGGGGGGGGGATGTAACACAAAAATTTATAGTGGGGGTGAATTTTTAGGGGAAAAGGCACAACTTTGATGTAAATTCAGGGGCAAAACACGAATTTTTGCAATTGTTACTTAGAATGCAAAAGACATGACATTTTAAAAATTAAAAAACAAAACATTTAGGACAAAATTAACAAATATAGGCGGTACAAGAAAAAAAATGAAATTTTGACCGAAATTCAAAATCAATCAAAAAAATCTTATTCAAACCGATTTTCCGACTCACAAAGATTTTGACCGAAATTCCAATCACATTAATTCAACCGATTTTCGGAAAATTTTGACCGAATAAATTGTTTAAAAACAAATTCAAAAAATTTCCAACCGAAATTTTTTGGTCAGAAGTTTTTGGGTGGGAATTTTCTGAAAAAAAACTAGAACAAACACCTACATTACTAGGTTACTAATTTATATACCCTTAAAAAATTACGTAGACTATAATAATTTTATTCAAATTTAACGATAACTTCTACAACTTTCAACAAAAGCTAATTCTATACTAATAAGCAAGGATTTAAAAGAGAATTAAAAAAAAAAAAATCAAATGCACATTAATCGTAACCAGGTGATATACCAATCATCCAATTTAGTTTAATTCCTACAGCTCAAATTAATCAACTATGTAAAGCTACTTTACTCTTAAAAAAAACTATGTATATCAAACAAAATTTTATAACTTGCATTACTGGAATGACCATTGATGCAAAGCACGGAAGTATACGTATCGTTCAAAGTAATAAAGAAATAAGTTGAGAACCCGCGGGGATTTGAACAACTGTCTACCAACTAGGACTAAAGCTACTCTACTCAAATTCATGGTTCAATTATGTTGGGGTCGTTGTTTAACAATTAACACTAAGTAAAAGCGAAAGAAAGCAATAAGACAAATTATCAAACACTTCGCGGGTAATAAGATAGAAGGATCCTGGAGTTCTATGCCACATGTATCTTTCTGAGATGCATATGAATCAATCAAGATAAACTAAATCAATTTATGTCTAAATTGATTAATCTAGTTGATGAATTAAGCTTGAACCTATATAGGATATGAAATGAGCTAATTTCCAATTCGAATCTCCAATTTACTTTGTCAAACACATCAAATACAAACAAACTTTGAATCATATTAGATAACACCCAATTGGTGATCAAGCAATTAGATGACAATAATCATAAAATAAGATAAGCAATCACATATAAACATGAAATCAACAATCAATTCATCATTCAATCATAGATCAAACATAGGATTAATAAAACCCTAGGAATTAAATTCACAGGTGAATTTGAGATTCAAAATGCTCAATAAATTCTTATTACATCACAATTGAATCTCAATTTACGTGGACAATATTACTCATATACCAGCTAAGGTGTCTTGGACATTAATTTCGTATTTTGGTTTGATTTGATGAATTAGCCCTTTATTTACACAAAATCAAGCTTAATAAAACATACCTCACTGCGGCGAGACATGGCCGGTGGCTTTTTTGCTGCATCACATCCCCGGCTAAGACATGACTCGCGTTTTCCTTGCTTTCGTGCCTCCGGAATTGAAACGACTTGTTTTTCATCCAACGAATGCTCCCATACTAGCTCTCAAAAGTCGTTTCCTTCAATTCACGCAAAGCCACCATTAATTCTAAAACACACAAAGGCCAGACAGAGGGCCAAAGACGCAAAAGAACGCGAAAACAAGCCAAAGCACACAAAACTCGAATTAAAGCAAGTTGTTTTGGTCTTAAGAAGGCACGCAATAACGACATTTTTACTGCACTATCAACAAGATTAAAAGAAATTCAAGCAAGTTAACTAGTGTAGCTATTTGAAAAAGATACATCACACCAAAAGACTGTGTATGAGAATTGAATTTAACCAAAAACCCATCAACAAGATTGCACCTTTTTAACTACACAAAATGAATAACTTCAAAAATTAATAAAGACCCACCAAATACCTCAACATACGCCCTATAATCAAAGCAAGCCATATAAGAAAATGGAAATACAAAGAATTACGAATGATACACCCACCATGAATATAACTTTTGTATGTAGGAATGAATGAATGTATGTACATCTTGAGCAAAAACTTGAACACTGGAATTTCTGTTTGTGGTGAGTTAAATTGACTGGAGAGAAAAAGGGGGGGATTAAGCATGTATTGAGTTTAACTTACTTGATCAAGTGTAGGCTGAGCAAGATGCCAAGATCCGTCGATCATATCATCATTCCCATAGCAAACGAACCCAATTCTACATTAAAAACGGAGCTTGTCACTTCTCTAAAATCATCCAAAAGCATTATAATTTAGAAAATAGTCCATTCGAATAAACTGAGGTTACTGAATAAACTAAAAGTCATAGATTAGCTATGTGTGAGTTATTCAAACTAAAAGCTTACATTTAGATGGAAAAGAAAAGAGTAAAGAATCAAGTCTCAAATTAACTTATTAACTTTTCCTTTCCAAACCATTTCCCTTTACACCCATTTTCACAAAAGCAAAACCCTTAGTCGAATTATGTCACAATTCTAGTTCAAAGCCCTAATTGGGATAAAATTTCTCAAATTCTCTAACATAATAAGTAAATAATCTCTCTAAGAGGTTAATTTGGGGATGAAATTACCTTAAATCACTATTGGAGGTCAAGAGGTGATTTTTGTGGATGAAAATCGGAGATGGAGAGAGTCGATCGTCGGTGCAGGCGGTGGTAGAGCTTCGGACGGCGGTGGTGTGGTGCCTCCGGCGGCGGCGGGGGGTGGGACGGCCGATCTTTCTAAATTAGGAAGAAAATTTCCGACTAAACCAGAAATCGGTCAGAAATTTATATACTTCCGACACATTTCTAGTTCGGTCGGAAATTTAATCGGCTTTAGGAAAAAAAACCACAGAATCGGTTTAGCTCCTAATCTTCAGAAAATTCCAATCGAATCAATTTCGGTTGGAAATTCAACATTTAAAAAGATCGACCAAAACTGTTTCGGTTTAAAAAAAATCCTGACTGAATCGGTTTTGGTCGAAATGTAACAAAATTTTACACCTTTAATTTCGGATGCAAAATTTCAATAATTTTTTTCCGTTTTTGTAATAATGAGAAAAAAAATATATTGTTTCGACATTTTGGGCGAACCAGTGCCTGGGCCCTCCGTCTCCTCCCCAATATTTTTTGAAAAGTTTCTACAATGTTATGTACTATAATATATTTACTCCCTCTTTTCAAAATTTTTATTACAATTTCCTTTTTTGTATGTATCAAAATAACACTAGGTATCTTTGTATTATATTTGGGAAAATAGTTTGTGAGAGCAGTGAGAGTTTGTAAAATAATTTAAATTTGTTGTTTGTTTGGATTTTAGGAGAGTGATTTGAGAAATAAGGTGAATGTGATTTTTTTTGAAGAGTTTAAATTGTAGGTGCAAGATGTGTAAGATTTTATGTCAGATTTTACAATTTTTCTGACCATCAACAAGGGGGTTAATTTTCCACGTCAACAAAGGGCGGGTGACTTGGTGGACACATTAGCAATTCGGAATGATTTGAGAAATAAGGTGGATGTGGTTTTTTTTGGAAGAGTTTAAATTGTAGGTATAACATGTGTAAGATTTTATGTCAGATTTTACAATTTTTCTGACCATCAACAAGAGGGTTAATTTTCCACGTCAACAAAGGACGGGTGACTTGGTGGACACATTAGCAATTCGGAACGAAATAGGACTATATTGACAAAATATATTACTTACAAGATTTTTTTGCTAGCCCGAAAAGTTCCAGAATTTTTTTACAACGAGCAATAGTTACTAGGCCAATTTTTCAAATTTTCCATACATTATTATATCAATAACATCATAACTCTCATTTTTATCTCAAAAAAAAAAAAAAAAAAAAAATCATAACTCTCATTTTAATATCCACATAGTGGAGTCAAACTCACGACCTCTTGATAATAGGGCATCAAATTCGCCATCAAAATAGGCCACTTGACGTGTTTGTATCAAATTTATTAGGCAAAAATAGTCTTATGATTTATTTGGTTGACCAAATTATCACTTGGGCAGAATCTCGAAACAAGAATTGGAGGTTTGGGTTTCGAAAACAATAATGACTTTTTTCACCTTTTAATTGTTTTATTCTTTTAATTTATTTTCTTTCTTAATGATTTTTTTAACTTACTTTCTTTTTCAATATCTATAAAATGAATATTTTAATTTCTTTATCATACAATATTTTGCTTATTATTTTATTTATTTAGATATTTCTAAAAAAGTTTCTCATCCCTTTCAATAAAATAGATCTAGCTCTTTTGTTTTTGTTTAAAAAAAAATCATATATGAATTTATAACTTTTATTTCTTAATGAATAGAGTTAAGGATGCAATCGGGTGAAATAGAGTCGTGCAATCATTTACCCAAACTTAATTTGATTTCTTATTGAACTTGAGATCGTTTTAAATATTGATTTTTAAATGAACAAAGCCCATTATAATTGTAATCGAGTGAAGCTCGATTCAATTTTAAATACAAAGGAGTTCTATGAAAATGATAAGAGTTGTTCGAACTTGTTATGATAGTATGATCATATGTATGACAAATGGAGTCCAAACTAGTTTTCAAAGGTCGATCATGGACCAAATATCAAGTAACATTGTTTAAATTTCAGTCTAGGTAGAATTGTTATCAGTTATGTCAATCCCGTGAGCCCTTCTTGTACCATATTTATAAGAGTATAACAACCACTTTTATGTTATAGCCATTGATCTTAATACACAAAAAGTTCAATTTACTGATGTACACATGTTATGAAATTATATTCATAATAGATACTTATAAAATTTATTTTCGTTGACATAGGGCCCCAAATTTAGAAGTTGTCTAGGGCCCCCAAATACCTTGGGCCAGCCCTACAAGTATATATTACCCCATGTATGACATATAATAACCTAATAGACAAGTTACATACACTTTATGTTTTCTTTTCTACACTTTCTCTTAAGTTACGAAAATAATTTGCTTTTGCAGAATTTGGAAGCACGGTGTGTCCAGGATCTTGATGTGGAGCATACCATATTCAAAAATCTGATATCATACCCATATCGGTAACTTAAAAACTTCCAAATATAAATCACTGATTTCAAATCCCCTGAAATTCTTTCCCTTTGTGATCTCTCTCAAGACGGGCGTAATGTAGAAATGAAAAGAAGATAAAAAGGTAACATATCTTTTCTTTTACGGCACATATTCTCTCTCCAAACATGCATTTAATATAGAAAAAAAAAACAAGATCAAGAAAGTTTAACATTAAATCACTGATCTCAAATACTTATATACCAGTGACATTCTCTCCAAGCACGCGGATATACTTATCGAGAATACCTGAATAATTAGGATTCGAGAGTTTATCTAAATTTCTATTAAATTTCAATTTTCGGTTGATTTCTATGAATATTTAAGAATTGCTTGTTTTTACTCCGTGGAGAAAATAATGATATTTAGAAAAGTGCTTCTGATGATTTTGAACTTCCAATTCTTGGACTATTGATTTTCTTATTGACGAATCATGCTATATATATTAGGGTTGAAGTGTTATGTTTTAAATATTGGATTATTGTAGTTACTATTTATTTTTTGCAAGAATTTGAAGAATTGTTGGTTTTCATTTGGTATTTGAATATAATGCTTTGTGTCTGGTACAAAATGAAAGTAATATTCTTTATATTTTACTATGCCCTGTCATGAATACAATGAGCTAGTAAGACTATTTTCTTACTTTTGCTATTATTGTTATTACTGCTAGTTTGCTATTACTTCAACTTATCTTTGGCTGTAAATATAACAAAGACATTTCTTAGAATTAACATTATTTATAATTTTATCCATGTTCTAGAATATACATAGTCCTTATGGTTTCAGATATTTCTGTAAATTCTCAAATATTGATTGTTTGTAGTTTCCTTCTGCTTTAATATTCTTTGCTACAATTTTTGGGTACTGGAGAGGTTTAATTTCATAGACTTTTGTTTCACTTTCAGGTGTCTATGGAAATAAACAAAGAAAAAGGGAAAAGCAGAACTATGGATTTACCCCAGAGCAACACATCATGCCTTTTAAGAGGTGAACCTCACTATCACCATCAACAAGCAAAACAAGCTCAACGAAACATGATTGCTAGGTAAGATTTCATTACTGGTTTTCCCATTTTTCCTAAATAACTGGAAAAATGTTAAATTTCTTGTTGATATTATTTTGATATTATGATAGGTTGCATAATTTGTTTACATTACCATGTTCTTGCTTCTATTATGAATGGATGGTTCAAATGATTCTTTTGAATCCTTAAACTTCTCCGAACTTAGACAATGACAATATAGATGTGTAGTTATTAGTGTGTGGGTTCATGATAGTGAAATCAAAAGTGCAATAATTCTAGTATTCAACCTTAGGAAGAGAGAAAATTGTAGGGGATTTAAATAACTCAAAAGTACTTAAACAAACCTGGGTTGATGTTTCTTAGGGATTATATTGCAAATAGTCATTGGTTATTTGATTATATATGTGGGTAATTTAGAAATTTTATTTTGTTTTTATTAAGTGGCACTATTTTGAGAATGACATGGCATGGCATCTGTATACATTCTACGTGTGAACTGATATGTGTATTCTGAGGAATCTATACTCTATGGTTGATCTTATAATCATTTGTCTTGTAAAAAAATATGCTATTATGTTAGAGACAATAAATATCCTATGTCTTGTCTCGTCCACATGTTAAGCTTTAGATGGATTAATCAACCAATATGGTATTAGAGACTAACAAAAAAAGATTTTAGGCTTGAATATCCATGCCGCTCAATTACAAAAAAAAAGTTTAACATGATAAGTTTTGTTAAATGTGTCAAATTTTAGATGAGGTGTTCATTGAATATGGTATCAAAGGCTAACCAAGAAGAGGTCTTGCTGGTCAAATCTGCCACCTATTTACGAAAAAAACTCCAAATGTTAGTCTTGAAAAAAAAAAAAAAAATCTATCCCACATGGCGCATGTGATGGGGCAAGTTAGAAGTGAAGTAATATTAAATTTCTATTCCTAACAATTTAAGATTTTAGAAGATATGCTCATTCAATAAGCATCCAAAAATAATTTTGCTAATGAGAGAGATGGCCAGTAAAATCTTGTTCATTTGGCCTCCTCACACTAAGCAAACGTTTGAGAGAGAAAATCTCACATAACATGTTCTTTTAGGCCATTTTTCTAAAAAAATAATTAAGGGCAAAATAGTGAAAAAATGCATTTTAATTCATTAAACACCTCTACTCATATTTGGGAGAATCTTTGATAATTTTGAGAGATCAAAATTACTAGATTGACCTTCTCATTGGTTTTCACGCCATTCTTACAAAATTTTCCCCTCCTCACTTTCCATCCTCCCCGAGCTCTGAACTCAATTCTAGCAAATCTATACCCCTTTTGAGTTGTTCGGCACCAAATTCTATCATCCTTTCACCTCACACGGCTCCGACGACCAAAATTCTCGCAACTCTATAGCCTCGAAGGTTTTTTTGGTGACCCGCAAGGTTAGAATAATATCTATAGGCTATATATGGAACAATCAATATTCGTTCAAATTTGGGCTTTTTTCATTATTACACATTATTTCTTCAAATTTTTTTAGTACATATCTGCATTTATTATATTCCATCCATCCCTTTATTTTTGTTTCCTAACTTTTGGTACCCAGTATTAGTCAAGAATTTAAATACTATTATTTTTTGAAATTCTTTTACATTCATGCCCTAAAAGCAATGGATGAGAAATATTAGTGTCAAACTATTACCTTATATGTGACATTATTTATAGTACTCTATTGCATTATGACCTAAAACTTTAAAATATGATTGTTAGGCTTTTGATCCATAAATAATTAGTATTACAACTATGTTTTGAGCTTTAATCTTTTAGAATCATTCTTTAATGGAACATTAGAACTCCAGTTTTATAAGGGACGGAAAAGAAAAATTCTTATGTAGGACTTTGGCGGATGGTAGAAAACTATGGTAAGGATAGTTTTGCAATTATATGGATACCCAACACTTGTATTATAATACAGTCAAAAGTAGTAAAATTAGTGTTTGAAAAGGTGGGGCTAGAGGCAAGAGGTGAAAATCTTAGGGTATTACTTGTATTCTAAAATTAATATCTTGAATAAAAAGGGATGCACTATGCATTTGATCCAAGGACCATTCCTATATGAAATAAATTATATTTTAAGCATGTCCACAGGAAATAATCGCTAGACAAGTAAAATATCCTAGGTCTTTGAATTTTATGTAGGTAGTACTTGTTTTTGTTCTATTGTTTTTTTTTTTCAAGTTGTTAAGTATTATAGTGTTTTGACAAGAACTCGCTCATTGTTGTGACTTTGAATTCCTTTGGGGCTAAATAATAATTTTTTTATAGTCGTGCATTAATAGATTAAAAAATATATCTTGCTAAGAGTTTGATTTGGTGAACTGGGATTGATTTAGTAGATATTAACAATAAAATTTTCATATATAGAATTTTTCTTCGGTTGATTACGGTGTTACTCATTTTCAGTTTAACTATAAAATTTATGAAAAATAAATAATTATACAAGACTGACTTTTCAAGTGTTCGCCGATTAAAGTAAATTAATATGGTAAGTAACAAATCAATTCCTACGATTACATATTCCACATTTTTATAGTTCAAATTACTTTTTTTTCCCTATATAACATTATCGATGGAAAGAAAAATATGTTAATTAAACTTTTCAATTTAATTTTTACAAGACCCAAAAATTTCACTAAATATACAATTGCGACCCTCAAACCCTAGCCTCCTCGGTGGCGTGATCCATTGATTTCATTCTGTAGAAATTTCCAATCAGTTGCGTCGGCTGACTAAAAATTATTATCTTATTCTCATTTTGCGGTACGATTTGTTTACTAACATTCTTTAAGTTTTTAATTATTAAGATCTATAAA
The DNA here is from genome assembly GCA_003313485.2 of Penstemon barbatus. Classification (NCBI taxonomy): domain Eukaryota; kingdom Viridiplantae; phylum Streptophyta; class Magnoliopsida; order Lamiales; family Plantaginaceae; genus Penstemon; species Penstemon barbatus. The sequence goes on from CM064882.1 coordinate 10,052,492, forward strand.
ATTTTCTTATTTTGAATCGATTAAGGTGTGTTTATAGGAGCGAGTTTTGTGCATCAAGTGGAAAAAAATTGTGTATAGGAAGATATTTGGGAGGAACTTGAATATTTCTACTCTTGCTAAATACATATGTTTCGAATTGAGTAAAAATTTATCATTAGGTTTATGAATTAATAGCATAACATTAATTGGTTGTGGTTGCTTCATGGATTTTCCTAACATGTGATTAGCTTAACCATGGTATATTGCATTCATATACATATTGACGAGGTGTTGTTTATGAGAACATTTTTTTTGTTGCAACTAAGAATCTTATAAAAATGTTTTTATTTGGGTGTGTATTGAATATCTTTTTAAATTCCTTTTGATAGAAAAAGAAATAGTTAGAAATCATTGAGATGCACATATTTGAGAATTCTCTTAGAGAACTGATTGCTTTTGTGTATAATGAGGGGTTCAAGTTAGAAACACATATAGTAATTAAACTTCTCACAGAGCTACAGTTGAATAGATATTTTATCTAGTTTTCTCCCTCTGAGTTTATTACATTGTAGTTTCAAACTTAGTGGAATCAAAATTATATAGGAGTATTTATTAATTAACTTAACAATGGGGAGACAAAGTTGACACTGAAAATGAGAGTTTTTTAGTTAGATTGGACCTCTCCAAATGTAGAAATTGAGTTTGTTATGATTGTATGAAAGGCTTATTAGTTATAACAAAAAAAAAAAAAAAGGAAGTTTATTCATTTGTGTGTGGCCAATGTTTATGAATCATTTTTGTATGTGTTATATTTTTTGAACCTCTTGGATTAGCTTGTGCATTCTCCATTCATTATTTGTAGCCCCAACGGTGATCTATTCACACTTGGAAGTATTTTTGGTTACTGTTAGGCCCTGATTCATTTTACGTACAACCTGTCTAATTGAATATGTTGTTTGACTAAATAAAGTTGTGTTTTGATTAGAAAGCTCTTAGATTAACATGTACATTGTGTTTATATTCTTTAAGCCCCAAATGTGATGTTGGAACTAAGAAGTAGTTTGTTCTTTGGTTATCCTCTGTTGGGCCGACATCCCATGCCACAT